>VZTY01009653.1:243702-269836 GCA_013400935.1 Turnix velox
AGGGCCACAAAGATGGTCAAAGGGCTGGAGCACCTGCCCTATGAAGACAGGCTGAAGGAGTTGGGGTTGTTCAGCCTGGAGAAGAGAAGGCTCAGGGGAGACCTCATAGTAACTTATCAGTACCTGAGGGGGTCCTACAGAAAGGCAAGGGAAGGACTTTTTAATATGATATTGGATGGTAGGACCAGAAACAATGGATGTAAATTGGAAGGGGGTAGATTTAGACTTGACATAAGAAAGAAATTCTTTACAGTGAGGGTGGTGAAGCACTGGAACAGGTTGCCCCCTCTCTGGAGGTGTTCAAGACCAGGCTGGACATGGCACTGGGCAGCCTGATCTAGTGGGAGGTGTCCCTGCCAACGGCAGTGGGGTTGGAACTTGATGATCTTTGAGGTCCCTTCCAACCTGAACTATTCTATGATTCTATGATACTATGATTAGTCAGCCCTGTAGCCCGACAAACCAAATAATTTTCTCAATTTTTATGTTAAATAACTTTCAAATGCCATCATGATTTTTGAAAAATTCTCGTCAGATGAAGCATCCACTTTAATGAAAGTCATGCAGGAGAATTTCTTTCTTCTTTGGTTATAGTTAGAGGTTTCATTTCCGTTTCCCATATAGGCAATTTGGTAAGTAAATCTACCTTAAAGCAATTATAAATCAAATTTTCAAAAGCATTTACTTCTTCATGTTGTGAGAACATGGAATATGTGCCAGAGTATTAGGATGGGTTTATTTATTTTTTTATCACAGATTAAGATACTTTTCTGTTTCTGTTTTGGTCTAATTTTAATTTTACTCTAGTAAAATTGGGTAATTATACCATGGACCTGCTTTAGCTACTTCGATATTCATTATTATTGTCTTTACTAATGAACTGTGGTATTGCAAAGACTAAGTCAGGAGAAAGTGGTAACTGCAGTCTGTTACACCATTTCAGCATGTGGAGTTCAGGCAAATGGTGCCATGTGGCAGTAATGGAAATGAGCAAATCTTCCCTCTCAGCTCTGCTCATCCCTTGACCGCCAGTGGGATGCTTGCAGAACTGGCCACATGGAAGAGATGAGGCACGTAGTGGGGACTTAGTTAGCACTTCAAGTGCTATGCAGAAGACCATTTGTCACCTCCTAGCTGTTCATCTTCTAACACACTGTTACACAAACATTCAGCAGAAGCAATGTGTTAGTGTGTTGGCTGAATGAGCATATATATAAAAATAAATAAATACGTTTTTAGGCATCCAGTACAAAACCAGGAATTGGACAAGGGCTCTGGGGAGGTTGGTGCCAATCTTGTGGTAGATATTTTTCTCCTCTCTGCATGTATTCAGAAATTTACTAAATAATGTGCCAATTCTGAGATCAGGTTTTTTATAGCTTTTTCCATTTAGATTTATTCTGGTACTGCTTACTTCTTTATATTCTTGTTTTCCAATTTTACATACATTGAAAAACAGAGGTTCTATTTACTCTGGTTGGCCATGGACACAAAATCTAGGTGAAGGCTCCTTATGGTAGTACAATATATTAATTTGGGGGAGGTGATAATACAAGATGTCAGAATTATTCAAAGTAGCCTTAATTTAATCCTTACAAACAAATATTTGTACAACATTATTTGCTCGCTATTGTTGCTCTAGAAATAACCTCAATAAAACTAAGTAGTGTAAAAATCTTATAGTAAATTAATTATGAACTGTTTAATGAGCTAATAACTTGCATGGATTTTTTTTTTTTTGACATTCTCAAGGAGAAGTTAAAGAAAAACAGCACATTTTGTAAATTACAAAGCAGAAGTACTGGGATTTACACAGAAAGAAAGACTGGTAATGTCCTCGAAGCATTCTTCAGAACAAAACCACTATAGAATAATTAGAATTGTAGATAGGGGAAAAAAATCTGGTGATGGTATCACCTGGATTACCATATGAAAGTTCTTCCAACACCAGCGTTCACTCACTGATTTTTCTTTCACCATATGAGTACTAGCATTACTTGTGTTACTCTCTTCCAACTATGTCATAGCAAAGCTAGAAATGAGATGACCTGGGATTAAAAAGCCATAGGAAGTTCTTATATTTTATGGGCACCACAACTGCACAGAAAGAGCAAACAGGTAGACAGGATTCCCCTGCAGTCTGGAACCAGTCTATTCCTCTCAACCAGGCAAAATCTCATCCAGCCCTCTAGCTAATGAGACCAGGTCGGTGGCAGTTAAGAGCATCATTATTTCAGTAGGGAAGTTTTCCAGGAGATCTCAGGAAGTGTGTAAACCAGAAAATACATTCTAAGATAAAATTATTTCTTATTATGAAAATGATAGGAACTTTGTAATTTTGAGTTTCTATGTAATTTTGTCAGATGTATAACAAATGAGTTTAATTTATGCACATTCTATGAATTAAGGAATAATATGTTAGTTAGG
Organism: Turnix velox; assembly: GCA_013400935.1. Taxonomy (NCBI): domain Eukaryota; kingdom Metazoa; phylum Chordata; class Aves; order Charadriiformes; family Turnicidae; genus Turnix; species Turnix velox. The sequence goes on from VZTY01009653.1 coordinate 246,130, forward strand.
ATCACAGATTTCTCTACACAAGATAAACAATCCTAGTGCTGCCTTTCCTACACATCAATGATGGAGGTTGATGACTAGTGCCATATAGAATTCTGATGATTTTTTAAATACTTGATTTAACTTGACAACTGAATGTAAATATTAACAAAAAAAATTTAGATAATCTGAAATATTTTCTGGCTTGTGTTTTTCTTAAAAAGGTATAATTCAAACATAGAATTGTACACTTCATAAAAGAAATGGAAGAGACTGACAGAGGGAGGGAATTAATTCTACTGTACTTTTTTCATTTAATAGCATAGTAATTGAATTGTCCACCAAAGGTACAGAGTCCAAGGAGTCCAATGTTTATACATTGCTGAAATGTACTTTAAAGAGGTGTTGTTGATATTTTTTTCTCAACGTTTCATTTGATCCATTTAACATTAATGTGTTAGTAACCACCAGGGCAGATTTTCATAGAGCTGTGAGGTGTTGTGAAGAAACCTGCAGTCACCAATTCCAGGCAAGGCTGTCAGAGACCGCATCAAAGACTCCTTTTAGAGATTCTCTGTGTGTGTAACATTTAGTTTGAAATCATCAGACGTGAAAGACACTTCTGTGGCAGTTGATATAAACATCTGGCAATGGGACAGAAAGGATCCAGGTGATGAGAGAAAAAGATAAATTGACTCATGTAAGTAGAAATCTCTGCTTATAACTGAGTTTCCAGAACAGATTAACAACTTGTTCAATCTCTGGCCCTGGTGTTGCATAGGCTTAGGTGTAAGAGTTCTTCCTTTCCATGTGGCAAGTATGAGCCAGGTGGAACTTGAACCCATATCCAGAAGTGTGCTGTTATCTTCAGATAACAGAAAAACAGTGGAATAACTTGCCAATGAGAGAGTTTACATTGCATATGCATTAGCTGTAGAATGAAATAATCCATCTAAATATGGTGTGGATGCTATATAAATGTCTCCTCTTTTTCTACTTAATCTTCACTTTTTTGAATTGATTATGTTGTGATAATGCTGTCTGTCAATACCCCTTTGTCAGTGTGAGCAAATGTATTGGTAGTTTATTTCCCCATTTATATTCCTCAGACATCTATTTCTAAAATGCTATTTATAACTTGCACTTTAGAGTTAATGAGTGGGATGCAGAGTACTTCTGGTTGAAAGACACACGGTGTTATTGAGTTACTTTGGATTTAATTTTCAGGAGGTGAATGAGAGCTGTAGGCTGAATGTGCAAAATGGGCATGTGAAAGTATAGATGACTGAAAAAAATGTCCTTAACCTTGTAGATCCATCAGTTCTCTGTGTACAAAATGAGATAGTAATTGTCTGCAAATAGACTAGGGATTTTTTTATTCAGATATTCACAACAAAATGAAAAAAAAAATAGCAGTGGCATTTTATCTGGACTTAGTATTCTCAATGAAATGTCAAAGGGGATTTTCTTCATTTAGCATCCTTTGTTACTTTGATATTGATGTATGAGAGTTGGTTATGATGATGTTTCTTTCTTACCCCTCTGTGTGCTGTCTTTAATGGAAAATAAGCAAATTCAATATATGTACTCTTTATAAGAACTGCTTCAAAATCAATTATTATATTTTCATGCATGGTTCAATCCCCATTACTACTTTCCAGCTGGCTATTTGTTTACAGCAAATACCTATCACTTTATGAACTATAAAGGGAGGTTATCTGATAACGTTGTGTTTTCATGTCGAAACACTAGCAAATTGTCAGGAATGTATAATTACAGATTTGATGTTTATGAAGAATTTATGGTACTGCATATAGCACCAAAGCCTATAATAATGAGATAAACAATATAAGGGTGGTACAGCTGAACCTGAACAGTATGGGTTTCTTTCTAACTCCTCTATTTTTATGAATTTAAAGATCTGTTTGGAGACTGCATGTGTTTCAAAATTCTTTGATAAATGAACTGTCACTTTGCTTTAGGCATTTTAAAAGAATGTAGTTGAGCATATTGATTAGTCATTAGGACTGTACATCACCAAGTATGTGGGAACATTATTAAATTCCTAATAAAATTAAAGTGCATCACAGCTGTGTGAAGCAATACAGGTAGTTTTAAAGTATTTAGGCTTTAGATAAGTATTGCTAGCAGCATCAACTCCTTAAAGGACTAGGTTATCAAACAGTAGAAGACAGTATGCTGGAGGAGCCATTGGTTGGTGCATTTTCCAAGGAGATTTGGCTTAGTATAATATAGCACACATGGCAGAGTTTCTTCAGCTGAGCCACCTAGCATTCTGAGAGGAAGCCAAAGTAGCACTCAAGTTTTGCTCATTTGTTTAAACAGTGAAGGCAGGCAGAGCTCAATCAGTTTTCATTCAACTCTCCCCTTCAAAGCAAAGATGTAAACCTGAGGTGCAGAAGTAGTTTTGTGAATATTTCACCCTTTTATGCTCAGCATACAGATCAAGTCAAAATCATATCTTTAAATATTTTTAAATATTTTTCTGGTTGATATAGCGTGCTGTTTCCAGTACATGCCAGGTGAATCATTATTTTTATTTTCTTCTGAATTCTTTTTGCTTCTGTGTTCTCAAAAGCTACAAGATTCTTTGCAACATACAAAAGCTCCTGATTTTGGAGGAGGAAAAAAAAAAAGCCTCAGCTAAGTATAAAATTTGAATATATTTCTAACATGACTACATGGTACTAATAAGTAAAATATTACTGTTAACTATCAGTGCATTTCTTTTTCCCTAGCCAGTAAGAAACAGCCCCCTCAGTTAATTTTAGATAAATCAAAACATGAAATTAGCTAGCTAGTCCAGGGGAGGAACCAAAACGCAGAGAGGAGAAGAAAGCAAAGTTTGGTTACTTTCACAAGTTGATAAGCAGAAGCGCCTCCTTAAAGTAGTTATGTGTTAGTAGCTGAAGCCAACAGCATTTGTATAAATAAGCCTTCAGTTCATTCAGAAGAAATGCACTTCTACAATGAGACAGTGACTCAGTGATCTAAAAAGCATAATAAAAAATGTCAGTAGTCATAGTAGCTAGAGTAAAAATTATAACCTGCAACCTCTTGAAACAGTGCAAACATTGTATACAGTTATACAGAAATTTCCCAGTGTGGTATAGAAATACATGATCACTTTTTATCATTTAACACTGTATCTTCTGAAACATCTGGTGTTATCCATTGCTTATAGACCAGAGGTACAGACTATAGGAGACCATTATGTGGTCTACAGCTTCCATACTGTAGAAAGTCATGTACCGTATTCCATGCAGATAGCCAGCCATATGTAAGGGATTTGCTGGCCTTATGATTATAAATATGCAGGAAAAATTATTTTTATGTGAGATTGGAGTTCTAGACTCAGGCAGGTGATCTGTTGGGTGATGCATACTAATTTTTATTGGTTTTCAGCCTCTACTGTTTTTACATAGATAGCTCATGTTTTGATGATGAAGTACATACACAAACACAGTTTCAGAAAGAAACAAGGAGGTTGTTTGACAGTAATGTCATCTTTAGTCAATACACCTTTCAGCTAAGCCAAATGAGAGAGTGAAAGATAGTTGGGAGGAGGACTTGGCTGTCTTCAAACAGTTAAGTAGAAATTTTTTTTTCTTAATTCCCATATGCATGTTACAATTTGCATTTTGATTTTAATAAAAACAGATTTTGGGGAATGGAACAATTACATCTCTGTAAACAGCCATACATTGCCATTTTATTGAACTTAAAAGAGTGATTAGAATGACTAAGAAAAAGAAATAAATGGCCATCTGTAAAATTCATGCTTTTTTTCTTTTAAAAAGAACTTCATTTACAGTTGTTCTTAGGTTAGTTTTGAAAAACTAAAAATAAATTACAAATTACCCACAAGGTAATCCAACATTTCCTCTTAAAATGTGATGAATAGCACAGAAATGCCTACCTTTCTGGCCAGGTTTTATTCTTCTTATAATTGAAAGCACAATTAATCTTTGATGGGAATAGTCAAGGACTATTGTAAGGAGTGCTGGCTAAGTTCTGTGATTGCTGGAAGGCAGCATACAGTGAGTGCTCCCTGGGACAGCAACCTCACCAGCTTCCTCTTGGCAGTGCAGCCTCAGGACTGGTGTGTACTAGGGCCAGGCATGTAGCAGCTCCTCTGGAAGGCAAATTTGCACTCACTGAGGTTGAAAAGTGAAATAAATGGTGCCTTGATTGTTGGGTTTTGAGCTCAAATCTGAGTTGTCACACATTGAACCTTTTTCATCTTTCTACCAAAAAAATACTTGCTTGTATTTGATTATCTTGCTCGTCGAGAAGGGATTGCCTGTACTGTTAATAAGTGACACAGAGGGAACAGCTAAACAATATGAAACTAGATGACCCAAGCCAATTTTTTTGCAGAATGGAAAAGCAATGCAGGTTTACATTTTAAATATGAAGACTATATGCAAGAGAGTAGCTGAGTGTCTGTAGCTGCATGCCATGCTCTCTTTTTCTGAAAAGTGAAATGAGTTTTCTGGTCAGGAAATTAGTACAGATGAGTTTACAGAGGTGACTCTATCAGATGGCTCAGTGAACTTCATTCAGACTGCACAAAAATGTTATACCTTCACACTTTACTATTGCCTTAAAAGTTCATGAAAAATTATTTCAAAATCCAGCTACCAGGAGCTGTAACTTCTCAATAAAATCCTGAGAGACATAGAAGTGACCTGTTTACCTTGTCACTTGTCATTTTGTGAGATACCAAATTTGAGTGAACACACTATAAAAATTTACTTTTAAGACTGTTACGATATGTCAAATCATTTTCTATGAAAAGGGAAATTAAAATGCATTGAAAAAAGATTACTTTCCCCATTTTTTCTGGTTGAAAGAATGAAAATAGTGCCAGGCAAGTATTCTGATTTTTTAGGGAACCAATTCACAGCATGCTCTAATGTCAAGGGGGAGTTAGAATAACAAGTAAGCATCACTGTGAACCATAGAAACCCCAAGATTCTTTTCTGTTCTTTGGTGTCTGCAATACTGGCCGTTTGAAGTTATCTATGTGATTCCGTTCTCTAGGTTTCTGTAAGACCTCTTTATTTCATTATTACATTTTGTCCCTTAATTAGTAGGAGAATTTAATAAATATAGGAGATAGATGGAACCCATTAGAAAACAATATTACTTATTGCAGTTGGCTGTGCCAGAACAGATTCCTTAGGCTGTAAAAGCTGTGAAAAGGGTAAGATGTATCAGTGTTAACATAGGGGCTCACACACCAAAAGATGGTAATTCCCATATAATGAAATGGGATTTCATTTGGGAGCTGATTAAATGAATTTTAAGCTGTGGTAAGCACTGAATATTGCTTTTAAGTCATTGGAAGGAATTTTTAAATTAAAATTGTGTAGTTATATATACATCTCAGAAGCACATATCTACAGAGGTATATTTATCATGGCTGCTACAGACTTAGCTTTCTGTGCATTGTTTTTGGTGTAATTTCAGAAATAAAGACTACAAACCTGCAGTAGCTTGACTGAATGAAGCTCCTAGGATGAGGTCAAGCATATCAATCACTAATTGTATTCATTAAATCAGCCTCTGTACAAATATGAAACTGCAAGACTTGAGAGCACTTCCAAATTTGATCCAGATGTATGTATATGCTGTGGCCTTGTGCAGTGTCATTGCCCCTGCTTCATTGCCTCTACAAAAGGATTTGGATAAATTGTCTGGAGGAGGTGAGTGCTGCACACTGATCAAGCCCTAGCATGAAATATCTGAGGATTGGGATGCAGATCTTTCCCTGGAAGCATGGCAAGATCTTGCCCTGTGCAGCCATTCACTGTTTCTGTAAGTTTGCTGAGGGGTCTTCTCTGAGTGGGTGGCCAGGACCAGTGAGGTTCAAGAGCATACAGAAGAGAGAAATGGATTTGACTTACTGATTGTCTGTCTTTTGGTCCACAACGTTGTTCTCAAGGTTCAGTTACCATACTGGCCTAAGATGGAGGTCGTTCAGTGCCCTTGCAGTTCCACAGCTTAATTATGATAACTCATTTTGGTTGTCCTAAGTGATTTATATTCTTGAGACTGATACAGATTTTAATCACTTTTTGCCTAGTGCAGTAATCTTCTTGCAGACAAATTCTTCTGGGAAGCTTACTGCTCCGTCTATCTGCTTCAGGAATATTGGTTAGGCACTGGTCTGTGGCTGCCCATAATGGCTTTCTTATTTAACATTGTCATCCATTCATGCACGTGGCTCTGACATGCCTGTCTCTGCTAATTACATAACCATTTTGATATCATCAAATATCCTTTTTAATTAACTATTCAGGTCTACCCATCTTGGAGATCGAGACATTTGGAGATGTAGATGAATTTCAGTTAGAGTAAACAAGTTATAGAAAGTTTAATTTATGCAAATGGAGATAATTCAGAGGTGCTTTGAAATCTTAACATTTTTAAGGACTTAACAAATTAGGACCTTTCACAAAATATTCAGTATACTGTAGGAGGGAAGTTATATTGAAAAGAGATACGTTCCAGATGCATTCCAACATTTCTGGCTTAGATGCAAAACATGAAAATCCAAGAACACACACTTCATGTTCTTTCCTAAAGCTGAGGACTTGGTGTTTCTTTTAATCTCACAGAATAGGTACACGGTAGTTTATATTGAAATGACTGCTTTAATTTTTCCTTTAATATTTCTTTTCTTTTAATCTCTTAGTCTTTTAATTAGATCTTATCTAATTAATACTAAAATTTTCTCAGCATTAATAGTCATTCTATGCCGGCAACATAATTCTGGAACCTTTAATCCATAATGGGGGAGATAGACTCAAGCTATTAGATAGTTTTTATTACAGAGCAATTAATCGAGTTTTAAGTGTATGTTGTTACTCCTGCAGAAGTTGTAATTAGAATCATACAATAATAAATTTGTTAAGGAATTTCTGGAGACTATCAAGTCGTGCCCAAAACAAAGATCTCATTTATCTTTAGTGCGGGAGAAGATAAACTAATGTATGTCTAGTCCCATACTTGGTTGCTAAACTGGGCTCTGCTCTTTTCACTATTACATAGGGCCCCATGCGCAGCAAGGCCTAGATTTGCTGCTGCTGAAATGCTTCTCTGATCCTTCCTGAGTCTGGAGACAGAAGCCACATTGGTGATGCTTAAGATTTTTTTGCAGTTTGCGTTTATCCTGCGTTAGAAACTGTATCTCAGACCATATCTTTCTCATAAGCACTTTGCATGGCTCCAGTTTGAGCAAGTTTAAGCCAGGGAGAATGGTATCTCTAGTTGTGCTTTAAGGAGAAATCTGCAGGAAGTGGTTTGCATTTGCTGTGATTTAAAATATCTATAGAAGACATAGGAGGAATTGAGATTTTAATCACTTTCTATTTTGGTGATGAAGTTTTCAAGCAAACAGAAACCAACTGTGTTTTTATTTTTGTCACTGGAGTGTATGTGCCTGTGAACACAACTTGCAATTCTAAGTAAAAAAAGGCATTAAAAATCTAGAGAAGATGTTTCTTTCTGTCTCCTTTTTTTTTATTGTGTTTTCAAGAGTAATGAGTGAATGAGCTTTGGGGAGTCATTTTAGCTCATGGTGAATGATTCACTAAATGAAAAATCTTTTCAATTCTCATAGTGAATTCACTCAGGTCAAAAGAGTCCTGTCTGTGCTGAGCACTTTGCTTAGGGCTACTCTACATAGCTGGACACATGATGTTTAACTCAAACATTACCAGCAGATCTTGAAAGGCCAAACGCTTTTCAAATGGTGATCCACATACCCTTAAGTTATCCTCCTTGTTTCTTTTCACTTTGCGAAAAGTGTGACACCACCTTCCATTGCAAGGAAAAATCCTTTATGAAAACAATTGAAATCTTATTAACAAAATATTTAGATTAGACATACAAGGTCTTCCTCTACTTTAGGTTTCATGACAAATCCAAATTAGCAATGGTTAATGTATATATATCTAAACTATTCTGATCTAGGCAAAGGCTGATTTTCAGCTTTGGCCTATTAATACCAGTGGCTTTCATTATAAATTTTGGGGATACAGATTTTTTTAAAATTTCTGTCCTTTCAAAATTTAAAAGAAATTAATGAGTTCCTGAGATGTTTATGAAACTAATAAAAAGAAAAATTATCAGTATAAATTAAGCAGAATCTTTGAGTTTGTACTCAGCTCAATCTTCTCTTCATGATAAGTTTTTTTCAAGAAAAGCTGGGAGATTGCAAACTCACGCAGATCAAAAATTAGGACGAATGTAGGTGAACTCTGAAATCAAGCTAGGCATTTTTTTTGTGGTTCTGGACAGTAGAATATTAACATATATGTTTGGAAATCAAGCTGGCCACTTTTTGTAATAGATGTAATTGTCTGAAGAAGTTGGGTAGCAGCCTTTGACTTTTTTCATTTGCTTGTCAATTTAATGAACACGATATCCCAGTGTGGTTACAGTATTACATCAAATTAGATGTGATTGCACTGTAACTGTTCAGACAATGTTATATTGCCTGTTTTTCACTGATGGATAGCTGTCAAAGGATTTAGTTATGAATTTCTACCCCCAAGCCAATACAAACTGGAAACTATTAATTTCAGACTGATACATTACTTTGTAACTCCTGCATGATTCTGGCAAATTTTAAAACCTCTTAAGTTACTGAATTGCATTTACTTTGTCTTATTGCATATTGTGGTTCTGAGCAGTGGATAAGAAAAGCATTTAGTCAAATTAAAATAGTCTTGGAAAATACTATTTTAGTTTAATTCTATGCTGCCCAGGCAATAGAAGAGAAATGCAGGGTATATAATAAAATGATCTGGAGGTTAGTCTGCACATACACCAGGCGAGTATAGTTAATTATATCTGCCTGAAATATAGACAGTTTTAGTCAATATGATGTATTATGCATGGATTAACATTTATACACTCATATTGTGAGGACAGCTGGACTTAGATTATAAGTTCAATTTGTTATTCATACTTATTTTTTTAATAACCTTCAGCCTAAAATGTAGTACTTTATTTCACCATTTGCATCTCTTCCTACTAGTATTTATTTATCCAAGAATAACTGAACCAAGCACATTCAACCTTTTGGTGTCAAATCAATGTACACTTCAAGTAAGGTTTCTATGTTTTCAGGTATTTATAAGGCAAAGTGTAAGAATGTAAGTGTACATACAAATGAATATTCCTTATGTAAGCACAACATATTTCAAAGGAGAAAGGATAACACTAAACAGACTGTCTTAAATCAGAACGAGACATTTCTCTTTTTGTGTACAGCATGAGATCAAATCTACTTCTTAGAGCTTGTCCTTCCAAGATACTGAAAAAAGGAGATTCTGATTTCAAGGACAGCATCTCCCTCTCTTCTATGTACTGCTCTGTTCTGTTGCACTGAGTTGTGTTTTCTCAGCCTAACTCTGGACTGGGTGTACAGAATTCAAGGTTCTGTTTCTGGCAGTGTATCAACCCCAGATCAATTAAACCTCCACGTGAGATTCGTCAAAATAACCTGTGATTTTTGGTACCTCCATTTGAGAGGCATCACTTCAAAAGAACCTAATTTCTACAATAAAAGGTGATAATTTTCTGAAAATACAGCTTCCTTCCCTCTCTGCCACCCCTAAGTATATGTGAAATACCTGAAATGAGATACATCCAAAATATCATCTCACTTTTGTATTCCTTTTTTTGTTTGTTTTCACAGATGTTTCTCAATCTTAATTTTTGTGAAATATTTTGAACTGAAGGAAGTATTTTTGAATGTATTTTTTCAAGGGGAAAGGCAACAGGGGCTTATCTCTTACAGCTTTCTGGAGTAAGAACAATGGTGCAGTACTATTGTAGTTTCTCCGTGACTGTGCTCACTAAATTGGATTCTTAATGGAAATAAGATCTGAGTCTAAAATTAAGATCTCACTTAAAATAACAATTCTAGGTGTTGTGGGTATTTGTAGCCATGCCTGTAACCTTTCACTGTAACCATGGAATGAGTAGCATTGTCTTGGACTGATGACCAAGCAGGAGCTAAAGAAGAATGGAAAGATTATTTTTACCCTGTGCTGCCTGAAGCACTTTGAAATGCTTTTACATTGGCCTTATGGCACTCTATTGAGAATGACCCCACAGAATAAAGTAGTGTTATCAGTGCTTTTGCAATGACATTAGTCTTCCTCCCTAGGCATATTATGTGACTGTTCAATCAATGAACAGCCATTACACAGTAATGAAGAATCTAGATTCTTGTCCAAAGGTACATAGGACCAAAGGTTTCTTGCTATATGTTGTGCGTAGTTTGCAGGTGGTGCAGCTCAATATATAAGTAAATTAAGTAGTTTGTTGGTCCACGTCTTATTTAAGGAAGAAAGAAGAAATGAGAATGTGAGCATTAAACTGTTAAGGCAAAATGTGGAATATAAAATATTATATTTACAAAAGCAAATTGCTACTTGCAGAATTGTAAAGTTGTGAATCATTACCCAGTGATCAGCAGTGACCTGTTACTAAAGCTAAAATTAGAGAGCGCACCCACCTGATTCTTTGCTGAGCAGTGTTGTTATCATTCTGGGTTCAGCTGGGATCCAGAGGAAGTAGAATAAAATTCCTTCTCAGTGTTGTTTAAAATTTCACTGTTGTGAAATATATATTCCATTTGGTATTTGGGTTTTAGGAGTTCTAATTAACTGGCCTTCTGTATTCAGTAAAATATATTGTTCACACTTTGTAAGCATGAAATAAAAGATGCAAATCAAAAAATAAATGTCTTTGTTTCAAACAATCAGTGTCTGTTCTGAAAAAAAAATTAGCATATGGTGCTCCAGAACATGGCATCACTTAGCAAGGTCTTACTCCACAAAGTCATGCTGTCTCTTGGGGTCTGTGTCTTGTTTGTCTCTGGAATGAGGGGAAGGCAAAATTGGTCACAAGTATCTGTGCATGTTTTTATGTGCACATAGGCACTCATAATCTTTATCCACAAGCTATTAAAAATTGTCTCATTCTAAAACTGATGATGTTAATGAAAGTAAAAAAAATAAGCTGCATTTTAGAAGATTAAAATGCTGCTAATTTCTGTATGCATTTAAGATTAATAAACTGCTAATTAGGATATGCAAATGAAGACTTTATGAATTCCATCACAAACATTCACAAGTACCTTATACATAAATATCATTCAGTTAATGTATTTTTGTTATGTAATTGGGGAACAGATTGATGAGCCAGTCCAATTAAGTCTAATTTGCATGTGTATGGAATTTTGTAATTCAGTATTATGAACCTAATATGCAAGTTAGAAGGAACTAATTATAGCATGTATTTGCTTTAGTAAGATGAAAGAAAATTGAAGTTGATTTTAAAAAATACTGATACTGACTTGAGTTAGCTGTAGTATGAGAAGAATGCAGAAATTTTAAGTTATTCATATGAAATAATAATGTGGTTCAATAGCTGTCTAACTCTTACAGTATTTCATTGCTCAGATTTTTAGATTTCTGAATTCTGGGGGTTAAATCCATCAGTAACTAACATTGTTATAATGAAATCTGTCCTTCTACAGGGGATAGCAAGTTGACAAGAAAGGTAAAAGCCAAATGAAGTCCATTGTTCAGCTTTAATGAATGGCAGAAACTGTCAATAGGCAGAGATGAAAGAGGATAAGGGAGAGAAGAGTTCCTACAAGCAGAGCTGTTGCCTTTGCTCTGGCTTTCTTTTAGTGTTGATATTCTCTTTCAAAAGGTTTCCATATGGTTTTTGAGGTTTTTGCCGAGTAACATTTGAATGAGATCTATTAGAGAAGTGTTTAGGAAACTAGTGTTTATGAAATTACTTGGACAAAGTGATTACACAGGAAGTGAAAAATTTAGCTTCTGATGTAAGTAATCTCATTCTGTGAGGCAGTTAGCAATCACAGGCAAATTCTCAATTCATTATTTCCATCAATGAGGTAGCTTATTTTCTCATAAATGTAATGGACAGAGCTTTTAAAACATACAATGCTGTAACTCCTGTGAATCAGAGCTTTCCTTTTCAGTGTGGAAGCATTTCTGACTTTGTATCAGGATACTGTGTGTGGATGACATTAGCTATGCACTTTGTGAGCAAAAATGGCAACTGTATTAGCACACAATGTGACCCACACTTTTTAAACTATGAATTTGGGAGAATTAAGCATTTATCATCTTTAATTTATTATGCTCTGCAAAGGTTGAGCTGCAAGTCATATTGATGATGATTACAAATGATAATATCATGGAGGATACATTTGCAGTCTCCCCCTGTCTCACAGTTTACAGAAACCACCATCTGAGAACTTGCTGTTTAGCCAGCAGCTTCATGTAAACAGAAGAGCTGGAGGCTTATATGCAGATTCTTCCTATTTTTTTCTAATCAGTGTTTTTAGATAGAGTGTAATAGCAACCTCATGGCTATTTCTGAATCAGATTCATGCAGAGCAAAATTATTTTAGAGCTACAGCATAAAACTGAGCCCAAGATTCAGTTAAAGACTTTTGACTGCAAGAAGCAATCCTGTAGCTTTTGCTAGTACTTGCCATTTTTGCTTCCAGGAGAATGCAATCAGTAGCATACCAATGTTCAAAAGGAAGGAAATAGCACACTAATTCGAAGATTAGTCATTTCCAAGATGAGAAGTTGAGAAGAGGAAAAGGGAAATAAAACGTGAATTAAACTGCACCGAGTATTTCAACCCATTTGTTAGTGGGAATATTTTTGCACAAATAAAATTTATCTGGTTAAATCAAACTCTTTGCTTCATCGAAAGCACCGTTTTGACTTTCAAAAATGCGTCAGAACATGAAAGCAAGATATCTATGTTGAAGTATTTTCAAAAAATGAGAAAATATTTTGATAGCTATTATGCAGAGATATATGAACGTGTATGTGATAATTTTGTTTATGTAGTGAAATGTATTTTCCTTTGGTCTCAAAATGTAAAATTGAATACTAAGGGCTTTCTATTATTTCAGGTGACCAACCTCTTTAAAGAATGTGACAGGAGCAATTTATCAACAAATTAGCTTTCTTCTGAAAAAAAAACCAAGGTGGCCATCTTCTATTTGAAAAGAAATTGGTGCTGCAGTTAATCCCTGGTTACACTCATTTCAGCGTGATACAGAGACATACAGCAACTACTTACCCTGTCATTGGAGAGCCCATTCTTCATCTACTAAAATTCTTAACAAAGAAACTCATTTAGGTGTTCCTACAAATGAAGATGGGAAATTGTTTTTCTACGCAATACAGTAAATATGTATTGCTTCTATTAAGAAGAAAAAGTAAATGCTGAAATTTTTCTAATTTTTGACTTATTTTTGCTCCTTTTTTCTAATTTGATTACCAGCCATGGTCTACAATTTTTTTTCCCCTGTAGTAAACACTTCTCTCTCTCATCTCATAGGATACATAAAACTTAAAATGTCATTTCTCTCAGTACAAAATGTTCAATACCTTCAGTAAAGCCAATATTTTACCCTGTAAGTCAGGGTAAAATGCACTAACATGCTCATTTGGCTCATTGGTCAATGGATGCCAGCAAGATAGATCTAATATAAAAGAATTGTTCTGCTCTCAGTATCTTCAGTGGTTGTATATTTCCATGTGATAGTTCATCTGTCTTTCAAAACTAAGTCTTAACTAGATGCTTGCATTACTTCTGTATATTCAAAGCAAGGCTCAATATTACTTAGTTCACAGGATTGCCGTGAAGTAAAAGGGTAAGAATGCTAAAGTCTTTGATATAACTGGTACATAAATGTCAAGTGCTGCTGTTGTAATTTCATGTGTCTATGGCCTGTCCACAGAGATGTGTTCTTTGAAGGTACTTGGTAAAACAAATCTAGCAGGAAATACCCTGGGTCTTTTTACCCTGTCTCTTAATAGGAAGTTCTGAATTCAACAAATCAGAATTCTGACATTGGATCTGTTTTAGCACCCGAATAAGGGTGACAGTTTTAAATTAGGTAGTTGCAAGAATATGGGCTTCCACTATAGCCCCTGCTCCTGCAGGCTATTTAAGCAAATCTTGTAGTTATTCAGGTTAGAGTTAGTTCAAATTGAAGCTGAGCGGTGTTGACACTCTTTTAAGATGTAAACAGACTTTTCTAAACAAGCAGGACATTGAAATACAGTCATGGGTGTCTATATTGTACTCCAGTTTTCAGTTTGGATGAATAGGTAATCCAGAGAAAGCTTGGTAGAGCTCTAATTGGGATATTGGGAGGGTGTTCATTGAGTAAAGTCAGAAGTTCAGTGCTTAGAATATATGGAGAAATTGACCCATTGACATTTAGGATTTGTAAATAAGCAAAGACATAATCCCAATATCATCTTACCCCTCTTACATGTTGGAGATATAGTGGAAAAGAAAGCTACATTAGCTTTTACTTCAAGTGTTTATGATGTGCAAGGTTATCTGCCATGGTGGTGTTAGTATTTCTTGCGATAAACTAGTTAACTTTGCTCTTAGATAAATAATTTACTGCATTACAGTTCTAAAGTCAGAAACATGGCAGACAAGTTAGAGGAAATAGAAACTAAAAAAGATGATCCAGTTCCTGCCATAACTTTGTACAGGTTTGGAGGCTTAACTACTATTATAACATGAAACCAGAAAAAGAAAATTACCTATAATATTTTATCGGTTTGTTCTTTCATGCTTGATACTTCCCAGAACTGCTGTTAGCATTTAACATGTTTGTTTAGCAGTATTGCACAGCGGCTGTTTTGTCTATTCTGTGCATCATCTTCAGCATGGGTCCCTATAGCATAGTAATTTCAGGCTGCTTGGAGTATAATGCACATGACTTCAGTGTTAAGTGTAGAAGAAAGATGAAACTGTGTCCAGCATATTCCTAGGAGGGAATTCCTAGGTGAGAAAACACTGTTGTATTTTTTTTTTCTTCCTTCTTTTATTCCATAAGTTTCCAAGAAAGATATTAATTGAACTTCACGAGATTTGTAGAATTTATATAGAACAGATCCATAGAATCTATGAACAGTTTTGGTTGGAAGGGACCTTAAAGATTGTCTGGTTCCAAACCACTGCCGTGGGTAGGGTCATCTACTAGACCAAGTTGCTCAAAGCCCCATTCAGTCTGGCCTTGAGCACCTCCAGGGATGGGGCAGCCACAACTTCCTAGGGCAACGTACTCCATTGTCTCACCATCCTCAGAGCAAAGAATTTTGTCCTAATATCTAAATCTATCTTCTTTCAGTTTAAAAACATGACCCCTATTGCTACAATGCCTGATAAAGAATCCCTCCTTATCTCTTTTGTGGGATCCCTCCAAGTACTGGAACACTGCTGTAGGATCTGCCATAGGATCTCACCAGAGTCTCTTCTCCAGGCTGAACAACCCCAGGTCTCAGCTTGTCTTCATGAGAGGGGTGCTCCAGCTCTCTAATCATCTTCATGACTCTCCTCAGGAATCTCTCCAACATGCCTATGTTCTTCTGAAGTACACAGTACTCCAGGTGGAGTCTCATGAGAGTAGATTAGAGAGCAAGAATCACCTCCTTTCACACTGCTTGGTCACACAGCTTTTGATGTAGCCCAGGATGCAGTTGTCTTTCTGGACTTCAGGTGAATATTGCCAGCTCATATTGAGCTTCTCATCAACCAAGACCACCAAGTCTTTCTCATCAGGGAAAAGATTAATATTATAGGCTTGGCAATTATTATTTTTAAATAAATATGGCAGCATCTGTTTTCTTGAAGAGCTAAGTAAATCAGTTTGGTATATTAGGCCTGGAAAAAAAATTTCACCATGGAGATAATAAGTAAGATATATATTTCAAGATCACTTTGTACATTCATTAAAAGGATGATCTTTTTCTGAGCCAAGCTCAAATTTTCAAAAAATAAAAAGCTCTGAACTCATATTCTCTAATGAATGCTGCAGCTGTGTTCTCTGCCCACATTCTTTTCTGTGCAATGCAGCAGGAGGCTTTTAGCTGTGTTTTGAACATTTTGTTAACATTTTGTCTCTCAGGTTAGAATCTTGACACTCATAAATGATTAAATGTGCATTTTAGAGATTTTCAAATCAGAAGAATTTAAATACTATTCTCATTGAATTCTTTCTTTAGTTACTTCATTCTTACAATGTGTTTCAGTAAAGAGCATTATCAAGACATATTCCATACAGCTTCAAAGTCTTGTCTGGTCAGACCTGACTCACTGCTGTCAAACTACAAAGCAGTAGTTCTTGAAACTTATGAAAACCCAGAGTCACAGAATCACACAGAATGACCCGGGTTGGAAGGGACCTCAAGGATCATGTAACTCCAACCCCCCTGTCTAGCAGGGCCACCTAACAAACACATTTACTAGATCAGGTTACCCAAGACCCCGTCCAACCTGGCCTTGAACACCTCCAAGGATGGGGCATCCACAACTTCCCTCGGCAGCCTGTTCCAGGACGTAACCACTCCCCTAGTAAAGTCAAACCTGAATAGTGACTTTTGCCTTTAATTGCTACTGTTTCCTAATAATATATCTCCTGTATTACTTGCATTTATTTTCTAGCTGTTTTGTTTCTAATTACAACAGTCCAGGATTTTATCATGCCATGTTAGTGTTACAATAATTACCAAGCACAATGGGAATCCTTTACTGGAGATTCTAAGCACAACATAATGCAAATAATAAACAATGGTATCAGTAGCCTGGGAGATTTGGGACCTTCCAGAGAGAAGGTCCTAATGACTCAAGTACATTTGGAGCTGAACACTTATTAAATCTGTCTTAAGCTTCAGTAATATGGATTTCAGGTAAACACTCAGTATGTGTAATTAACTAATGCTTTTTGCAGGAGATCATGTCATACTTTTTTAACCTTCTGTTTATTCAGATAGAATAGTGTTATTTTCTCTGCAGAACCTAGAAAATGCAAAGGCCTTTCTTTCCCTAGTCTCATTTATGTCAAGGACAAGTTAGCAATATAGTTGCTCATACTGATGCTCTGAATAATCATAATTGTTATATTCATAGTGGAGATGATTTTACAATTTCAGAGGTGTGAAGCTGCTTGTATTTTCTTCATTGAACAAAAGTGTCAAGACTTATTTGAAATCAAAGGCTGAAAAGTGGTTATATTGCAACACTGCAGTGAACTGCTAAACATTAACTATTCATGAAGACCTTGAGCCACTTGAGTAAATGACATAAAAGACCACTACTGTAACAAGCAAGCTCAGGAGTGACAAATTCTATTTATGATGTCATGCCATGAGGATATATGAATAAACGAGCAGTGACAATCAATTTCATTTCTGAGGAACAGATTACACGAGAGCCTGGTCATAAGCACAGAGATTACTTAAAGAGGAAAAAATAATCCATTGTTAAAATAAAAATTACTTTTTGTTCCCTTAGAACAGAGTGAAGCATTAAAGCTTGTTAATTGATTTTGGAAGAAAAGAGAAACGAGATTTTGTATGTGATTAACATATGCTGACTTTGCCTCACTGAAGTGTTTACTTATGAGTCCAGCATTGCTGTCAGAGACAAAATGAGTCCATTTGTCTTACTTTAGTCTCTGAAGGACCGTTGCCAACATCAGGGAGGTACTGTGTGCATTTATATTAGTGTATATGTGTGTACATACTGTCAAAGGAGTCTACATTTCAGAACTGAAGAATACAGATTATAAATGAGGTAGGTTATTATCCTTGTGATGGATTGTCATATCTGTTGTAACTTAGCCCTGTAATCCTACTGAAACAAAATGTATATTGTATAATAGCAAGCAACAGTATTATCCTCTTCTATGTCAGTGTGATCTTATTTCTGACTCCCATGACACAGGAGTAGTTCCTATTGAATTTATGCTACTGAGAACATGGCTAGGACTTTTATTAGGAAAGCAGGTGCTTCATATTGACATAAGATCAATGATCTAAATAAATTAGCACTTTGAGTTGTCCTTATCTAATCTTCTCTTTCCAAAAGCCATAATATTCACTCAAATTTATTAACAAATAGATTGACTTGTATGGTGGCTTAGATGCATAGTGGCATTAAAGAAGGAAGGACCCTTTCTTCCTTTGTAAATCTAGTGCCATTAAAGGACAGAAGCAACTATCCGAGCAGGACACATGCTGCCACAGTTTTCTTCCCTTTCCTTCTCTTCAAGAAACAGTGTGCTAAGCAGTAAAAAAATATTCTCAAGTGGAAGTGTTTTCAATGAAGTTTCAAAAGTGAGAAAAATTCCTGACAAAAATAGGTTAGTACTACATATAACAGCAGAGAGATCTGTGGTCTCAACCATGCTTTATTATACTGCTGCTTTATTTGAGTATTATTGCTTCATATTTTCTTGTTTATCAAAAATACTTTGAACTGTGGTGATCTTATTTGGCAAATACATGGTGGCAGCTGTAGGTAAAGCCTGGCAGACTCAAGAAGAGCAGAGCATAGTAGATATTTTCATTGTCTGTGTTTTTCAGTAGTTAGATTTTATATTGCCTTTAAGTAAATGTAAGAGTAGCCTTTATACTGCACCAAAATACAGTGAAGTGTGTCTAAAAGTATTTTTATTATACAGTTTGTCTCATACAGAGAACAGGTCAAATTAATTGTAGTTCTGTCACAGACTACGTGAGAAGCCATTTAATTTATTGGATACTTACCAATGCACAGAAATTACCTTTTAACCATGCTGTTTAAAATATGAGTTTTTGTGTATTTAACTTTTCCACTTTCTATGTGTAAAAGCCTGCACTCAGCACTTGGGACACTGATCTTACATTGGACCTAAAGGACTTGTTACATTAATACCAATAGCAACACCAACTAAGCACTAATAGAAGAGGTAAATGGGGTGAGATTTAGGGAAGGATGTGGAAGAGTATTATGCCTTTATAGTACTTTTAATATACATTTAGATAGTTTTAAAACATTATTTGCAAATGATGCGTTATATAGAAATTATTAATTAATTCATGGTTCCATAGAGGAATTCAGATTCTTAGATCTGATTGCCCAAAAGTCCTGAAAGAAATGTTCATAAAATG
This sequence comes from Turnix velox, assembly GCA_013400935.1. Classification (NCBI taxonomy): domain Eukaryota; kingdom Metazoa; phylum Chordata; class Aves; order Charadriiformes; family Turnicidae; genus Turnix; species Turnix velox. The sequence goes on from VZTY01009653.1 coordinate 265,170, forward strand.
GACATATCTTCTCATATCAAAAAGTACTGTAAGACTCAGTAAGACCTTATGAATGCTCTCCCCAATACTAGGTAGTATTTGTGAGGTTTATGTTCGGAATGTGTGTGCACCTTAATCAGGGAGACAGACTTGACATTATATTGTATATTATGATATTGTATAATATATTCAGCACTAGTCTCAGAGAGAAAAATGCACATGCAAGCCACTTCTTTTTTCATGTGAAATATTCAGTGAATTTTTAAGGTAATTAATGTATTTGCAGAAATCAACTCCTGCTCAATTTTATAACCACAGAAAGCAATAAATTTCTGTTGAGTTACTCATAAATGATTTAGCCAACTAATATGTTTGGTTGAAAAACAAAAGGTAGAAAGTCATATTACAATATTAGTACTAATGTTGAAATATACCAATTAAAAGTAAGCCTTAAGATTTCCCAGGGCAATAATTAGGCATCATAAAGAGTCACAAAAGTAGTAGTTTTAAGGCAAAATGGCTTACTGTTAATTATTAGATCTTTTATTTTGAGGGATTATTTCTTTTAACTATGTAAGACAAGGAATTCACCATTTTGTTATACATGATACTGGGGTTTCCCTAATAGTAGAAAATTAAAATGGTTATATATTTCAAGTGCGATGTTCTTTAAGGAAGAAGAAATTAAAAAACACAGCTGTGAAGTAGTGAAGTAAGAAGGAGCATTAAGGCAGAATAGAGACTATGGAAACAGGAAAGCAGGAATTTTTGTACCATGTTTATGTAAGGTACACAAATTGCTTTGAAAGTAATGAGCAGACTTGTGCTACTTACTGCTCATTGAAAGTGCCCCCATAGTGAAAAGTACAAGATTTTAATGATGAAAATTATCACAACCAAGGATAGCCTCAGATATGAGCATCTAAGGGCAACCTGCTTTTAGTTCTTTTCATACTGTTGTTCGACAGGTGAGAAAATAATTTTAACCTGTCTGTTTCTGTGGCAAAATGCTAAGTACTAGTCCCGAGACACCTTCCTTGTTAGTTATGCAGGCATATTTGTGCTTATTTAGCTTTTGCTTTATGCCTCCTTATTATGTGTTTCAGCTGAACAAACCGATAAGGTTCTGTGCATTTGCTAAGGGAAATAATGCACAGCATCTTCAGGATTAGCTGCTTTTGTGCATAGTATGCATTAAAAGGCAGACTGCAGGCTTTCTTTCACACTGCATCAACGGGAGAGTCCTTTCAGGCACTGAGAATGTTGTCCAGATTTGAGAATCTGCTTGAGTTCACAGTTACTCTTGCTCACAGGAGAGGTTTTACAAGGTCCAAAACTCCCTGGTCTTCCTTTTGTATTGTTATTTACCCCAGCTGAAAGAATAATCCGAAAGCTGCTCTGTGTTCTTCCATCTGATTTTTACTGATGTAAATGGAAAAAAACTTTGTCCCAGGGTACTACAAAGGTCATTGGGCTCCTTTCAACTCCAGTTTCACACTGATCTATATACACCACCTTCTTAGGTGACAGTAGCCATCTAGAGGGTTGTATTTGATGAAACCTCTTATCAACATGCTTTTTATATGGTGTCAGTTGTTACAGTGGAGGCCCTGAAGATTTCAAGAACTAGATGGAAATGAAACAGTGATTACTATGTGTAATCTCTATCTGTTCATTTAATAAATAGTTTTATTCATCAAGAGATTGGACAGCATTCAATATTCATCTAGGCTCTGAAGGGCAGCATTACTAGCTTAAGTACCCAAGATATTATCAGGTGCAATTTTATAATCTCATTTCTTTTCCAGTCTCTTTTGGACATAGAAAATATTGTGAAAATGAGATATTGTTAACTTTCTGTTGGGAGCTGTATACAGTTTTAAAGCACCAGCCAAAAGTATGAAGAAAATACTGTCAAGATTCCAAAAGTATATTAACTGTGTGTATGAGAGATATTGTCTATCAACAACACAACATTTTTATCTATTTATTTTAAGTAGGCATGCATCCCCACGGATTTCTAACGTTTGAATGTAATCTTGCTAACACTGTTAGAATCAAGAAGTGATAACATGAAGAGGAAAATTACCACGAGAAAAATAAATTAACAAGTCAAAGGCCATAATTAATTCAATTAATTAAAGGGCAATCACAAATCTATTTAGGCAGCAGCCATTTATAGTGGTGTGTAGATTTCTGCAGTATATGATGTGACAGAAACGCAGCTTGAGTTTGAAAGGAGGAGGTCAGTCAGTGCTACCACCTGCTTAGGCAGGGCCACCTAAAAGTTGGTCACCCAAGATGTACAGACAGCTTTTGAATATCACTGTGGCCAGCCTGTGCCAGTGCTCAGTCACTCTAACAGTGGAAAAGAATTTCCTGGTGTTCAGATGAAACCTCCTGTGCTTCAGTTTGTGCTCATTGCTTCTGTTCCTACACTGGGCACCAATGAAAAGACCCTAACTCAATCTTCTTTACACCCTCTTTTCAAATATTTGGGAATCTTCAGAAGTTTCTAGAATCTTTTTTTTTGTTTTACACTGTGGTGAACTTTTTTCCATTTTCTGTGGAATAACACTGGGTTCCTTAGACTGATAGAATCATAGAATGGTTTGGGTTAGAAGGGACCTTGAATATCCTTTAGTTCCAACCCCCCCTGCCTTGGGCAGGGACATCCTGCACTAGATCAGGTTGCTCAGAGCCTCATCCAGCCTGGCCTTGGATGTCTCCAGGGATGGGGCCTCCACCACCCAGTGGGAACCCTGTTCCAGTGTCTCACCACCCTCATGGTGAATGCTCAAGTCCTTCCATTTTTCCCCCCAGTTTGACTCTAAGCAGGTTCCACATACCCCTCTTCTCTTCCATCTCCTGCCTCTGCCCCACGCTGACCCTTTTCCAGACCATTTTCCCCCATATCCCACACACCTGGGCTCCACTGGAGACTCCTCCCCTCCCCAGCTGTTAAAAAATCAGCCCCCTCCGCCTACGGTCCAATTTAACACAAGAAGGAAAGGGCAGCAGCTACCATTTGCATCACCACCCTTCCTGGGACCTGAGGGGTGCTCCTGGTGTCTCTGCTGCAGGATGCATCACAGGTGAGTTGCATTTTCCAAGGGGATATAGTGGNCTGCAGGATGCATCACAGGTGAGTTGCATTTTCCAAGGGGATATAGTGGGAAGAAAAAGGCAGGGGGACCTGTTGGCCCCCCAGCTGGTTAGGCAGGGGAAGGAATGGGTGGGTGATGGCCTTGTGTTTTTGTTTCTTTTTCAGTTTGCTTTCCCCAGTTCTTCTCCCTCTCTTTTCCCCTTTGACTTCTGTGACTACTTTTTAGAGTTTTTAATATCCTTGGGATGCTCAAACCAGTATAATTCTTATTACTATGCCTCCTGAATGCTTTCTAGGTCTTGCTTAAATTTCTATTTAAGACTACCATCCAGAGATTTAAGATCCCATCCAGGGATATTCAGGATGGCATGGCATGGGGGAGAACAAAGGCAGGTATCTAGAGAAATTCTTAACTACAGTGGTTTAGGACTTCACTCCTGAGCAATTACAAGACACAGAAATAAAAATTCACCATGGATAGAAAGGGAACACTGTTCAAGCTGATACACAGAACATGTTGAAAATGTGCTCCAGAATGAAGCAAAGTTGAAGACACCACTAAACTGAGTCTCAGGCAGTTGGACACATGGGTAATCACTCTTTCTGAAAGTCATATCCTTCTATTTAGGTGCAAACATTTTATGCACCTCTTTGAGAGTATTTGAATATGATGTATCTCTGCTCTAAATGAAATAAACAGTGCAGAACCAAAATAAAAATTCCCAGAATAAACTATTAGTGCATCATGAAAATGAATGGAAGATGATCTGCAAATATTAATACAGCATGGCTGAAAAAACTGAGAAATGCTGCCTTATTGAATAAAAGGTTTCAACTAAATCAGAAAATATTTGGCAGAATATGGAAAGTAAAGAAATTCCTGTGAAGGAATAAGACACTTTCTTATTATAAATATATAGTAAACTTCCAGATCAAAAGGGAACAAGGAAATCTGGAACTGTCTTTTCCACCTTTCTTCACAGTATATGTTAAAGTCCTGGACAAACAATCATGTGAATTTAACTTGAGAAAGAGAATCTAAAGAAATTAGTTCAATGAAATTTTGCTTAAATGAGAGCTTAAGTCCATCTAAAAGTGGTAAGACCCTAAGTTAGATGTGGTGGGATAATGGATGCATTCTTCAAAGACAGCATAATAGATGAAGAAAAAATGCGCAGACCACAAAGTTGTCTAAAACATTAGGAGTGAGAAAGCTGAATCAAAAATGTTCCTGTTTATTTGTAATGATATTTGTATTCAAATTACATAAGCTACTGTATTGGGTTTCTTTGGCAAGGTATTATTTGGGTGGAGGTGCAGTAGAGGAAGCTTCTGTGAGAAGACCTCTGGACCTAACCCCATATTGTTCAGAGCCAGTTTCTGCTGGCCAAATGGATCCTAAAGCAGTGTTGTAATACCTCTGTGCTATCTGTGGACTGCTGGCCCTCTCATTCTCTATCCCACTGCTCAGGGAAGAGAAGATAGAAGGATCTTGAGCCTTGGAATAAAATGAGACAGAGGTGTTTGTGGGTTTGCTTTTATTTTTCACTATCCCCCATTGTTATTAATCATAGAATCATAG
>VZTY01009655.1:0-33422 GCA_013400935.1 Turnix velox
TGTGATCTGAGATAACCTATGTTTGCTGTTTGAATAGTAAGATATGTGTGATACCTGGAGAGAAGGTACATTGGAGTAACAGCCAAGAAAAAGAAAACAACTACAGTCTGCTTACAAACATAGGAATGACTTTTCAGGCAAGCTTGCATGAGGAAAAAAACACACACCCACACACCAGCACTTCAAGTATTACAAGTCTCCCTTTTTCTCCCCCTTCAAAAGAAACAAAGACTGTCTGTAACTACTCAGACCCTCCTCACCTAAATCAATTATTAGTGCTGCAGGCTCTCATCTAGGACACTGCAACCCTGTGACATTTAGCAGACAGCTTTTTTGATGATCTTTATAAGATTTTGCTGCACAGTGGAGCAGATAGAGCTGCAGGTAAGTATTGATCTGAGTCAAACTTGTCCTAAATGGAGACTGTTTGTCCTGGTACAGATTGATATAGGGAAAAATCATGGGCTTCAAAATTCATACTTCTTTTTTCCCTTAACAGCTCTCTCGAACAATTGCGCTAAGTTTATGAATTTTTACTTTGTTCCTGTACAAGATAGAGGTGGGGTCACCACCAACTAAGGGAAATGAACAAGAGCTTACTTCTGCAGGGCAAAGGTCACATGAAACAAACCTAGATGTGGAAAGAGTGGAGGAACTTCATCTAAAGAAAGGATTTACAGCATCTTACACACAGACAGTTGCCAAGGCTGGGGAGATGCAGACAACTAAGAAGGGATTGAAATCACTATGCTTCATTTTTTCAAGGTAAAAAAAAGTAGGAAGAGAAATATTGGCAAAAATCATCTCAATTGGCTGTTTGATCTCTACAGGGTGAGCGCAGAGAACTTCACCTGGTAACAGAAGCTCACTCTCTTGAGAAGGCTACAAGCCACTGGTATGAGCTGTAGTAAGTTTTGCACATAAAATTCCACCATAGCCAGTTAAAACACATCAAGCCAAAACACAGTACCCCATGTAAAAGTTAAGCCATGTTCATTTCTGGAAACCACTGTGTAAATGTGCATTGATTAGGAGAAAACTTTGAAACAGAAGAACTGAACTTGTACCTCAGAGCTCCCCTAAACCAAACCTTCCCTCTGGTCAGAAGGCGGGACTGCAGTAGCAACTGCTAAATCAGTGCTGCTTCTGCTTCCCTGTCATACTGTCTCAGAACATATGCAGACATTTTCCTGAATCACCCTCCGTGAGCATCTGCACATGACTGTAATGCATTTGTACTCAGCCCTGTTGGAAGGAGCAGATTTTTGTGTAGACTTGAGGAAAGACAGCCAGAAGTCAAGTATGGGAGTGGGAGTCAAGGAGAAACATCCATGAATATTTCTCAGTTCAAGCACTGTTGTCTTCCTAACATAGTCTCAGTCTTTCAAAGTAAGTACTTACATATGAACAAAAGCATCTATCTCCCAGCTGGCAGCTATCTGCAGTTACTGTGCATTATTAAACATTTATGGAGGAGCAGCTTCCAAGACGATTGGGTTGAGCACAGAAGCAGCATTTTCATCTAAAGTTACCTCACAGTCCAGATGTCATTTGGCTTGATCTGTGTCTTGGAAGCTAACTGTGACTGTAGTATTTATAATTCACAGAAGAATGCCTTGATTTAGTCTTGTCTGACTTTTTAAAAGTACACAAGAATTTTATGGGTAAGCCGTGACCTTCTACTAGTTATCGATACGCAAAGCTACAGAAAAGCCTTAACCCATCTCATCCCCAAGGTGACAGGCCAAGAGTAAATTGTTCAATGCTCACCCCAAATTGCTTTTCACAGGTACTTTGTTCTCCTCTTCAGTTAAGCCCAGAAAGAATCACAGAATGTCAGGGACTGGAAAGGAACTCAAGAGATCATCTAGTCTAATCCCCCTGACCAAGCTGGAACACCTAGATCAGGTCACACAGAAAAGCATCCAGCTCCAGAGGAGACCCTACAACTGCTGTGGACAGCCTGTGGCAGTGTTATGTCACACACACTGTGAAAAAGTTTCTTCTCATATTTCTGTGGAATCTCCTGTGTTCCAGCTTGCACGTGCTGCCTCTTGTCTTATCACTGGATGTCACTAAGAAGAGCCCAGCTCTATCCTACTAACACTCACCCTTTACATATTTATGACGCTGTTATGTATGGAGGGTTTTTAGCGGCAAATGAAATTTTAGCACAGTATGGCTGATCTCTACAGCACCTCTCATAGCTGGAAGAGTCAGATGAGCTCCTCTGCAGGGCACAGAAACCAAGCTTTAGGTGTCCTGCCTGTCTTCTGGGTGAGCTTATTTCTATCCTTTTGGCAAAGAGGTAGCTGAGAAAGATACACTTCCTCAGGCTGTGTTTTCTCCCTGCTGTGACAGGGATGAGGCCTGCCAGAGAGCAACTCAGAAATATGGGACAACTTGCAGCTATAGAAAATTGCCTCTCTTATCTAAATCACTCACACTCGCTGCATCCCAGCTTAGTGAAAATGACAGATGTCTCAGATACAGGCTTTGCTTTGGTCACCAGAAAGTAAGAGAAGGACAATTTTACTGCCAAGTAGAACTTTCACCACTAGGTTGGTCCAAATGCAGAAAACAAGCATTAGTGCAAACTATCACTACATTTAAATGAAAGCATGGTTTTGATTATAAATCTGTGCCCACTATTCATAGAATCATCAAATGGTTTGGGTTGGAAAGGATCTTAAAGATCATCTAGTTCCAACCCCCCTGCCATGGGCAGGGACACCTCATCCAAAGTGATGTGTCAGCTCAAACCCCAAAATCCCATCCAGAGCACTGGTAAGCTCTCAGTGCTTTCTCAGAGCTGGATACTGGGATCATCCTACAGGGAATGGCCTTCAGCCAGGAGAGAACATCGCTACTTGAAGACACCTAGTGCCACTGCTCCTCTTAAAAACTCAGCTTTATATCTGCAACTGCATCTGGGGGATGTCACCTTGCTCTGAGAGGTAATAAAACCTTTCAAGGGGCTTTCTTCCGTCCTGCTGGGTGTAACTGAAATTGCTGATTAAGTCTGAAGGCTGTGATGTCCAGCCTGTAAATTTCACATCACCTCCCCTCTACATTCATTGCAGTGGAACACTTTCCTTAATGCTGGACTCAACGGTGAAGCAATTTCAGTACTATTTTTAAAAGAAGGCCCAAGTATAACATTACAATCCTCCATATTGATTGGTCTCCCCAGACCTTACCAGTATGTGAATGCTGACAATCCTATCTGCTGTGGGGCTCCTGGGAAGCTGCCAACCTATCGCCTTTGTTTGTACAAACTTTAGCTGTCTCTTGATAAGCTCCTGAATTCTGTAATAAAACAGTGAGAGCCAAAGGCCTAATGCAAAACTGTGGCACCAGTTTTAAATCATAATGTTACCATCTTTTTGGAACCTTTTCCCATTCTAATGTGCATGTCAGCTGTGATAAAATTATTGAGCAATGAGCTTTAAACTATTTTGGTGCTCTGCTGAAGTGTTTGAATGATACTGCCATGAGAAGTTAGCTACGCTTTATAATAATCAGTGATTTGGGACAAATTATAGAGTAAACACAGCATGACTGAACCAAACAAGTTCTTTCAAAGATATTCTAAATGAAAACATATTTAAGCTCATTGTTGTTACTTTTAGTACAATCACCATGGAAACTATATAAAACTCACTTTTAATATCCATTCTTTCTTAAACAATTTCTGTTGTCTAAATGATACTTGAATTGAGCATAATTGGTTTGGTATTTTAATGGTCAACCATGGAACAGCATGTCCTTTGGAACAAGCTACAGCTGAGCTAACTGCTGCTTTTACTGTATGTGAGATACAAGTTTATACCAGCTTTGTTATTAAAGAACTTCTAAAACACTAATGGATGTTCTGGTCTTTGTATACCTTGATTCCCTGCAAAGTTTTAAAATAACAGCAGAGAAAGACCTGGTCAGGTTAAAATTCTAGAAAACCCAGCTAAAATCAATGCAGCTGTGTTAAAATCAGAACTACAGCTTATTTCCAAGGATGCTGTTAGAGGCATAACTGCATCCTACCATATAAACTCTTTCCTGGTATACTTTATGGGAGATGAATGGTAAGAAGCAGACACCATACATACAATGTCCAGTTTTTCCTAAACCTGTGAAAATACAGGTACCAGAGCAGGATTTTTTAATTACAGACTTCTGCATACAAAGAGGAGCCATTAATAGTCCCTCAACACCACATCTCTAGGGCACACATAGCAGCCTTGCTCTTTCCCAAACTCAGTGTACCTTCTGGTGATCCCAGTTCATCTGGAGATAATTCAAACACAGGCTACAAAGATTATCCGTCGGCATGGTGTTATGCTGCATTATTTCCTTGTTTGCAGTCCTTGATGACAGCAACTCTGCACTTCACAGGCTACTCATATCAGCTATGAGTAGCATTAGGACATGACCTGAGACCCCTCATTTGCTTCACCAGCTCCAGGCTTGTTACTAGACCCACTCCATGGGGTCCCAGAGGCCCCTCAGATTTCATGCCTTCCAGCAGTGCTGGTGCCAATTGCTTCTTGTTGACAGCTACAGCTTCACTTCTGTGATTCAGCTAAGAATCGAGCTATGTGTGGATACCAGTACAGGCAGGTTGCAGCAGTTCGGTGAAGAATTCCCATGTGAATCTCATGACAAGTATAAGCATACATGAACAAGTGACACTGTATCTAAGTGCAAGATTTCCTCCATTTCTCTATATATACATGGTTTGCTTACCATTACACCCTGGCACAGCAGTGACATCAGCAGTGCAGTTTTGGAGCCACATCAGCAGAAGCAAAGGCAAATTTTATTTTTTTTTTCAGTGAACCACCTTTAAGGTAAAAATTGCAGCATCAGCCCAAGGGAAATGCAGAGTGAAAAAGCGCATACAGTTGGAAACAAAATTTAAAAAAAAACCCATATAAATGCATTTCAGCTGGCTTCATTTATTCAAATGCTTGAAATTTAAATTTGAATGCATAACCATCTGTCTTAAGGATAAGTCTGATATAAGCTCTTATTCCAATTTACATACATCTTACTTTGAAAAATGCCTCCTGAAACTACTGTAACTATTGCACAGAGGAAGCAATACATTTATCTTCCAAGGATAGAGCACCCCTTTGATGAGCCTTTTGATTAAAGACCTTAAGAAAGCACTTCAAGCTGTTCAAGCTGTTGGATTTTTTTAAGTTTCTCACCTTGAATCAGTTTCGGAGGGAGCAGTAAAGGTCAAATTACACAGTAGAATGATACTTCCTAGGGGTGAAATCCTGGCCCTCATGTCACTGTGGCTCCATCATGTCCTCCTTGTTCTCCTAATTCTTTTAGAAGATTAGCAAACAGCTCATCTTGAATATGTTGTTGCCAGGAGCTATTTTTATTGGAGAAGGACAATAAATAACAGTTACCAGCTCTTCTCAATCTAAAAATTAAAAGGCAAAAATTGAGACTTCAGCAAAGAAAGCTTCAACAACCATTTCTTCACCGTATGCAGTCATTGAAGGAGATGAATAAACACCATTCACATGCATGCGCACACACATTTTTTGAAAAAGCATTTATTTTATGAAGGAGCATTTAACACAAAATCTGCCTCTGCTAGATAAACAGCCACACAGTTGACATGAACTGCAAATTGTTAAATGACCAGCAGGGATGTGTTCATACATGCCAACCATAATCCTAGGAAATTATGTCTTTGTTCATGAGAAAAAAGCTTCAAGTTACTCTTGTAATTACTCTTTATGGCCTTAGCCATGAAGTACTGCAAAAAATATGTTACAAAGGTACGTTTACCCCACGAAAACTGGATCCTGGGGTCAGGTTCTGCTTGTAACCGCGTTTCTTGAGATTTACTGCTGCGTGTGGCATGGGGATAATTATAGCACTTAGAATAACACTAATTATGTGGTGAAGTACAGCCCCACATGAGACTGAAAAGCCTGTTCAGTACTCAGAAGGAATAGATGACCTAAATTATGACCTGAAAGGTCCATGTTCATGTCATACTTTTGTCTATATTGAAAATACATGCAACCATATCCTAAGGCGACTGCAATAGAAGACCATAAGCTCTGCTGATCTTTTGGAAGTGAGAACATGTACCTTGCCACCCATTAGCAGCCCCTTTAGAGTGTAACCCAAGATACAAAGCCCAGTTTCAGGATGTGGTCAAACGTCCTATAGTTTCATTTCGTATCCTACCTGCTTTTGCACAGCTCTGCCTCCTGTTCACCATTTGATCTTGCCCTGTAGACAGCTGGAGCTATAATATACATATGCAGTTCAAGGGCTTTACAGCCTGAAACAAATATTTCCAATATGCATCTGGTTGGATCAAAGATTTCTGGAGAATCTAACATTCTTGTGAGGAGTGCATTATCATGCAGCTAGCTGGGTCAGAGGCTCAAATCCAGTGTCCTCTGAAAGGAACCTGATTACTGAATTGCTACACAGTCTGAAGCATCATGCATTGAACTTCACTCAGTGCAGTTTAAGCGCATTTCAGAGTAAAATAACTATGTAAAAAAAATCCCCCTTTTTCATCCAGGGATTTTCTCTCTCCAGTTTTGAACAATCAAAAGAATAAAACAGAGAAAAGACAGCAAAGCATATAGTCCAAATGGGCCTTCCCAAATGGAAGGTCCAATTTTACACAGTTTTCTGTAAGTACAGCCAGGTGAAATGTGACGTAATGAACTACAATAGGCTGTGAGGCCAGTGTGGGGATTTTGCAGCACTTGTATTTGAGACTGCCCATAGATGATCAAATGACCACTACTCCCTCCTCGTGGGGTACTAGCAACTGGCACATAGAAGGATCTGTTCCCCTTTTTTTACATGTAATAGAAAACCCGAGCACAGGATATGAAGCCAGCACATTGCAATCTCATCTTTTCTAATATGTCCAGTTCCACACAGTATATGAGTATATGAGTCAATATCCAAATTTCAATGCTAGATTCCATTTCTATTACAAGATAAATCAAAATCCAGAGGTAGAGGAAGGGAGAACTATGAATTTGTATCTTAATTTTGCAGCTGAGATGAAAGTCAAGGCTTTAGTGTCCAAGACTGTGAAGCTCAGAGTGATTAATTCTTTCTGTGAAATCCATCATTTCATTATCATGAAATCAATACACTGACTCTCATCTTACTTCTGACCCTGCCACTTAATCCCCTTCATGTGTCTTTCCTGGTGTTTTATTTTATTTTGTGAGCTAGAATCCTGCTCATTTAAAACCTGAACGAAGTTTACTGATGCCTGGAGGGTAAAATTTTCATGTATCTTCCTGAAAGACCATGGCATATCTGTTTTTTTTTGATAGATTGCAGCGGGATCAAGAAACCTCCACAAGTATTGCTTTTGCTTCTGGAGGGAAGTAAATGAGCTCAAGCACGTCCTTGTCAGTTCTGTATTTGACAAGAGGAAGATTTGTCATGTCAAGTGCAGCTAACCAACTCATTCCAAACCACCTACTGCATAATCAATACAAATCATTAATTTATTGTGCTGTTTCCACGTAAGCATATTCTTAAGGCTTAATGTCTGGATGACAAGAGGGCCATATATTGCTCACATTATGTCAATGGTGCTCTTCTTAGCAATTTTCGAAATCTACTCCTGGCTNTTTGCATGCTACCCCAATAAAGCCTCTTGTGTAGGCTTCCTCTCTGGATGCTGCCACCAACATACTTTCCCCAGGTGCTCCCACCATTCCCCTGTTAGATCCCCATGAGCAAAGAAAAGCAGCTTTGTTGGGAAAGTCTAAGTTACAGCACTCATATCACTGATTCAGTCACTATGAAAATCACCCCAATCCAAGGGGCTGGTGAGGTGGATGGAGGGCCTGCCAGACTGAACTGCAAAGCTGCAAGAAAGGCGATAGGATGTCCCTCCCAAAACAGCAGAATAAGGTGTTCTTGGGCCCATAGTCCCAAAGGTCTGATTGAAAAAACAGAGATTTATGAAGTTTCCTGGGCTTCCCTAGCACATGGTAAGTAAGTAGAAATTATCAACAAACTTATTTGTATCCTGCTGGAAAGCAAGTTTTGAATCTGAATCTCTAAGAGGGGGGAATCTAATGTGACACTGAGATTGAAATTATGACAATATCTATACCCATTGCTTAATGCACAATAATTGCTTCCAGATGTATGTAAATGGGACTGATTTTTTCCACATTAATCTTTCACATAGCCTGCAGATGTTGTTGAGCTCAGATGTTTACTCAGCATTCAAATAAAATATAAAGGGATTTAAAAAACTATCTGCTCTGTTTAGCTTCCTTAAAAGAGAGCCAATAGCATCTGCTTAACACCCTAGCATGGTTTTATTTCTGAAATTCTGGGATTTATGTAACTGTCCTGCTTTATTTCAAGGTGTATATTTTTGGCCATCTAATTATGGTGTCCCTATATGATGTGAAAATAATCACTAAATTTTGATGCCCATGATGCTACTTGACTTTTTTATTATGTCACAGACAGCATTAAAGATGCTGGGAGAATCTCCACATTTTCTTCCTGATCTAGTTCCTAGAACAGATAAGTCTCTCATTCTTTCTTCCGATTGCAGTGTTAAAGTACAGTAAATATAGAAAATTTCACTGCATTTCACTGTTTGGAGATATTGTGGATTGTTCTGACCTAGATGATCTCAAGAGGTCTCTTCCAATTCCTATCATTCTACAATTCTGTGGAAGTTATACATGGTGCTTATTTTTAGGGATGAACCTAACCTTTACCGAACTGGATTTCAATTTTCTCTTCACCTCCGGGGAAGTCTGATAGCTTAAGATTTTGGTCACAGCTGTAAACAAGGTGTCATGGTAAGCTGTGATATTTACATGAAGGCCTGTGCTCAAATAGTAAAATATTTCCCAAGGGATTTTTCAGATCAGGTATGTCTCATCCCATGTCTGTCATACCCAGTAGATAAAAAAGAGCACATATTATCTGATTCAAATTTCCTTAGAAAATACAGACTGATACTGTGAAATTGCCTCATATGAATAATCACACTGGTGCCCATGAATTAATACATATATAGAACATCACTTAGTTAGCATCAGAAAAATCTGACTAATGCTTATTTCAGTTTATCTTTATAGATTCAGGTCCAGTAGCGGATTGTCTATATTAAAGATATCACATACCAAATTGCTTTTTCTTCTTTAAATAACACTTATAATAGATTATGAATAGCATAAAGAGTGAATAGGGAAAGAGATGTTTGATTTTGCACAGCTTTCATTCAATTATATGCCAAAAGCTTTACCAACTAGTCTAACTGTTAAATAGCATTGCTTACCAGATAATTTTTTTGCACATCTCTTATTAGGACAGGCAGTAACTGGATACCACTGGATACCACTTCTTGTGACTTGCTACTCCCTACCCTCTAAAATCAATGACCAAGATTTCAGACATCTCTTCAATGAAATACAAGCAAGAACAGATGGAATACGGAATACTATCATTGTTATTCCCATTCTCCTAGGCTAGGGGAGAGTTACCTTTGCATTTCTCCTATCAATAAGTTGTATTTCCCTGAGAGAAAGCAAAACAAACCAAACACAGAGAAAACAAAAAGAAAAAAATCCACACCAAACAACAACAACAACAAAAAAAACCCCACCAACAACCAACAATAAAGCTGCTCTTTTCTTTGATAAACAGCACACACGAGGGTCATTGGAAGTAACAAGGGACTTGAGCAGCTCCTCCCTCCAGTGGCCCTGTGGGACTCCTTGGTGTCCTTCCCCCAGCTGTAGTAGTAATACCCGCTCTGGCAAGACCAATTCCTTAAGGTGCTACTTTTCCCTTCCTTCTTTCTCCACAGTTCTATTTCACCAGGATCAAAACAAACAATTTCAACTCGTGTACTGTGTAGTTAGTACCTTGCTGCTGTTTCTTCTGCTACTGTTGTAGCTCTTGTGAGTGTTCATCAACAGCTAAATATTCAAAATGGAAATCAATGCCTTCAAAAACCTCCTAAACTCTTTTTCTGTGTCATAATTATCATCCTGACAAACAATGAGCAACTGAGTTTATTGGGATTTCCCAGACCTTTCTCTGCAGCAAAGCTTTCAAAGATATCAGAACCATTATTACTACCCTATACTGAATAATCAGAGAGGTAAAAAAGTCAAACTGTCACGTGGCTAAAGTGTCTCACAGGGACTCCACAAAAAAATTAAATCAATCCATATTTCCTTTATTTAAAGATCACCCACTCACTCTTTGTACTGGATTTCAGTTACTTTTGTTATCAACTCTAATTTATTATAGACTACCTAAAGAAAAGTCAACATTTATAAAAGATCATATTTTTTCTACTTAGGGGGGAAAAGATTTCTTCCCATATTTATATAATCATATATCTCTCCAGCATATAAAATTATTTCAGGGATTCTGACTAATGAAAACTTGGGACAGGATAAAAATAAAACTTGATGGGTTTTGCTGCAACCAGCTACTAAGCGGTTTGGGTTCTGTGGAGGCTTTTTTCCTTCTGTCAGCTTCTAGTCTGCAGCATGAATCTAAAACATATGAGTAAATACTCAAAAACTTCCACTGGCCTTTCATGTTTAGAAACTCAGGAGAGATTTCAGCCTTTCAGCTCAGCATCTTGGAGGTGGTCTCTTACCCAAAGAGAATGTAGGAAAGACTTAAAAGGTAAAATGATAGAATCATAGAATAGTTTGGGTTGGAAGGGATCTTAAAGATCATCGAGTTCCAACCCCCCTGCCATAGGCAGGGACACCTCCCACTACATCAGGCTGCTCAGTGCCTTGTCCAACCTGGTCTTGAACACTTCCAGAGAGGGGGCATCCACAACCTCTCTGGGCAATATTTGTGGTAACAATATTTAATTACTGGCCACTGTGATATTTGAACTGGCAATCTCATGGCAAAAATAACATTCATCATCCCATCTGTGTTTGCCCATAATTAACCAGGAAGGATGAAGGAACCTGTTTCCCATTTGATCACATCCAGGAAACTTACAGTCCAGAGCAAACAGTGTTATAGTTTGCCACATTTGTCATCTGCCCTACTGCTTCTGCTATCCAGGAGCAGAGCTGGTCAAGTCAGAATGGTGAGAGAAACCCTTGCTTGCTCACACTAGAAAATATGCTATCTTCTGCATTTCTCTGGTCAATTCCTTTCATTCCAGTTGAAATTGTGGCAGGGTTGTGCCTTCATTTGCTCCTCTCTGTTTTCTAACTCCCATATGACTTCACTAGCAGTTAGGTGAGTAAATTTCTCCAGATACTAATGTTATCAAGAGCCCCACAGGTGTGGAAGCAACAGCATTTTCATTAGAGCTATTTGGGCATAAAGCTGGCCTGTTGAAGGTAGGATTTTCCAGAGACCTCATAGGAGGTTTAGGTGGCCAAATTCCCACTGGTGTCTGTAGGCACAGAGGCATTGCCAAAATGATTGTGCTGTCTCAGCCTTCACATGCAGGAATTTCAGTGGCTTCTTGCTGTGAAACTACTGAATTATTACAAGGAATGCAGCAGTAAAATCCAGCAAAATGTTGGGCAAACAACCACTTAGTAAAGGTGCTGATGAATGCTTTCTCCGGAGTCTGAAGTCTTTGTTAGCTATTCAAATGCGTCCTTGAAAAAATTAGCTAACTTGACAATTTATTTTAGTAGCATTGGGTAAACAAAGGCAAAACACCCTCAGTCTTTCAGCTTCTAACTTTCACTGGCTTTCTTCTTCCTTTCACAGTCTTCTGTAACTCTACAGCAGTTTCTTAATCTCTTGATGATTAGACAGGATGTATGGGATGTTTATTCACCAGGTCCTAAAGTTCCTCAAGAACCACTGCCACTGCCACTGGTGAGCCAGTTAAACCTCATTTCACAACTGCCCTTGATTTGGATCACAACAGAAGAGGTTGAATCACCAAATTTTTTTTTAAAAAAAGTCTAAAAAAATCATAAATTCAAAACATTCAAAACATTCAAAATATATTCCTGCTGTTGTTGGAAACTGTAATTTTTATGGTGTGTGCCTCACAACTAAATCCTGTCTCCAAGGGAGCAGCATCCACCAGCCTCCCTCCTTAAAGCAGCTGTATGCTTTATGACCCTGAAATATGAGCAGAAAAGAGGATAGTCTATGAACTACAAGTTGTAAAGAAGCACTCCAGAAAGAGAGAGACATGAATCAATTTTTAGCAATAGCTTTTTTAGCTGAGCTTCTCCAGCTCTGAGATGAAGAGAAATGGGATCAAGCGTATCCCAATATTTGCTGTGCTTGATTAAATGCCACCTTTAAGAAATGGGTATAAGAAAGAGATAAAAAGCATGCTAGAGAACTGCTTAAAATGCAAACAGTTGATAAATAGGTTTGGAGTCCCACCAATTCAATTACCTGCCATTTGACTCTTCTTTGATCCTGTTTTAGTTCACTTTATGCAAATTTTATCTGGGATAAAAATGCCATAGAATGGTAATAAAACAAGAAATACTATGATGCATCATTATCTGTTTTATATCTTCTGTGCTAAAATCTTCAGATCTATCTTGTATAAAACTTATTCTAATTTCAAAGATCCCCTTCAAACAGACATGCAATAATATATTAGAGCCACAGCCCTAACTAAGAACGAGAGTCCACTGCCTCACTGGAATTTTAATTGATAACTGGGTAGTAGTCCAGACTGCGGGTCTCTGGGAGAGAGTGTTATCCAAGTGGAATTTGGCTCACTAATCTATACTGAAGCCTGTTGTACTCTTTATTAAAGTGTGTCGGCATTTACACCCAAAGGACTGCTGCAACATTAGCCCACTTGCCTCCAAGTGGACTCTTTGCTAGGAAACAGCGAGCCATGAAAATAGAAATAAAATACAAGAAACGCACAACAATGAAGAATAATTCTCTGTATATTCTCTATGAGGTCAACATCACTTAACATGGGAAAAGATGCCAGCCAGTCCTAAACACAACATCTGAACATAGTTGGCCAGTCTCAACATGTCACACACAAGTCTTGTTTTCAGATTTGCCTTTTCTGATTTAACAGCCAAAGTAATTTGTAAATTAGTGGCCTGTTTTCATCTGTCACCATTCCAGAATGCAAATCATGGCATGCAAAGACAATTTCAGCCTAGTCACAAGCCCAGTTACTTTCAGTCATTCACCAAAGCACTAATACTGCTCTTTAGTTAGGGTTAGAAAAAAGTTTTAAGAGCAGAGCATTAGCTTCACACATTATTAGCTATGAATGCCTCAGGCTGTATAACATATGCTTGACAAAACAGCACCCATGCCATCTATATACCAAAAAATCAAGGCATTAAACATTACCTTTTTTTCAGGGAATCTTGGGCATAGTTGACAAGGTCATGTATATTGATGTAGTCTACTTGGATTTCTGCAAGGCATTTGATTTAGGAGCATTTGATTTGTTTCAAAGTATTTTATGCAGAAATAACAGAGTACATATTAAAATAGCTAAAACCTGCCTCATTGGTGAATCTCATAATCTCTTATTGGAGACATACCTGTCTGTCACTGCAGCCATTACAGCCCACTCCATAGGGACCCCTACATAAGCCAACACCAATAGTTTATTAATCATTTCAAACCATGAAATGTTTGCTGGTGCAGATGAAAAAAAATATGATAGAACAGCAGGCTATGGAGGCAGAGTGATTTGAATTGCAAGGTCAGATGGTCACCTTCTAACCTGCACATGGGACTCAAAAGACAGGCATGGACTAGGAAGGTCTGACTTGTGAGAACAGCCTCAACTCACGTATTGTTTTAAGTAACGGAAGAAAGGTAGCAAAGGGAAGCTGCTCTGGTACATGGCCTCTGTAAAGCAGCTACAGAGAAATTAATTCTTTCCCTGTGCTTGCACACTGGGAAAGATGTGGGAATACGGGAGGGTGCAAAAGAAGGTCACAAAAATGTTTTGAGCTTATCCACCTTCTCAAAGAGACATGACACACCATGCGAAAGATTTATGATAGTCTGGGGAGAAAGCATACATACAGGATTGCTGAAGCTGGAAAAGATGTAAGGGTTGAGAGTTGAGTTTAGACATATGAGACTATTTATACCTTGAAACAGCTTGTAAGGAGAACAGGGAACCGATTGTCAAGAGTGCAAAAAAGACACAGCTCTATAGGAGGGTGCTCCAGGATGAAACCCAAGTGGAGGGAGGGCCAGTACACTCACTCATTGTGTGGCCTAGTCTCCCCCTGTTACAAGCCCACTCCCTGTGCCCATCTTGGGCATACTCACCCCATTCCTCTCAGCACTACAATCCAGCAGTGGACAAAATGATAACTCAAGGTTCAGAGCCTCTATGGGTTTCCTGAGAACCTAAGAAAAGCAATTTTGTGGTGCTCAATGGCTCAAGGAATCCCAGACATAGACCAGGATTTCACCACATACTGAAAATGTCATGAATGTGGCTCAATGTGCCTGACTTTCTCCCCTCACTCCAAGGGCTGTGATAGAGCTGTACGGGCAAATAAAACCTGGCAGCATGCCTTATCTGCTCAAAGTGGGGTTGTGTCAGATTTGGGATCAGAATAGCATTTGCTTCAGCTTACACTGACAAGGATCAGAGATCTCATCAGTTTTTGCCCTGGGGGACACAATTTAATCTTTTAAGTTCTGAAAATCTTCAGTCTAATATGAAAACAAACAGGTAAAAAAATTGAAGTCCCTTTATGTGAGTCATAAATTGTGAGCTACTTTTTCTTCTTCACCTTAATCTCTATGAAATCAGTAAGCGATGATTCATGATTTAAAACTATACAGAGAACAAGGTCAGCACACCCAGGATGCAAAGCAAATAAAAATATACATCATTCTGAATTTCAGCAGAGAGGACACTGGATGTGGAGAGGACAGATTAGTACATCTGAAGCACTATCTACTAAATACAGATGCTTTCACATGGTCTAGTGCCATGTGTCTCCCCTCCTAGCAAGGGATGTATTCTTGCACATGTGAAGTCAAAATTTCATCAGCACAACTGCCAAACTTGTAAAGTTCAGATCTGAAAGAAGAAACTTTCCTTCATGCATTAAGAAATGTATAAACACAGAGGCTTATAGGAGCAATCATCTTACAGCACAGCCATGTAGGATTTAAAAATAATTATTTCCATCTCTCTGAGTACATTTTTACATAGACCACCAACAGCTTAATTCAAAAGCACTGACATCAGTGGAAACCTAATTACCACAGTGCAGAGTTGAGCCCACTCTGGATCCCCCTTCTTTCTCCATATGCATTTTATTTCTTTCATTCTGCCATTTTCCTGTGGCCCCACACCACTCTTGGCTCAAAGGAAGGGATCTCTTCATCATTTTGCAGTACTGCTAATGAAGCCTAGTCATTGCTTAGGATCTCATTGCACTGGACTCTATATAAACACAGAACGCAATGTTGAAACCTAAATTAGGCTCTTGGTTGGAAGCTGTTTACAGTCTTGACCATAAAAGGATTGGCCTCACCTAAATGGCAAGGAACAGTGTGAGAGGTATATCTGTGTATTTGTCTCATTGTTAGAGCATCAAGGACATTTGGGTATTTGAAAAGGCCTATGAATGCTTGCCATAATCAAGGCGTTATGCTGCCTTTTAGCACAGCTAATGCTATGGGGCAAGCCCTATAGCACACCCAAGGCATGGGATTTTCTCACAAGCAAATCCTGTTTGCATAGTTTTCTTCTTTTATTTTAGGATTACTCTACTCTTCAGAAAAATCAAATGGAATTCTTTTGGGTATGAATTACCTGGGATGCTCCCTGCAGCTCACTGCTTGCACTGGAATGGCATGCAGGAGCCAAGGAGCCGTCACAGTGTTTTATCTCCCAAAACAAGATGTTGCATCCCAAAGAGAACACAGATCCCAAGCTCTGTGACCTTTTTGGTAGAACAAAACAGAATGCAAGATGTATTTCCAGAGAGAATGAAGAAAAAAAGATTTCAATCTTTAGATTTTTCAATGCAGCTATCAAAAAATTCTGTCTATCGCAACATGCAGTGTGAATTCCACATATTTTAATGCGGGGAAAGTGTATTTCCCTAATAGTTTTGTTCTTCTAGTTTCTGCTTCTCTGGAATGCTAACAGAACAGCTGATCACAAACCCTGATGGAATTTCAGGCACACTTCAGTGTTTAAATTATATATTTGAGGGGATATCCAGAAGTGACTGCCTCTGCACTAAACTGTGCACTGTTGACTGCAAAATATACAAAGCAATGTTTGCAAACCTCAGCCATGATACATATGACATAAGAGTAGATGGGATTTGAAAAGACAGAAAGAAATCTCTATATAGGAGGGTCTACTGCTGTAATTGTAATTGAAAAAAACTGGGAACCATGAAACTCCACTTCAAAACCAGTTGAAACAAGAGGAGTTGGCCAAGACCAACGTGTCAGCATTCCCTGGAAATCACAAAGCAGGCCTGGCTCGCTCAAGGAAAAAACATGGCTTTTCTTCTGAAGACTTTCAGGTATCCATGACAGATCAGAAATGCCAGAGAACAAAGGCAGCAAAGACACACCAGACTCAAACAGGTGCTGAGTGTCATATGGTAAAAATGCTGATACAGGGCTTTAGGATTAAGGACTGGGTTTGACTGATTTGTGAATGCCGATGTATTTCCAGTTAGGTTTTTTTTTTAGATGATTCTGATTGTGAAATAGCTCCAAGCTGTTCTATAGCACCCAAGAAATGCCAAGAAAAATTACACAACCGACTACTAAGCCAGTAACAGAGATGTATAGAAACTCTGATAATTTCCTGTTCCTGTGGAAAAGAGGGAGGATAGAAAACCAAATATCATGCCCTGGTAAGATGGTGACCAGCTGTCAGATCACCCGGGTAAGACCTGATATCCATGGCAAAGGAGGACAGCTTTAATCCAAAGAGCCACTTCATGTTTTGAGAGAAATGGGGGCAGACATACAGTTAGCCTAGTGATTTATCTAGATCACCACTGACCTCAGGCTGTTGAAATAGAAACCTGCTTTAGAAACTCTTGTGTCACAAAAGCCATAAATCACAAATAAGCATGTACATGAAAGTGGGCACACAGGAATGACTAAGGAGAATGCTGGAAAGGTTCAAGGAAAAAAATCCGTGCCGGTATTTTCTAGGACAAAGAAAGGCAACATAGCAAGGGGGATGTTCACTGTTTAGGTCCTAAACACAGTAGACTGAGTGAGCTTCTATCACAGACTAGGAGTTTTCTAGGTAATAAAATATCCCCTTATTTGAACTCTTCCACACTCAATGTGCATCATCACTGAAGCTGTCTAGGTCGTACACTGTCTTCTCATCTAGTGGTAACAACTGACAGGACTGTTATTAAGGGTTAGGCACTTGGGTCATAAAACAGTGTGAAAATTTGTAATATTGGGGTTCTTGTAATGCTTTTCAGGTGTTGTATTATTCCATATGCCAGACTGTCTTACCAGTTGCCACTCCTTTGCTGTCTGTATGTGTGTTCTTGCAAATTCCCTTTATCTCCCAACATAAGCAAATGCATTAAATAATTGATCAATTCCCAGTTTCACTGAAGCATTTCATTTTCTGTTTGCTTTTAAACAAAATCAGACTGAAATGTAGTATAAAGGTGTTATGCCAAACACAAAATGCTTTATACTTGAAATGGAAGCCATTAAGAAGGGTTTGTGATGACAAAGTTATGTCTTCATCTCTAAAGCTTTTTAATAGGATTCGGGGTTTTTTCCAAATAAATTCTCCAGAGCAGTTCTATTTAGGCTAATTTCCAGTGTACCAAACAGCACTGTATCCAGGCACCATTAACTAAATAGATCTAAGAGAGCTAATTCATTTTTTCTTAGGTAAATAGCTATAAGGAGAAGATGCTTCTCCAACAAATGTTTGGAAATTTCTGTTCTCATAATGTTAACAGATTGCAGAAAAAAAGGAAAATGTTGGGTCAGTTTTATTGTAGAAATCAACTTAACTTGCTAGGAGATGGATTATAGCTTCAGAAAAAAACACTGATTGGGCCAGTGAGGTTAGCATAAGGAAAGAGGCTTTCAGCCTTGCTTAGAAGGGGAGGATTAACAGTGAATTATGACTTGATTTTCAGAGCTGTTGATTGACACCTACAAGATTCACTGGACACTTCTGAAAACAGCCCTGCACAGGGAGGCAGGAAGAAAAAAAGAAAGGTGTTACTAAGTAAACCTCAATTGTGGGAAATGTCAAAATGAGGAAAAACTTAAAAGCCCTAAAACTAGAAGCAATGGCTGCACCTCCACCATGCCTAGTGGTCTTAGCCCCAGCTTAACACAAGGATTTGGCTGTTAAAATGTTTCTGGTTCCTGACAAAGGAAGAGGGTAAATTCAACCCTTACTTCATTTAGGAGTGAATGCTTTGTAGGAAATCAATCACTGTGAAATTCCAAGTGGAGGGATGGATTTTTCCTGCTAAGGAGTGTAAGCTTATTCATGCCTAGGTGACATGTTCTGGAAATCTACCAAGTAGCAGATTCCTACCCTAGGTGAGAAGACAAATTTCAGCAAGTAATCCATAATACGTGCCATGAACAGTGAGAGAAACAAATATTTTGTAAGCAGATAATTGTATGGGATGATGTTACAGTGTTACGCCTAAAGGGAAGACTACAGCACACTCCTTCCAACTCACTAACAAGCATGTAGGGCCGGCCTTTCACTATGCAACAACACTCTGGGGAAGGAGAAAACTAAGGAAAATATCAGCACAGTAATAAGGCAGTTTGACAAAATACATACTGCATCACTGATTTCCACAAAATACTAGAGAGGGTTAAATTCTGTGAAAATTAATCAGGGGTATGATTTCTATTCAGAAGCAGAACTGGGGCAAGGAGTGAAATTACCATCCTTAGAGTCTGTGCTTTGTTCACCAGGTCTTTAATCTAATTTGCAAGTCTCTTTCCAAATGTATGAGAAGAATTTGCTTTCTGCTGCCTAAGATGAAGGTATAAAACTTTCAGGCTGCTACCTGTTTTATGTTAAAACCACTTAATGCTAGAAGTTCTCTTCAAATTTAAAATTAGATTTCATTTACACTGTTTATTTTAGATGCATTATGTCTCTGAAAAACCACAGCTACAATGGATATTGTAAAGTGGAGCATGCCTCCATGATATGTGGTTTTGGACAACAGACACGACATTTCATTTCTTTCCCCATGGAATGGGGAATGCTTCTAAAATCCACTAGAAAAGTTCTGAATTGGAAGGAATATTGAACATGAAAAAATATAAGCATACATGGAATTTTTTAGTGAAATTATATTTAAAAAATTCTAAGAGCTCCTATAGAGAGGTAATGGGATGCTCTGCGTGGCCTTCCCAGTACCAGAGGCAGCTCTGTTAGGTTGGAAAGGCATTGGTTTGGTCCATAGCACTCAACAGCACTGAAGATAGACTTAAACTATAAAAATCCACTCGGCATTTCATTACTTTTGTCTCTTCAACTTAAGTCCACCTGAGCCGTTTGTGTAATGCACATTCCTATAGAATATAAGTGACCACAGTCTCCAACACCCTGTTTATGAGAAGAATTTGGCTGCTTTGACTCCAGCATAAAGCCTGCCCTGGATTTGAGGCCCAAATCCTGGAAACAAAAAATCAGAAGACCTTTTAAACATACTGCATAGGGATAGCATTAGATGACCTTAAAAACTGACCAATTTCTACATTTTATTGCTCCTAGACTGTAGCAGCACTGAATATACTTAATTTTATCAAAGAATTTTGCTTAACACTCAAATATGGAACTAATATAGAAGATGGTCCAAATTGAAGATCTTTTAACAAAAAAATTAACAAGAGTTAAAAGTACATTATGTAAGAACATGAGTAGTTTCACCAGATGAAATTAGAGGTCTATCTCATCTGCTGTGTACCATCAGAAGGTGCTCTTTTGTGATGAGGACTACCTTTTTGTCACTTTGCCAGCTGGGAATAGCAGGAAGAAATGCCAGGGTTTCACCCCACCCTCAGCAGAGGGGCATCCTGCTTGGTGGCATCTGCGACAAACAATATGTATACTATAGCATCCAAGGGATTCCTTACAAGGAACAATGTTTGGTACCAACTGATTGAGAATCTGAGCTAAGATGACCTTCTTGAATTTCACTGAAACTAGACCAGCTAGTTTCACTCTGGTGCATGTTTACAGAAGAGTCCTCTATCTCAGTTTCAAATATTAGGAATAAATTACAATTACTAAAAGATAGCACCCTCTTCTTACAAAAAAAAGTTTTTCTTAAAAGTGATGATCCCTTCAGATTGTTTTTCTAATTCTGTCTCCTCCACTGTCTTCCCCCATGCACAGTTCTCAAGCCCATCTGAACCTCTTGCCATATTTCTTTAAGCATTTCTGTCTACACCAGAGAAACAGAGACTTTTAGAAAGCCAAATTTTAGAGTCAAACTGCTCTTTCCATTGTACAAGAAGGAACCTCCACAATTACTCTGTTGGTGCTGAATTTTGCAAATGGTTGTTCATCATGGAAATAGTTCATCCGACCAGGTAATCTTCACAATGTGAACAGCTTAAGGCCACTTACCATTCAGATGAGACCTTTCCTGAAGATGATGTATAAGTTGAACATGGCTGCTGTTGCTGCAAAGGCAAGAAAGAATCACCCAACTGCACTTGTTCGTGCCTGATCACAGAGCTGATTTGTACCTGCCTAAAATTGCATATGTTCTTGTTCAATTTTTCCCAAAATAGTGCTTCATAGGTAGGCATGAATACCAACCATGGGGGCAGTTTCAATTCCCACATTTGTGAACACTCTCACCTCTAGTAAAGAGCTTTCTTACTGCTGTACCCCAAGAGGACATCAGCAATTGGGTTTCCACCCTGCACCAACACAATCTGCATATGATTCATACAGGCAGGAGAGTCAAGGCAAAGTTACATTACTCCAGATTTTGTTTATCAAACACTAGCTAACCAAGTAGAAGATCAATTTTTATGAGTCCATAGAGGAAAAATTAAATTTTTTAGAAATCACATAGTAGCAGTGACCCTTTTACTTTGTCCTCCAGTGCAAAACACTTTCTAAACACACATCCCTCCGCAGAGACATGCAGAATACAGGAAAAAAGGAATGTAACCCAACAGCTCATCATTATATAAGAAATTAGTTATGCATAGTAAAAGTGATACATTTTGCTGTGCAGGAAAAGCTAACCATAGCTAACTTCAGATTTTTATAGCTGTTCAACACAAAATGCCATATGCTGCTCATGTAACTGGGAAAATCAGCATGATTTCCATTCTAGTCCACTTGGTGATGCAGGGTGTTGCAAGGACATATTCCTGTTTGTGATGGCCCTACGAAGAGCATCACCCTGCCAGGGACAAGTCGAGAAGCCGGTGCAGCTTCCCAGCCCGAATCCAACAGCGTGAGAGCAGACAGAGGAACAGCAGGCAATTTTTGCAGCCACCGTATGGGAAGAGTAAATGTGAGAAAGTGGAACTTGACCCAATTCATTAAAACAATCTTCTCTGTCTCTTGCTGCCCTCTGCTGTCACAAGTCCGGGTGGCTCAGAGAGAGTTGCCAGCAGTGGAACTGTATGCAGCCAGAAGCTGCAGCATATCTGGGCATTCCCTGGCATTCTTGGGAGAAAAAAAAAAATCCACGACTGAAGTCCAGGCAGGCGGAAAGGCGAAGCCAGCCCGAAGGTTTGGAAACTTGATCAGTCTGCAGGAAGTCTAAATTTTCTCCAGAATGGGAATTAACTCACACTTTGCTGGTGTGGGACATCAGATGCTGGATGAGATGTGCAAGTCACACAATGGGTAGAACTGATCCTGTGAGCTGATTCAGGAAGGAAGAGCACATGGGAGCCAAGGGACCAGCTCTTGGCTCTTCATGTGAAAATCCACATCATAATTGTACTGGTTTCAAAGGATTTTTAGCACAGCAGGTATAACTGAGACCAAGAAATATTAATGAGTCCAACAAATTCAAGTCAAATTACTTTCACCTTTAGTAACTGTAATTAAAGCATTCATTCTCTGTGTGCCAAATTTCTTTGGTTGGACATCTCTTTCTAAAAACACCCTCTTTCTACAACAACAAAATTCTACCCAGAGCAAAGCTGAAACTTTAGGGATTGGGCAACTGTGGATTCATTGTGGGGTCTCTTGCTGCTCTGGCCACTCCAAACGGTGACCATACTGGAGGGATCATGGTGCTTAGCAGCACCCAGCAGCCTCTGACGTGCAGAGGAGGACACCTTGAGGCAACCACAATCAGAGCCCACTGTTGCTTAATTCCCTCATTTTTATTACAGGCACTGCTTGTTCTTCGTGTGCCTTTAATAGGACTTGCGGGAAGAGACAAGAAACACAACATGATTTGTATTAAGTGCTCATTTTGATGCATATTCTGTGGCATCAAAAAACCCTGTTGAGCCAGCCTGTCCTGCAGAAGATGCAGCTCTAATGCAACATTATTTAAATGTATGACTTGATTCTACCAAGGTTTTTCTAGATGAAAAGCCATGTTAGAGCTAGAGTGTAACTAGAGTTACACCATGCCCTGGAGGCTTTGAAGGATCTCACTGTCTGACTTCCCACTGTTGTTCCTCTATCACATATCCTACCTCCAGTCATTCTTTCTTGCAGTACAAATTACATTGGGTTGTAAGTGAACATAACAACAGCACCCGCAGATCACCAAATACATAAAATGCCCTGACACATATGATGGACCTCCAGGTCTTAAACAATAATCTAGGAAGCTGGCTTTTTGCTCCCAGAACCTGGAGTTGACCCTGTAAGTTGTGTAAAGTGAGTGATGTTGGTTTTAAAAGCACTAGAGGAAATCTGGTCTGGCCTTTGAGGCACTGGAGTCATTCTGTCAAAATCCCAGTCATATTTTTTTTCCTGTAGATGTCAAATCCATCCACAATAATGGAAGTGGGAGAGACTGGGTCACAAGGAAGAGGATTCTAACTGAGGAAAGAAGCCTGAGGAAGGAAGGAAGACTGGGGAGGCAAAGAGAGGAATGTTGGAGAGCTTGAAGAAGACTGGTGAAGAAGCTTCAGGGAACAGCAAGAAGACTGTGCTCTGAGGACTACTTGCCTCTAGACCCTGGAAAAATAGCTCAGTTTCCCCAAGCTCTTTATTTCTTTGAAAAGGGCAACATCCATGACAAGAGTTCCAGACACCCCCCATAGCTTTTGTCTGTAATGTAGAAAGTGAATCTCCCACAGAGATTTTCTAAATAAAAACTTATAAATGTTCATGAAGTTAGCAAATAAAACAAGAAGCACCAGCAGAAAAACTAAGGATCTAAATGTTCAGTTTTCACTCATGACTTTGACTAGCATGGACTGAGGGAGGTATATGAGGTACATTCAGCCACCTGAATAAAACAGAATACTGAGGCTCATTGATTCATTCACCAGCACTGAGTGAGGCAACATTGCCAAGGGAAAGGAAAAATTATGTCTTGTATCATAATGTATATAATACCTAAGAGGACTGAATTGCCATTACATATTTAATTTGGCATTTCCTAGCTTTTGAAGGTACAGTTTTGGAGTCTGAATCATAACCCTTTCCTGTATCTCATTTAGTAAGCAGTAAATATACGGGAGAAGATTTGAATTGGAGCTCCTGGGATTTCAGGTCTGAAAGGAAGGGAGGTGGATGAGATTTCCTCTAAAGCTTTGATATTCAAGAGTCAAATGACTGATATAAAACTAACAAATGTTAATGTTGAAGTAGACAGGCCTGCCCACTACAGCTCATATTTTTTATTGAGTCTGCATAATGATGAGCACAAAGTAGGCAAGTAGCCCTGGCCTTTAAGCACTACCACAATACAAATAAATGACCATTTGAAGAATAAATATTACCTTGATGTGTTATTGTTAGAGTTTATTTTATGTGTTGTTTCATTCTTCAGTCTGGGTTTCTGATTTCCTCTGGGAGCTTGCTGTTGTGTTTGCTTCTCCCAGGCAAGAGGTACCCTGTAGGAAAATACGCCACAGCTGAGTGTTTGCAAAAGAATATCGTGAACAGAGCCCTAGTCCCAAGCAGAGTCATTCATTCAGATCACTGTCTGGCTGTGCATTCCCTGTGAATGAAAGTAAGCTGCTCTGCAGACTTCATTCTTGGCTGGCTCTTTTTGGCACATGCACCTGTACAAAACAGGAATGAGGTTAGCCAAGGTATCTGTGCAGTATTACTAGAAGGGTAATAAAATAGAATGTAGATGGGTTAGTGGGTCAGATACTTTAAGATGTATATTTTATAATACACATGGAAGGGCACTACATCTCGCATTTCTCACACCATGTTAACCTGGACTGTTTTATGACCACCATATCCACTCTGTTGCCTAAGGCGTTTTGGCCCAGAAACTATGGGTTTAGTGTTGCTATTTATACATATAAACATGCAAAGCATAATTCATGTTGAAACCACTAAGGTTGTGCTTGAGGATTCAAGTCTTGTGTATTTCATATCAGGTTGCTAAATCGGAAGATAGGAAATTATTTTGGAATGGAAAGGAATGAGAAGGGAGGATGAGTTCCTCTTTCTTTTTCTTCACATTATGAAATAGAAAAGAATCTCACCACTTAAGAAGTAAAGCAAATCATTGAGGCAAAACATGAAGCTGTCTTGCAGCATGCTGGAGCCTGATTGTAAAAGTGGCAAAAAATACAAATGCTAAAGGTTGATGTGATCCCTTTGTTGGCTTGCTTTTATTGAAATAACAGAAAATGGAAAAGCTGATGCATAAGCACATAATCTTATTACATATTACTGATGAAAACATTTTCTTCTCTAAGGAAGATGGTAACAAAAGAAACATAGGTTGTCCGGAGAAGTTGTGGATGTGCCCTCTCTGGAGGGGTTTAAGGCCAGGCTGGACAGGGCACTGTGGGAGGTGGGAGATGTCCCTGCCTATGGCAGGGGGTTGGAACTGGATGATCTTTAAGGTCCCTTCCAACCCAAACTATTATATGATTCTATGATTATCCTGGTGTTAAATCATGCTTAGGATGCTTCTCCCCAGTATAGCTCCAGCATCCACTGCACACCTGGGAATCACAACTGGGTTTGCAGAGTTCAACAAGCACAGGGCTCAACAAGTGCAGGGACTCTAGGCTGGATGCAAACACAGAGGACATGAGAGACATATGATGTTCAAATCATAGAGTAGTCTGGATTGGAAGGGACATTTTAAGGCCACCTAGTCCAGTCCCATGCAATTAGCAGTGACATCTTCAACTAGATCAGATTGCACATAGCCCCATCCAACTTGACCTTAAATGTCTTCAGAGATGGGACATTTCCCACTTCTCTGGACAACCTGCTCCAATGTTTCACCATCCTTACAGTGAAAAATGTTACTGGTACCTCACTTTAAATGCTATTGCATATTGAATAAAGCTTCCTTAAGTCAGTATTTAATTTAACAAAGACTGTAAAAGTTCTCTTTGCAGGGAGATTTTTGTTATCACTCTCTGTTTTCACATATTATTTAAAACCCTCTCAAATTCTCCTTTGGCAAATGATCCTTTCCATGTTTGGTCCCAGTCCAGTGATGAACTGCACACTGTATGTGGAAGTTGTTGGAAAATTCCCTTCAGCTATTTTTGAGGCATAGCAGAGTGGAAACAGAGCCCTCCCGCTCCCTCCATCTACATATTCACTTTTTGTTCAGTTTAAAAAATTTTAATTCCATTCTCCTCCCTTCAATTGCTGAGTGTCTGTCACTGAAAAAAACCACCCCCAAAACAACAGTTTCTCTCCAAGTGTCCCAAGGATATCTTGTAGCAAAGCCTGAACAACATAACAAGTGTGATGGAACAATCAGTTGTCTTTAATAAAAATTGAAGATTTACACATGATGTCAAAAAAAGAAAATTAACAAAACTCGTTTAAGTTTCCATTATAAAGCCCATGTAAATCTTTTTCTGTTTGAGAAACAGCATGTTTAAAATTATACTCTGCCAGCTGAGTTTGAGTTTTGCTGTGATGGATAAAAAGGAAATGTCCCTGAAATGTTTTTTTGTTTCCTTCAGTAGAATTTAACTGAGAAAGATGTACCATTTTTACCCACTTCTTTTGCTTCTTTGTTTATCAATAATGTTTATCATTAATCTTCAGCAGCTTTAGGGTGATAGGTAGAAGCTAGCCTGATGGCACCTTAAAACAAAACACCCCTGTTAAAGCAGGTCACTGCCCCAAAATCAGCTCCTCAGTCTTAAATCCATACGTAAAAAAATGGAATTTCTTTAGATCCACACCAGTCTTTCAGAGATCAGCATCTGGCCTAGAAGACTTAAGCTGTTACATTTTTGGAGCTTGATGTTGATGCTGGCTGCAGTTTGCTTTAATTTAATGTAAAGAGATACTGTTTCAACAGCTGGAGAAACAAGTCCAGACAAAGCATACACGATGTTATGCCCTCCATTATACAGTGGAAATCAGTTGTAACGCTGTTCTGGAGGTGAAAATCTGCTTTTCATAGAGTTTTGGCTCCAAGGCCCAGCCTTCCACTTTCTCTATTTCAAAAGCAAGCAGAACCAATGAAAGTGCCAACATCCTTCCAATTCACCCAGATGGGTAATTAAGGGAAAAGCTGATCCTAAGGCACTGCTAGAGAATGCAGGATGGAGAAAGCCAGCCAAGACTCAAAGAGTCTAGAAAAGATTTGCCTTGTGGATGTTATTGGGCAACACAGACCACAAAATACTGATTGTTTAATTCCACCATGGGGATCTGTCTGATAGGATGGAGTGGTTTTATCAGTTGAAAAATTAATTGGTGCCTAATAAGGGAGCACAGGGTCGACAGCCATTCGTCTTCATTTCCTTTCGGTAGTTTTCACACTCATTAGTTTCCTTCTAAATCTTCCTCCCCTTTCAGATTTGTTTACAGCAGCAGAGAGCCAGTAAAACACCAGCATAGGCATAACAAAACCATGCCTGCCAAAAGCACTCTAGTACTAATAACATTGTCAGTCATGTATTTGTTTTGCCAGGTCCTTAACCCTTGCTTGAGTTGTTTTCAAAAAATACAGTGGAAATGTTGAAGATGTGTCAAGACCCATCACACAGTGAAGGACCTGGGCTCTATAATGTGGTTTATTAAAGATGAAACCTCATAGAGGGTTTCTTTTTACTTTGCACTAGATATGCCAGAACATGTTTTCTGTGCTTGGATACTCCTCCTCTTTTCCACAAACTGATTTCAGAAACAGTTTTTAAATGGCCATGGACAGATGCAAAAAATAGCAAAAACCCTCCAGCATCTCTCTTGATCTTCAGCCATACACACCATTGTATCATAATCTATTTAGCATAGTTGTTTCTTTGTATCTAAATCAGGACTAAAAGAGAGTCTATTTTCTGCACATAGTTCAGATGTAGTGGGAAAAGATGGTAGAAAAGAGCTACAGGAAGCACTGATGAAGTTCAGGACTTAGTGATGCCACATGCTGTCTGTTCCTGCCAGCAAGGTATGATCCTGTCTGTTGAGACATCTCATGCTTGAGGAGGCATTATTGAGCAGCACCCAAAGTAATAAAAGCCAATAGCATTGCCCAAGTCAGTTGTGGGTCTGCTGGAGGCATGGGAGATGAGGAAGCAATGCAAGGAGGACAAGAGGTAGCAGCTGGATCTGGCAGTGGATAACTTAGGTGGAGAGAGGAAAAGCAAAGACAAAAGAAGGCAACAACAGGAAAGTTGGTCTGTGAAAGCTGTTGGTAATTGCCTTAGATTTTCTGCATGGATCAGGCCAACATCTTTGCTAGTGGTTCCTGCACCCGCCCCTACCCTCTGCTGCTCCAGTGCAATGATCAAGAAGACATCTGCACTCGACTTCTAGACAATCAGGAATAAGGATTTGTCATATGAATGTCACTATTAAAAATATGCACACTGTTTCTAGAATAATTTCATCTCCATCTGGATTCCAGAGTTGTAATATTCTTCTGCTGTTATAAATCCTGAGTCATCTATTTTCAGAAAAAATAATCTCCTTTCTTCAGTCTCTCACGGTAAGGCAAATTTTCAACATGGAATCATACCTGCAGTTTTCTTCCAAAAAGCTTTTGGAAAGCTTTGGACTTCAGAATAACTCAAATTTGCTAATACAGAAAAATAATAAAACCAGTTGGGCCTTAAAATATCCACAGTTTGGCCAAAACACCAGTATCCAGCACACCCCAAAGCTCTGAGCTTGTACAAGGGTGCTGGAGTACTGCCTGTCAACTTATTGGTATATTAGGAATCAATTTATGGTGGGATTAAAATTCTTATTCAAAAGAGATACTTTGAGACCTTTATCATCTCTATGTTTTGCTTTGCTCTTCCCAGTCAAAGACAAGATTCTTATATAAGCAGATAAATGTCAGGATTGGTTTGGTCTCAAACAAGAAACCTAAGCCTGCACAAACTTGCAAATTTAAATGGAAAGAAATAACCAGCTGTATCTACTCTGACAGAAGTTTTGGATGCTAGGCTAGTCCCATGGAAAAAATATGATTAACAGAGTGATTTTTCTCTTTCAAGAAGTGAAGTCTTAATTTTGGTGATTGCTGTATGGTCTTTGTACGTGAAATACAGACTTTCTATTCACAGTACTAATTTATCTTACTGCTGAAGCAGAATACTTTTTGTATATTGCCTTTGAAAGGATCTCACATTTTACTTTTTATTTACTATAAAAACTTTT
This sequence comes from Turnix velox, assembly GCA_013400935.1. Classification (NCBI taxonomy): domain Eukaryota; kingdom Metazoa; phylum Chordata; class Aves; order Charadriiformes; family Turnicidae; genus Turnix; species Turnix velox. The sequence goes on from VZTY01009655.1 coordinate 28,751, forward strand.
AAAACGCAACTATGTTTCAACTGAAGACTGGAGTCAGGTTAGACAAGGCTTCCTTTTGTCAATTACTTGTCTTCAGACTTGACCATTGCTGCAGTGAACTGATCATTTCATATGTACTTACCCCTGTGAGGAACCTGGCAGAAATGAGCTATACACAACAATCATATTAATTCACAACTGGAATCAATGCAGATAGTGTAATGATTAAAATGTTCAAATAAACAAGGAAAAGAGTAATCAAGTATTGAACAGGCTGCTGACATTGAAAAATAGGTTGAAAATTGTTCAAACTGCCAAGCTTAGGGGGTAGTGATCAATGACATAGTTGTTGGTTTTGGCAGCTGGAAATAAGCGGTGTCACTCAGAAGTCAGCACTGGGGCTGTTGCTTCTTCAGCAACTGACCTCAGAGGTCAGCACTGTTCAGTTTGTTCTTCATCAACCTGAACAATAGGATTGAATCCACCCACGGGCTAAATTAAGCAAACTCTACCAAATTCAACAAAATATCTGTCTCAGGATAATCCTTCACATCAACACTGTGAACCCAGTGGCTGAGGAGCAGCTGAAAAGAGCCTGAGTGCCACACTGGACAACACATTGAGTAACACTGAGTAACAGTGTAAAGCAAATCTCATACTGGGCTATATGAGGACTCCTATATGTTACTCCTCTCCTCACTCAACACTTGGTATACCAAGTATACTCATACTTAGCCAATTAAATAAAACTCTGCAATAAATTAAAACCTATAATACTAAAATGTATGAAATATATTTCTCCACATTACTATGTCACACCAGCTTTAAGGAAGAGCATCAAGTTTATGGCTAGATGAAGCACAGAGACTGTAACCAGAGGATGAAAGGTCCTTTGTTCTCTTGTATAGCTTCAAGTGCTCTGTCTTCAATGTTTTTCAGTGCTGCTAAGAAATAGTACAATTCCTCCTCAATAGTTTAATTAATATTAGGGATAAAATCTCCCTAAATCAGGATGAGCATTGCCCTGATCACCCTCAGTTGTAACAAACAGGTAAGTCCACAATGGGACCATATCACTGAAACTACCATGGCTTCCCTTCCGACCACCAGGACACCAGTAGTTGTCCAAACAAGGGCACGTGCAAGACACATGGTTGGAAGTTTTTTTCTGGCCATTGTTTTCTGACCAGTTGGATGTCTTAAGAAAGAGAGACAAAAAGACAAAAAGATCAAAGGAAGAGACAGATGGTAGCAGGGAGAAGCCCACAACACAAGTATAACAAGGGCCAGGAATGTGCCTCCAAGAAAAGCTAAGAGAAAAGGGAAAAAGAGTTTTCATACCAAGTGTTTAGTGGAAAATAGACTTGAGCTGTGCATCCTCTGCAACTCTTGCTGTGTGAAGAGAAAGGGATTTGCATTTTCTTTGCTATTGAATGGGATTGTGTCAGAGAAACTTCATTCCAGAAAAAGTCAATTTCTCTTCTGAGCTGGAACAGGATTTCTATTCAGCCTTTTATGCAGCTCATATAAGTGCCACCTAGGAAAGTTATAGTATTGTTCCATTTACCCCCAAAACAGCACACCCGGCTCAGCAGTCACTCACACTTCTAACATCCCTATTCCTGTAATGCTGGAAGAGGGGTAGTCCATGGAGGCTTAGGACAAGCTAGCAAACAGTCAGACAAGGGGGAAGGAATCAACAATATTGGTGGGTATTTTTGAGTGGCTGCCCTCTCATGTTATGCTTGTCTTGTTTTTGTTGGAGTTAATCCTGAGGAAATGCTGGCACTGCCAGACCCAGAAAAGGGTCGAGCCTACTTGCTGCAACACTCACTGTCTGACTTTTTGCAGTGAAGTGACAAAGGTGCTTCCTATTTGGGAAGTGGACTGAGCTGGGGAAACTGATTCCTCATTTACACACCATCTGCTTTACTATGAGTGCACGGACTAGGGTTAGTAAGATGAGAATTTGTATATGGCAAGACAAATACATACATGCCTTTGCTGAAGCTGCACTACATAGAAAGGATGGTGCTCCAAGATAAGTAGATTATTTTGCATTTTTATTTGTTCTTGCAGTTCAGCATGACTTAGGCTTGCCTTACCTCCTGCATGCTGTCCAAAACCTGCCCTGAAGATGGTATCACTCTTTATTTCCACATGGGGTTTTCTGTGAGCACACAACTCCCTCCTAACAAAGAGCTTCACAGTAAACTTCCCACTGTCACTGTCCCTTCATGCAGAAATCTGGTGGGCCCCAAGAAGATTAAGGCAAAGCAAACCCACATTGGACACAATTTTAAATTCCCCTAATTGGATTTTTGGAATACTTTTTTGTGTTCAGAGCACAGCTCCCACTGACTTCAGCTGCAGCTAGGAAAGTTCAGCACGCCTACAAATCCTGCACCAAGAATAAGATCAGTGCAAAATTATTAACACCTTCTGAAAAGATTGGCTCAAGTGACTTCAGCTATCATCGCATGGGAGCTATGTGACAGAAAAAGGGACAGTTTCCAGTTCTCCATGGTAGAACACCAATCCCATGCCATCTGCTCTCTTCCAAAATTCTGTTTCATTCTCAACACTGCTTCCCATTTCTGTCAAGAAGGAAGGGGTCTTGCAGTGTCTTTATGAACATGATCAGTTCCTTGAACTTTCCAAGTTGCTTAGAGAATGAACTCTTTCATAAACAGAGGAAGCAGCAAAGTTTTCAGTCTAAACAATATGTTCTTCATTTGGCATGTGTTTTGCTTGTTTCTCAAAAAAAATAAAGAGGCAAATTTCCTCACATGACACTGTGCTGCCATTCACTAGGGCTACTATGAGGTAAATGGTGCCTTTATATCCAGTGCATAAATCTCTTCTGTTTGACTAATAGCATGACAGTGAATGATAAGTGTTGGAGATCACCACCAGCAAGCTGGAATAAGCTCTGTGACTACCTGGCTCATGTCTCCACCAGCTTCAAGTTGGGTCCTTATCCTCAGCTTTCCCCTCAGCCCCCATTGCTCCTCATCTAGGTGTATTACCCTTGACAGATCTACAACCAGTCAAAGTTTCTTCCCTCAAGTTACAATTGTGGGCTTTGATTTGAAACTCAAGACTTTTCCTTTAGAAAATCTTTAGCCAACTAAAGAAACTTTTATTCCCACCCCATTGCTTCATTCTTAGCAACATCTAACGACTTTACATAAAATTCCCAGGAGCAATCAGTCCCTTAGATAAGGAGACCCTTGATGTCAGAATGGTGAATGTTTTCCAGCATTACAACTGAAAAACTGGAAATGTTTCAGGAGAAAAGAATAGGTATATCTCCAATATAAATAGAATCTGATTGTATAAAATTTTGCAATGTATCCAATTGCTTAAACAGCCTGTACTGGTCAGTTATGCTAATAAGGAGTAAAAAAACCCAACTAATCACAAGAGAAAGCATTAAAGACTATACTAAAACTCTCATACGAGTACTCGTAATTTAGCCCTAACACTGGACAATTACTTGCCTGTAAATATCATTTACTGCTTTACCTCCTGCCACACAGCCATGAAACCTGAGCTGGAGTTGCAAAAAAAAAAAACCAAAAAAACCGCTCTGTAGAGTATCCCTCTCTGCTTCAGACAGCTGCTTCCAGACACCTTGTGAAAAACACCCAATAATCTCTCTTACCCAAGCTGCAAAGAAAAAGAGGAGGGAACAGCAGTGACAGCTATTTCAACCACCTCATCAGAGATGGCTAATCAATTCCCAGTATCTGCAAGGGGCTCTACCCCCACTCCTTTGAGAAAGGTGGAAAGGAAGGCAGCAGCCCATGTGTACAGCCCATGTGGGTCAAAGCATGCCTGGGAAGGGAGGTACTTGGGAGAACTTGCCATGTGAATGGGACACAGACTATGTGATGAATGTAATTTAAAATGCCAGCCTGGCAATTCCTAAATGCTAAATGTTGTGGTCAGTCTTTATCTGTGAAAATGTAGAAGTTTTTGCCAAAGTAAAGGCACCCTCACTGCTGGCCTGGCTTTCACTTGTCACCTGTGACAGATACTGGCGGTCTGACACCACGTGGCCACATTTCTCACCAAACGCACTATTCCATTCCCTTAGGCCCCAGCCCACTGCTTTCATTCTACTCATTTCTCTTCTTCAAGGCTGGATAAGAAATGTTTGTTTTGGGAAAAGAAGAAAGAAGACTGCTCTGAAATTGTTAAAAAATGCAACACAGGTTTAAACAAAAAGCCACTTTAAAGAAAGCTAAAGAGCTCCATAGAGGTCTTCCTTTTCTCTTTCCCCCTCCCCCCTTTTTTTTTTTTTTCAGAAAACAAAGTTGGTGGAAACAGCTGGAGACTCAAACTTGGAAAACGGAGAAAGCAGGATGAATACAACTTCCTGTTTTCCTCTCCTGTTCTAACCTGCAAGGGGCAGGGGTGTGGGGTAACCTTTTCAGCCCCTTTTCAAAACAAACGTTGGATTCCCAAAGGGTTCAGGTTTGCACAATTTTTTTTGAAGCAAAAATATTGATTATTCTTCAGTATAGGCCTCTAGGGTCTCCAACTCAGCTACAGCTTGTCATATGTAGGAAAATGTGGCAGATTCTGATACTTACCTCTGATTATCAATACCTGAAGGGGTCCTACAGAAAGGCAGGGCAAGGAATTTTTAACATAATATCGGATGGGAGGACTAGAAACAATGGAT
>VZTY01009655.1:33448-64369 GCA_013400935.1 Turnix velox
TCCCTGCCTATGGCAGGGGGGTTGGAACTTGATGATCTTTAAGGTCCCTTCCAACCCAAACTATTCTATGATTCTATGATTAGCACAAAAAATTCATGTTAGTAAACTGTAATTTTCCTGGCTGATATCTACCACTGTTTTCAACTTGTTGACTCAGCAGAGTTTTCTTAGCTCAGTATCCTGCTCATCTCTTCTGTGATTCACTGAATGTGAAAACAGTAATGAAATAGTGCTCTTAGAGGAGGTGATAGGATTTCACTCCGCATCATGTCCCCACCTCTTTTCAGTTACCCCCTTGATTGCACAATCTGAGACAATTCAAGGCTCCTAAAGTTAGAAAGTACTGAAATGTCTCAGGTCAAGCACCCAAAATTTTGATTTTTTTTTTTTTTTTAAATTTTATATTGGCTTAAACACAGGTGCACCACAGCTAAGAGGTGCTATGGAATAAAGTTAACTTGGCTGCTCTCTCTGTATCCCAGGGCTGCAAGAGTAGTGAAAACATCACTAAACTCTTTCTGAAACAGCAACATAGAAATCCGTAATTATGAGCAAAAGCAGAAGATCCCACTTCTGTTCCTAGCAATGCTATTGATCTCTGAGATCTTGACCAAGTGAGTCAACTCCTCCAAACCCCCACATTTTGCAGTTGCAAAGGGGAACTACCAGCCCCTCTGTAGGACACTTAGAGATTCCTGACCTAATGCTTTAGTTTTGACACTAACACAAAGCAGGGGCCTAAAGTCAGCAGGAAAAAAATGAGAGCTCCTTCTCTCAGTTCAAAGACTTCAAATGTTCAGCTCCCACTGCTGGAAGTTGTAACCATTTTATAAGCCAGACCCACTGGATTATTATGACTTATATGCCTTATCAGTAAATGCAGTAATTTCAATTTTGAGAGTTTTTTAATATTAATTTCCAATGATACTGTGAATATTTTAAGTGAAGATGGTCCAGGACTTCAAAACTGTTCTGTGATGAGATTTTCATTGTGCTTTTTTTCCCCCCTCATAATATTGACATCATCTCTACCTTTATTTCTGCAACCCTGTCATTGAATCCTCCTTTTGGCAATTTGTGTTTTTATTATGGACACCACAGCACTACATTCCATTTGTTAGGCCAGATGTGTTCAAAGTAAGAAGCAGTTCTGAAGAATTGATTTTAAAATACATTTAAAATACACTTGCTTAATGTTAGAGATTGTGTCCTGATAAAATATTTCAGTATAATTATATGAAATGTCACTTTTCTGGTTTCTTCCTTCCCCCAGGAAACATCTGGAGTTCGAACAATATACTGTACAAAACATTTGTTTAAATTGCAACTAGCATTTTGAACAAAGTTCTTCTCCCACATGTGTGTCTAAGCTCCTCAAGCTGCAAAACACACAAAAGAAAAGTAGAAATTCCTGGCAATATAGTGACTGGGGCAGCAACCATGAGAACCAAGCATGTATGAACACTGAGCATATGTGATAGAGCAAAGGCATCACCTGTAGCCACAATACACTACAGGAAAAATCAACACAAGCTTAGGAACCATTCTTTATGTTTTGCAAGCATCCACTGAATAAGCATTGATTTTTTTTATTTTTTTTTTAATGTCTGGATTATCTTCTAGCTTAACTCTGATGACCTAAATCGTCATGCATATACGTATCTGAAAGCCTGTGTCTCTCATTTGGGGCCTAAAATGCCCTGCTTGAGTCGCAGAGACAAACAAATCTAATGCTTATTTCATTCAGCCATATATTCTGCCTCACTATTTTTTTACCCTGATGTCCAGAGTTCAGCTGGCCTCAGCTCTGGAACTGGATGGGATTTTTTTTTGTTGGTCAGCTACCAAATTGATTTTCCACATGAAAGAGTATTTTTAAAAAACCTCTCTCGCGTGTTGTTTAATGTGAGGCATAGTAAGGGGACCAAAGGAAAGGGCAAAGAGTGAAAGAAGGCATTGAACACTTTCTTGCATTTAAACCCTCATTTGTATTTACAGCAGGTAACAGGAGCTGCTCTTCACCATTTCCTTCTTGTAAGATCAAGTGGAAGTGAGGTATCTCTGACTCAAAGAAACATGGGGCCAAAGTTAATTATTTTGGGGCCTATGGTACTCACCAAAGCTGCTCCCTGTGGATTGAGCCACCACCAGAGCTGGACACATGCAATTTGATCCAGGAAGCCTTCATTGCACCAATGATCACTCCATTGCCCTGCAAGCATATGGATCTCACCATCTTTCTCCAGCTGAGGACTTGGCTCCTGAGTCACTCTTCTCTCTAAGGGAAAAGCAAGAGGTTTGGTTTACAGTTTTCAAACACCTTTATTCTTCATTCTGCAGCTCCTCCCAGGCTACACTGGGGCTACCAAGGCCCTCCCAGCCTTACTGTGCACCACTGAATTGTTCCTGCGGCTCTTAGAACCCTCAGGATACTTGAAGATGTGCAATGATAGCAGTGGCAGTTTGAATTCTCCTCTCTGCATTTAATTCTTATGCAAAATTTTGGTCTGGAACCAGTAGTACCACTGGAGCCAGCTGAAGTTTTCCCATAAAAATTAAATTAGAGGATTATTAGAGTACTACACACACCAGGCATGCTTGCCCAACGGTGCTTTTCCACTCTCCTTGAAATGAAAGAAGAAAACACCATGTACACAAGATAGAAGAAGGTAGCCACACCTTTTAGTGCTGCAGCAAAATGTGGCTTCAGACAGCACAGAGTATTTTATTTCCCCGTTTAGCTCGGTAATGTTGTTTCCCTGGTTGCACAGCAGCATTTGCAGAGCTCCCCAGAAATATCATCGGTGATGTCCTCTACCTTGTCCACAAGAAATCTCTCCTGAGGCAGCATTAGAATGGGACTGATGAGCCCTCCTCTAATCACAGCCAGAGCTAATAAGGTAAAGCCTGGGGCTACCATAAGTTTCTGGTGAGTGTGTGACATGTTTGCTGACATGTTTGCTGACTACATTCACATACAAATACACTGGATTTCGTTCTAGTTTAAGCCCACTCATCCAGCTTTGAGCAAAAAATCCACAGTTTATCATCCAGTACTGTTCTAAGAATACCACAAATGTATAAAGAAATAAACTGAGAAGAAGGTTTCTGACTCATTAGGAACTTGCATTCTTGGGTAAATATAATTTGCAGAAATTTCATTGTGTTTATTTCTCAAAAATCATCACTGCAGATCTGTTGTGGGGGAAGTTCCCTTTCAGATAACACACAACAGGCTCAGTCCATGAAGGAGAGCTATAAACAAGTTAAAGGTTTTCAATTATTTTCTACAAGTTAAAAATATAGCAGATAAGATCTTGTTTCCCTAAAGAAGGCTAATAAATCTAAAGGGGAAATGCAAATACTTGCAGAAATGAACTGAAAGATTCCCACCTGTCACACTTGGATCAAAAATACAATGGAAATTGAAAGATACTCATCAAATTAAATAGGATCTGGTATAGGCCTGCATCATTTTTCTACACATGGATACTAAATTATATAACTGACAAAGTTCTTCTGCCTTTTCAGGATAGAAAGTATTGCAGAACTTGTGACATAGCTTGTTCAGAGGAAAAGCATATTGCAAAAAAACCTAAAGCTGTTTCAGCTCAGCTAAACTTATTTAGCTGGTAAATCAGAGTCATTACGAGTGACTTTCCAAGAAGAGGGATGGAAGTTCTTGGGGGAACTTCAGTGAGCACAGAAAATGCAAGCTCAAAGTGCAATATGAAACAGAAACAGTTAAAAAATATATACTTAATTCTCCTTCAAATAACATCCAAATAATAAATTAACATTCAGAGAGTAAAACATCTAAGGATGACAGAGACTTTGAGATGACAGGCATCCTGATTAAGGGTGGGAGTGTGAAGAACTAAGGGATATTTTAAAAGAATCTATCTCCAGGCTGCACAGGGAAGATTTGTTTCCCTGTGAAGATGTGACCAAAATACAAAAACATCCATAGATTTGTGTTCCTTGATCTCCCAAACAAGAAAATACTGAGAGCACAAAATTGAACAATATCAAAGGAAGGATATAACTGGCTTCAACCACACGCACAGGTGTTGCAAATACAGGGACATTACCACAGAGCAGCTGCTACTGAGTTACTCATTAGCAATGTACAAAAGTGAGCTCAGGATACACAAGAGCTGAGCCACAAACTTACTGCAGCAATAAATGTTTTCAACATGCTTGTCAAGGCTGTCTTAAGCCACAGAAAAGGAGAGCTCAAAAATGAGGAAGCTAGTGAAAAAGAAGGTCAGAAACAGGGAGAGAAATAGGGTTTGTACTACCTGTGGAGCTTTGACAGAAGACATCATGCTCATGTTTAAGAATTCTGGGCAGAAATAAAGTACATGTGCACCATTGATCTCAGTCCTGCTAAAACTAACTATAGTTTTGATAATCATAGAACAGTTTGGGTTGGAAGGGACCTTAAAGATCATCAAGTTCCAGCTCCCCTGCCATATATAGGGACATCTCCCATTAGATCAGGTTGCCTGGCCTTAAACCCCTCCAGAGGGGGAATCCACAATCCAGAGGGGGAATCCACAATCCAGAGGGGGAATCCACAATCCAGAGGGGGAATCCACAATCTCTCTGGGCAACCTCTTCCAGTGTTTCACTACCCTCAGTGTAAAGAACTTCTTTCTTTTATCAAGTCCACAACACACAATCACATCTCAGGTTCAAACAGCTTCATTTTCCCATTTCCAAAAATCCAAAGACATTTCTCAGTTACTACACTGTTCAAGGCACAGAGCAGGGTGTGATGACAACCAGAAAATGATGAGTTACAACCCTGTCATGGGGCTGGATTTGAGGAACTTTCATTCCAACTGCCCCAGTGCTACAGGTTCACCCAGACTGGGGTGGGGTGGCCTCTCCAGCACTAAGAGGTGTCCTGCACACCCTAGGATTAATTTTAGCAGCATCATCAGTGACAAGCCAACTGCACATGGTGTTCCAGAAGACCTGGTCAGTGTCTCAGGAAAATGAGATTCTCCAGGAGAATCTCCAAAATGAGTTTTCATTACGGGAAAATAATAGGGCACCTCTGAGGAAAATGCTCAAGTTCTCATGACAGAAGGGATAAAGTTTCTGGATAAAAGAGTAAAAGTCTCTGAAGTCTTCCCAAAATAACTATAAAGAAGTGCCAACTCATGCCTCAGAATCAAATGCAGGACAAGAAGGCTGCAGGGGCTTCAAAAATGAGTTCATACAGCACAATTTTTGAAGCTCCACTTATTTTAGCGGGTTCAAGATCCGGGTGGAGATGTCAGATCTCCACAGGAAGCCCCATTTTGTTCTGTTTCCATTGACACATTCACAAATTTGGAGAACTTGGTCTTATGCAAGGGGTTTGATTAAAGAGGATTAGTACAGTCTGTAAAGCTTGGTGGTCTCTGTAAAGAATTCTGGATCTTTCAGCCAAACCAAGTCAGAGAAATTTCATCATAACACTCTCCCTTTTGTTCTCAAACAGAGGAACTGCACACAGCTATATCTGGAGATGGATATGTGCCACTGAATTGTATTAAGCACTTTGTGGCTCAAGGGAGGGAAAAAAAAACCCAAAAAACCAAACAACAAACCCAAAAGCAAAACAACCAAAAAAATACTGAGCTAAGTACTGAGTGTGAAAGAACACTCCTTTTTAAAAATTGATCTGACGCTTGTTGTCTTTCCTGGTAGGGAGCCTTTAGCTAATCATTTGGAGGTCGCTCATGTAAAACAGTTCTGCTTACATCATTAGTCACCTCCATCTGCCAATAAATCCCACTCAGCTGTCTGTTAAGCCAGCAGAAATACAGCAGGGCTAATGGTTTTATTCTTGAAAGAGCCCTGGTTATGTCTCTCCATTCAAGCTCTGTTTTGTTTGAATACAAAAGGATTTACTGGAAAAGGAAGTATTCATTTCATGCCTGCAGACCTGAATTCAAAGGCAAGGTTTGACAGGCAGATACAGACAAAGGTATGGATAAAAATCACTTAATTTAGCAACAATTTCATTCACATACCTCTTTGACCCATCATATACCTCTTCCCTTGGACTGTTATGGACCAGAGACCAGCACACCTCTGTAGTTAAGTCAAAGTGGTATTGTTTGTACGTGGTGTAGGATTTTATTGGTAGTTTCAGCTGAGTAGTTTGATGCATTGTGATAATAACAAATAGACTCAGTTGTAGAAGATTCACAGCTTTCTAATTCACAATTCAATTTATACCTTTACATCATTAGTTCTGGTGAGATAGAGCATGCAAAAAAGCAGGCTGTTTGCATGGGTAAATGCTACAGGATTTGCTCTGAAATTATTACTTTTCGTGACATAATTTCCAGTTATATTTGTGTAATCAATACAAGCAAAAATGGATTTTCTCAAAATTAAAACAATCATCAAAAAGCTGAAGTAACCAAGACTTAAACACCAGGTGAATAGATGCAGTAAATTGAGATTAGCCTGACAATTCTTTATGTCTGAAAGAAGGATCCAAAACCTTTGATTCAGGCTAGCACCAGTGTTGCATATAAGGTTGTATTATAAAATCAGAACAAAAAGATGCCTGCTTGTCCAATAATATCAAGCTGTTCTCACTCACCTTAGTCCAAAACTGAAATTAGTACTGTTACTCCCTCTTTCTATCCAAATTTGGAATGCAGAAACATATTGCAATTCTATATAAACTATCTTTCTGACTTACTGGAAGTGAAGAACTCCTCTAAAGCAAAAGAAAACCATTTTTCCCTGTTTTGTCATGGGCAAAATCCCCCAAATATAATTTTAAGACATGAAGCATGGTATATGGTGATTTCTCCCAGTTGTGCTATCAGATTCTGTCCCAGTGACATAAAGTGTTTGCAAAGCAAGCATAATTTGTCTGGTTTTCTGCCCATCATATGAAATAGCCTCTGGAATGTTTGTGTATGTTCTTACAACAACAACATAATTTTTTTAAAGGTTTTTTTCAGTAGATTCCCAAAACGACCATTAAGCTTGATGACTAATTTGCAGTTTCACTCCACAAGGAGCCATGCTGTTCACAAGGATTTATTTGGCTTCAAACAGTCACTAGGAAAACGTTCTTCCTGTTTCCCCATATTCCTCAGTAAGAGAAGTTTTACAGAGGGAAATTCTGCCACCAGCTGTATCATGCCTTTGAAACCCACAAAGAACCAAGTTCAAACAAGGGGAGTCAACCTTTTCAATGAGAAAATCCAAGTGGCCTGCAGGATGCCATCCTGCCACCCAGTCAAGTACGTCCTTGTTTCACAACTGCTTAATTCTGTACCACAAGGAAAAAGTATCTAAGCAAAACACTAAAAAAATCCTCAGGAAAAGCTGGTGCCTTTCCCATGATTTATTTCCCTATTGTTCAAGACTTTCTCCAGCTGTGAGGTAGCAGGCTGAAAAGTTTTGAACTCAGCAGGAGTGAGACACGATGCACTTTCTAAGGCAAGCACCATCAATCATGTCCATCAAGTTGATATTTTTGGCATGATTAAAGACTTTGAAAGTTGCTCTTTCTGCGTTTGAATATTGCACCATATCTGGTAAAAGGCTTTGCATTTTTGCGACTACACCTGGCATTTTAAATCATTTCCATTTGAAGATATCAAGCCCAGAATTTACCAGCTGTGAAGATCTGATAAAACTGACAGAAGATGAAGGTGAAAAAAGTATGTTTCAAAACAACATTGGTGATTAATCTAAGTGAGTTGCCCAAAGGTTCAAGATCGGGAACACAGAAAACTTTGACCAAGTTAGAAGCTGGCAATAAATTCAGATGATTAGAAGCTGGAAATACATTCAAATGTAGTTCTAAATTATCAATAATTATTTTAAGGAGTAAGTTTTAAGTATTATAGAAAAATGGATTTCACATTGGCTTTAGCTTTGAAATCTTTGGTGTCTCTCTCACCTAAACTAGAAATACTCATATTCTTAAAAAGTCACTAACTTTGCTGTGTTTCTGTCTGTTTAATGAATGCAAAGTCTCTGCTGTGCTCTGTGGAATTATAAATGGTCTTTTCTGTTCCAAGAAGTTTACAGTAAGAGGCAGGACAGAAAATATTATACACAAACCAAAGAACTGAAGTTGGGTCACCTAATTTCTGTTCTAAGTAATTCCTATTTTTTAAGTCTGGTTTCCTAAGAAATCCATTCTGCTTGCTTGTGAATCTGTTTATAATAGGTGGCCCTTTCACCTCATCTTATCCCAATAGATTTGACCCCATTAACCAATACAAGAAAGAAGTTGTTGGTAGCTGGGGAGAGGTGGAAGCCACCCAAAGGACAAAGTCCCTCTCTGACCTCTTATGGACAGAACAATGCTGTGAGGATGACCCTTGGCATAACTCAGAGCATTCCAATAAAAACAAGATCATTTCAATAAAAGGAGAATGGTTACTGTCGACCTAACTTCAGTAATGTCTTCAGCTAGGGCTTACATTTTATAAATTACTGGCAAATCACTCTTACAAACTATCAGAGAAACCAGTTCTTTGAGTTTTTCACCCTCATGAATTTTCTGGTGTCTAAGAAGCCAGACTGTGCTTTTCCAGTATTCTGCAGTATTCTACAGGAGCACACGGGTCCATATTCCTATAATTTTCCCACAGTCCCACTGAAATCATGATCAATCAAGAAGTTCAAATACATTAGAAAACACGTTTGCTTAACTACAGCCTATGCCCAAGCTACTCATTTATATTAATTAATGATACCATATCTGCCAGTAATTAACATATGTTGAAATTATAGACAGCAAAAGGGGGATGGGCAACCCTATCACAGAAATCACTGTGTGACTATGCAGTAAATGAGACAATTCTGAATTTGGGCAGAGCAAAGGATGAGAAGTTGGTGAAGACAAATGCAGTGTTTGGTGAAGAGGGAGAGAGAAGGTCTGAAGTGGAAGCTGGAGAAGAGTGGAATCAGAGCTGGACTGAAAAGAAGCAGAGACACGGGGGAGCAAAAGGCATCATGGGGGAATACTACAATAGCCAAAGGGTATTTTTTGCCACAACTTGATATTCCAAGCCAAGATTAGCGACATGGGAAATTGGGTCTGCAGAGCTATCAGCACAGCCTAATTCATCATTCCTGAACTAGGGCATCAGGAACGAGGTTTTGGAAGTATGGTAAGAGAGAGAAGAGATTGAATATATAATTTTCAAAGAGTTAGGTGAAACATGTCATTGTGGGGATGTGCATAGAAGAAAACACACTACATACACAGACACCACATAAAGAACAATCTGCACTAGCCCTTACGTGGAGAAAAAGGGAAAGGACTAGACTAGACTAAACACGGGAAGCAGAAGAAAGCAAATGGGATGAAGAGAGGAATTTGCCAGCAGTCAAAACTCCGGCTCAGTTTTCATGCTGCCATTATTCAACACAAGTACTCATAAGGGAATGCCAAAGAGACCACTGGAGATGCAGGACCTGAGAATAGTACAGGGAGAAAAAAAGCAGCACTTGTCTAGCAGATTCCATCATTCCCTTTAATCTAAGACAGTCCACCATGACAAATTATTTCTCAGAGAAACCAAGGATTTTTAAAATGTCAAATTCTCTAATTGTGTGAAATCAGAAACTGTCTTCATGTTTCCATCACATGGTCAGAACACCAGTGACACACCACACTGACAGGCAAGATTAACTGGATAAAAGGACAGTGTCATGTAATACTACATGAAACTCAGCAGTTCTTATACTTTGTAAAACAAAAGCTAGTAATTAAGTGGCTGTATTGCAAATACCCTCTACCCAGAGCAGTCATTCAGCAATGTCAGAAAAATCAGAGAATCACAGAATCACTATGGTTGGAAGAGATTGAATGGGTGAAGAGGACTTAGTTCTCACTGTGGTGCATAAAGGCTGACAAGCTGATTGTGATTTTCAGCTATTTAATAATTAAACATTTATGAATGTCCTGATTTTTTTCTCAGTGTTTGAGTTTAAAGATAATGTGATGTTCCTGGCTAGGATTCTTAGTTCTTTCCCTCTTGTTTGAAAGAGGAATGGTACAACAAATCATGCAAACCAATTTTCCCAAATCGACAAATCTGAATTTTGGTTAAAAAGAGATTCCCCCTTACCTAACAAAAAAACCCTCAAACACATAAGCAGAATAACATAAAGTTTACATATAAAATACAGTTTTGCACCCTTACTGGTGTGATTTTGATGAACGTTACTTTTCCCAAGTTCTAACATTAAATATTAGGAACTTTAAAAGCTTTAGTAGTGTCCCTTGAAGTGACGACATTCTGGTTTGTAACTGAGGGAAGGAAGCCTCCTCGCCTGTGCCAAGGAGTTAACCTCCACTTTATGAGACCTGTATGAGTAAGAAATCAGAAACAAAACAAGCACAGAAAGCAGCAGATGTTTGTGGGAAGAAATTAAACAGGTGTCAAAATTAGCATCCCGGGAGTGACAGGAAGACACACGAAGAAAATATAGAATATAAGAGATGATCATCATACATCTCCTTTCTCATAAAGTATCACCTCCTCTTGCCAATTTTGGCAAGCCATGAATATTATTTTCTATTATTACATCAATTGTTTTCTACAGCATCAGCTTTCCTGATGCATGAATTTCAATTTGGTCAGATGACATACAAGCCCTTTTGCAATCACAGAATGTCAGGGATTGAAAGAGTCCTCAAGAGATCATCTAGTCCAATTCCCCTAATGGAACAGGAACACCCAGATCAGGTCACACAGGAATGTGTCCACAGGGGTTTTGAATGTCTCCGGAGAGGGAGACCCCATCCCCTTTCTGGGTAGCCTGTGCCAGTGTTCTGTCACCCTCACTATGAAAAAGTTTTTTCTTGTATTTCTGTGGAACCTCCTGTGCTCCAGCTTGCACCCCTTGTCCTATCATTGGATGTCACCAAGAAGAGCCTGGTTCCATCCTCCTGACACACACCCTTTATAAACATTATATTTATAAACATTAATGAGGTCAACCCACAGTCTCCCAGCTAAGGATGCAACTCCCTCAGCCTTTCCTCATAGAACAGACAAGAAAGCTTCCTTTCTTTAAAAAAAAAAATTCTCTGTTCTTTTCATCGGTTTTGCCCTTTAAATCTGCATGTCCAATGGGCTTCTAAGTGAACAGAGGCCAAGGGTAAAAAGTGTGACTGAAGCCTTTCCCAGAGGAAGGAGCTGCAGACCAGATGTGCATCAGGCCCTTTTACCAGAAACAGATCCCGATAAGGCCCCTCAGCAGAGGCACCACTGGTTGATTCATACTCAGGCACTATACAGTTTGCTGCTTCAAAAAAGAGAGCTTCTGCAATGCCACTTTAACTCTTGTAAAATAAAGTATCAGTTACATCAACATTTTAAAGGAAAAGGCAAAAAAATTTATTGCAGGCTTCAGAGTGGAGCCCAACACAATGAGTGATGTTATGTTTCACTGCCAACAAAGTTCTAGCACAGACAGTTTTGGATGTATTTAAGGAATAATAGGAATTTGAGACTCTCTTCCTCAGATCAAGCACTTTTCTTAATAAGGTGCCACATCCCTTTTTCCTTCTCACGCAGATTTTCTCATGAAAAAAATCATTACTTTTTGCTGATTGAGAAAAAACACACAGATTTCTGATGATTGAGAAAAAAAGCCTGAAGAGAAGGCTGCGGGGTGACCTCATTGCAGCCTTTCAATACCTGAAGGGAACCTACACCCAGGAAGGGAGTAAACTCTTTGAAAGGGCTGACAATAGCAGGACTAGGGGAAATGGATACAAGTTGAAGGAGGGAAGATTTAGGTTGGATGTTAGGGGGAAGTTCTTTACTAGGAGAGTGGTTAGGTCCTGGAACAGGCTGCCGAGGGAGGTTGTGGATGCCCCGTCCTTGGAGGTGTTCAAGGCCAGGTTGGACGGGGCCCTGGGCAACCTGATCTAGTAAATGTGTTTGGTGGCCCTGCTAGGCAGGGAGGTTGGAACTACATGATCCTTGAGGTCCCTTCCAACCCGGGTCATTCTGTGATCTGCTCCTCTACAGAGGATGACAGTGCTGGATTGCAGTAGCAGAACAGTAAAAAAGGCAAAAGAAGTAGTGACTGCTGTTGTGCAGGCTGTGTGTTGATAAGGCTGTAGCACCCACCGTGAAACTAAAGCAGAAGCTGAAGGAAGTTTTACAGCCAGTGGTTTGGCAATTGCAGCAGAGAAACAATGAACAAACCCTTAGGGAAGAAAAGGCTGTGGTGGACCTCAGTCTGTTTGTAATATAGGATACTTGTTGGATCTTACAGCATGCACCAGAGAAGCCTTGCCTGCCACAATTATGCTGGCAAAAGTTTCCAGCATAGATCCTGTTTTATCACAATACTAGTGCTCAGACAAGAACAGCATCCCTCCAAAAACTGGGACAAGGCAGAAGCGCACTTGTGTAAGCTGCTTTAGCCACATGCCACTGAAATAATTGAGTCCAAAGCAGTCTAGATGCTTGTTTCAGTCATGGTCAAGGAAAACCAAAAATGCAGGGACAGGGAGACAAAGAAGAGATAAGAGAAAGAAATAAAACAATCAACCAAGCAAGACATTTTCAAATGTAAATGAGGTATTTTTGACTAACCTTTCTTCAGCAGATTGTGACAGAGTTTCAAAGGTTGGAGTCTCTTTCAAGCGACTCTTAAGAAAGGATCTTGAAAAGGTAAAACATCTCATCTTGTGAACTTATATTATTTTCCTTGCAAATGCTTTGTACCAAGCAAGAGCCACTTGAGCCTCTGGGGTCCCTTCAACCTCATAATTAAGGAGTTCAGATCCTTGGACATGGGAGCTCTTCTAGAATGGATTTGCCACTATGTGACTATAAACCTGTGAGCAGGAAACAACCTGTTAGCCAGCCTCTTAGTTAGAGGCCTTTCATCATTAACTTCTTTGGCATCCCCTCCAGCTACATACTAAATCAAATTCAGAGAGAGATAGCCAGGCAAGGTTTTGATCTGCAGTTCTCTAGGCCCAGCTCTCAACAGCCAGATGGGTTCTGACCTACATGGTTGATGAATGGACCTCCTTTCTGCTCTCCAACGACTCATGCTACATCCCAAGAAAGGAGGCCACAGACAAGAAGTACAAAACTCATTTGCTTCATACAGTGAGCAAAGTACATACATTCCTCACCTCAGCAGCATATCCAGAAATTTTGTAGTTACAGAAATTTTGGGAATGAAATGGTGAATGAGAAATCTACATCCCATTAGGAAAAGAAGAGATAAAAAAAAATCCCCAACCATAGAGGCCTCTAAAGTAAAGTAAGTGATTTGAACCAGAACATGCTTTCCATTCCCTTTCCCAAATAAATTCCTTCTTTATCTAGCACGTTAGTTTGGATGTCTCACTTAATTCATGTCAAGTGCAGAATATAGCCAAATACCACATCCTGGCTGTGGTTCTTTTTGGACAATAGTGAAATGTTTTATTGCATTCTAATAACATTGTACATATCAGCACCTGTTGCATGTGCGTATTATAAGGTTTATGGGTTTATTGTTTTATTGTGTGAGTTTCTTGCTTTATTGAAAACAGATAGCTGTGATTTTTCACGCCAGTTCGTTCAATGGTTGTCACAATGTAGCACTGGAGCAGTTTCAGCATCCTGTTTAAAAAATCATCCTGCAGATTTTGTCATCTTGGAATCCCATTTGTAAGTTTAAAACTTAAGTTTTTGGTACAACATGGCTGACTGCTTCTCCTTACAGAGGTTTGAAGAGCCATTCTTTAGAGATTTTCATTAGAGAAATCACGCTACATTTTTTCTGTTATTTTCCCATACATAACGCCTTTGACAAAATGAAACATTATCCTTAAAATCCAGTGCCATGAAACAGAAATATTGCTCCAAAACTAATAATCTTCCATATTGTAAAAAAGATTTGTTGTGATTCATTCCAATGTAAAGATGAAATGACATTGGCTTAGCATAATCTAATATTTTAAAATGCTAAACTGCTAGCTATTTCCACCGCAATTTTCAACAATAAGGTTTATGCGTTTCAGGAAATCAAAAGCTCCTATTTAATAGAAGGAGCCAAGCCAATCCCTATTCTTGCTAAAAATAAAGGCAGAAAAATCTGTTTCTCTGAAATGAATCATCAGGTATTCCCTGTGCCCATTTCAAGCATCTCTATCCAACATGTAGACACGGTAAAGATAAATGCATGAACTTTTGGCATTAAAAGGAAAACAGCCCTGTATAGTTTAATATAAATTGCCAGTACTAAAAACCTAAGTGAGCCTTTACTAATACTTCTACATTGCCTTCAGCTTAATGCAAATAATATTCAGTTCATCTCAAAGGAGTACTTCAGAGGAAAGTACTCAGTAGTAAGCTAATCTGCTTTCTTACATCTTTTTTCAAAAACTCAAATTAGCCTTATCACTTTTTTTTAAAAATTATGTCATTACACTTTTATTACTCCTAACATCTTCTTTCAACACGCAGGGTCTCTTGAGAAAAATCTCTACCATAAGATATTATCCCAAGTGTACCATTTTGCATTTAGTAGCTCTCACTGATGTGTTGGCCTCCAGGTTACAATTTAGTCACAGACTGAAAGTGCTCTCCCACTGCAGTTCTGAGCTGAGTTAGGACTTGCTCTCAGTCTTCTGACTGGCAGCAACATGATGAAAAAAAGTTTAAAAAAAAACAACCAAACAAACAAAAACAAAACAAAACAAAAAAAAACAAAGGAGGCATAGCTTGGATAGCAGCTTGACAAGCTCAGAAGACCCTGGAGAGAAGGACAGAAATTCAAACTAATTTACTTATGAATGACACCTGCTCTGCATCCAAGGTAGCCAAGAAAAGAGGAGAAGTGAGAAAACCATGCATGTCTCTCCTTGGATTTTTTGATGGCCCAGCACAGTTGCAGCAGCACCGACCATGGCCCACCATGAAAGCACAGCCACTTATTTCCTGAACTCTCTTGCATCCAAGGAGGCAGGAGAGGACCAAATCAAGCTGGCATGAAGCCTTCCCACAAGCACTGTGGCTGTCATCCATTGGGCTGAGCTCCTTCACAAGTGTAAAAATTTAGTTTGCAAGGTACATCCAACTTGCAGGCAGGAAGAGTGGACGTCCTTAGAGTGACCTCCTGCCACCTATGGAGCACATTTTTCCTTTTTGTTATGTCTTCAGTTGGGGGTGCAGTCATCTGAGTGTGTTCAAACACTAAAGACCACAAGGAACTCTACAGCGAAACCAAGAGTGCTGGCTGGCCCAAGCAGCAGCTTAAAAATACAACAGGGACAGGAAAGACACAGCATGTGAGCAGACTGTGGTGAATGCCTCTATTTAACACAGGGGGAAAGAACCAAAAATAGACATTTCTAAAACAGCCAGGTCAGACATTCTCTGACAGAAAAGATCCCACAGCATGTTCCTGAGATGCCCCATGCCAAACACCAGTACAGAGCCAGTGCTGCCTCTCCAGTCTTTCTTTTACTGCTCAGGCTCAGCTCAGTGTGTGGCAAAGAGCAGCATGTCCCATTGGGGCTGATGGGCTCTGCAGCAGGGTAGGGAACAAGTGACAGTGATTGAGCTCCTGGAAGAATAATCAAGTTTCTATCAATGGACACAGAAATTGGGTCAACTTACCCAAAACCAGGGCCTGTTCTCAGGAGGAAACACATTCTTCTGACTACAACCTGCACTCATTCAAAAATGAGTCAAACATGGGTGAATGGATGTGGTTTTGTTTCTTAAGTTAGTCTTTGTCTCCTTAATTTCCTTGTTTCCTTTTCACAAGGAACATTTCCCCCACCTTATTTAAGACTGGAAAGCAGAGGAAAACTCTATTCTCAAAGAATACTTCTGACCACAATACGTGTATTTTGTAATCAAATTTGGCTTAAACACTGTCCAGCTAATCTGGTCATATTCCCGGGCCATTTTCCTTATTTTTTGCTCTGAAAAGAATGATGATTTATTTTCTGGTTGTTAATTGCACAGAGATGTGATCAAGAATGAGCTTCATTTGTCATTATTCAGGACAATCAGGCACAAGAAACTAATCAAAGTAACTAAATTATGTCAACTGACTACAGTATTATTTTCCACAACTTTAAAGCAGTGCTCTGCAGCTGCGTGTAAGTAACCTTTCTACTGGGAATTGATGTCTTCTAGGGTTTTGTGTTTTGGAGGAACATGTGTTCAGGGACCTCACCAGCTGCCTACGGAAAACCATTTTGCTCTCAAAGCAAAACCATATGTCAGGCCAAGGTAAGGGAAGCATTTGAAAAAAAGAAAAATGCCTTTAAAATTGATGCTGAAAACTGTCAGACAGCTAGACATGCATCACAGGAGGTGATAGTGGATTTGAGTCCCCTCAGAGCTACAGGGAGGCAGAGTGCCCTACAATGGGCGGAATTTGCATTTTTAACCTGTGAAGGCCAGAGGGGAAAAATAGAGCTGCAATTAGCAACTCTGTTTTGACTGAAGAATGACCCACAGGTTTCTAAGCGCCATGCTGGCTGTATTTGCCCACAGCCAATTTCCCTCAGAGCCACCAATGTCCACACTTCATGCTCGGGTCTGGTCCTCCTCAGTACTCTCTCATGGAGAGAGCCCTGCCAGACCAGCCAAGCATCACCAGCACCTAGGACTGTGGTCTGCTGGTAGCCAAGAGAAGGCTTTTCAATACGAGCTATAAAATGCTCATGACGGCAAAGACAAAGAGACCAAAGGGGAGATGTCCTTCTAAGGACCAAGGCCCCTCGAGGTGCTAGTAAGCTCTGCAAAACAAAAGATTGAGTTAAGGGTCTGAAGTTGCAGAACTCATACAGAATAAACACATCAGTGTGCAGGTGTCCCAAGTAAGTGTGGGTGTGGGATAAGAATTCATGTTGTTATAAATTCACAAAAGAATTTGTAAAAGCATGTGCAATGTCTTGCCCATTTCTCCAGATCTGAAATGTGTGAAAACCACACATGTATGGATCCTGTACACTCTGCTTGTTAACTTTGCTCTTTGGTGATGCTCTTGCAACAATGAACATTATAATTACTAGTGATTACTTACAAGCCAAGCCAGTCATGTATGAATGCAATTCCTTACTGCTCAAAAGAGGCCAAAACAAGAGTTTGAGGCTGTTACATCTGCCATATAAATAACATGTATGCCAACGACAGAAGGAGCAGCAACACAAATAACCTGACTACTCTACCTTTTACAATGCTTACAGAATGCTGATAGTATTAGAATAAAAATAATACATAATTGTTAGATACTGCTTTTCAAACTGGCAAACAGCAACACAAAGGCACCATCAGAAGAAGTGTAAACAAAAATTTGCTCTGGTGAAGAAATATATCTGCATGGCAGTAAAAACCAGACATCTCTCATGAGTACACAACCTAACGCTTGACTTCAAGACCCGGTATCTCCTCAGTATTCTCACTTCCTCAGCACTCCTCCTGGCACCATGCCTGTAGCCTGAGCCTGGAGAATGCAATGTGATGTCTGTCCAGCACAGGAAGCTGTGGAGGCTCCAACAAACCACAGAGAATTCCATTGCTAAATTCTAACAAGTTTCTCCTGAGTGTGAATAAATTGCAATCTTCACAACTGTTTATAAATTGGCATTGCATGAGTGGATTTTTCAGGACCAAAAAACAGAACTGTGACATAGAGGCAGCCCTTATGCCAAACTGAGACCCCCTACTCCAAAGCTCCAGGGCATTTGAACTTCCCAAGAAAAAGGTTACTAATGTTTTTTAGCCTTGGAAGCCAGTGCATTCTTTACCCTGCACCTTCTTCTCATAAACAGCAGAACTGCTTCAATTGGTATTTCCAGAAACAAAAACCTGCCCTATGTCCAGAAAATTCACCCTAAAAGTTTCAGAGAAGTGGTAGAAAACAAAAAAACAGACTTTTCACCGTGGAAAAAAAATGAGCAGCCTACCTAAAACTGCATGTTACAGTGGTAGGGTAACTGCAGCTCTCCCTGATACAGCCATAGCCATAACCAATTCCCAGAAGTGCAAGCTCCCCTCCATATGTGGGCAGGTTCTTCCCCCAGGCCATCAGTTGCAGCAAGTAGGATGCATACATCCAGCAGTTTGAGAGGTGTCTATCACCCAGGTCACAGCAGGAGAAGCTGGTGACACCAGGACTGGGATGAAGGCTTCATTACCATAATCCTAATATCTCACATCAGCAGCATGAGGCCAGGAAGGAGTTCATATGTCACTGAGGTCCACACACTACCCTGAAGAAGATACTCTACACCACAACTCTCCCAACACAACTCATAGACTAAATAGTTAAATCTCTTTCTTCCTCCAGATCTCCACAGGTTCTCAGGGTCATAATATACCCCATAACGTATTCCCTCAAAGCCTGCAATAATTCTCTTGTCATAATACACCAGAGATAGAGGCCAACAAAAGCAGATTTGTGTTTCATCTTACATTCTGATCTCTGAAGTTATGCTAAAAGAAAACAAATTGAAATGCAGAGGCCCTTCTTTTTGGAACCCATTTTTGGTTTATTATTACAATGAGCTAAACAGGCCTAGCAGAAACATGTGATGTACAAGCTTTCACATGAGCCAAAAGACCACCTCCACCATTAAAAAGAATAAAGAAATATCAGGTCAGTTCCAAGGGGTGACAGAAGAAAGGTGTGGACCTCAAAGCATTAGTAAAACCTTTTTCAGGAGTAACAGAAGAACCCAACAACACCGTCTTCTCTGTTTTCACTGAGGACAAAGTTGGATAATTTTCCTTTTCCCAGAAATAATGAGATCTTAGATGAAAGTCACATTCAGTAATATGAAAATCAGATCACATCATGGAAAAGTGTCTCTTCCACATCAAACAAAAACACACTTGTGAAAACATATGGAAGGAACAAGCTGGCATATCTATTCATGTTTACTTATCCTGGCAAAGAGGGGAAGAAAAAGAATATTTATAATAATTTGCTCTGTATTATGGTGTTGTGCTTTGCATCCCAGATCATTATCATGCTTTTTACAAATCAACGATCTGCTCAATTCCTATTTGCATCTATCTTCTTTTGTGCTTTCCTTTTCATTTGTGTTCAGGTATGTACTTCATAAATCTTTTTTCCTAACTTTTTCTTCCCCTCCCTCCTCCTCCATTTTTTTTTCTTTTTAGGTAGACCTCCTCCACTGTTTTCTGTTGGATTTTTTTTTAGCCTGAAGTTTCTTTCAACCTAGAACAAACTTCACCATGGAGTTCATTTTACGCTGAGAGCAGCAAATGAATGTTGTTGGACACTCATCTCTAGCAAATGCTGAAGAGGTGTGTGAGCCTGTTAGCAAGATGTGTCACCTGAACCAGCTGGAGGAGTTTAATTTACCTTCCTGTTTAGACAGACAGTTTCACTCCCAATAGCCACATAGGCTATAACTGAATGCATCTAATAATCAACAGAAGTAGCTGCCAAGGAGAGACATACACCACAGTGGACAAATAGAGATGTATGTGGCATCTATAAAAGGCAGGAAGACAGCAAACCTTGTCTCCCTATGGTGGGCAGGAAAGTTTTCATTCATTCCTCCTGCATACTGGAAGAGTTGCCCAAGAGAGCTATCTCCACGCATGAGATCACAAACATACAATTCAGCCTCTTCAGGGAACATAACAGACATGCCTTCACTTCTTTTAGGTTTCCCTCATTCACAAAAGGTTTGCCTGCTCCTCCCTGCAGCTTTAGCTTTGTAAGGTTTGAGGAAAGAACATGTATTTATCAGGAATTATTGATCCCATTAGATTCCAACATAATGCAAAGGCATTGCAGGAGCAAAATTTGCAGCTTTGTCTCCTTGATGGCACACAGGAAGTCTTTATATTTGCCTTCCCTAGTCTACAACTTGATAGGACTGCATTATGTCAGCTATTATAGGTACCTTGTTTGGTGCACGTTCTGCATAGTAGCCTTTACAACAAGTATAAATATTACCAGATATAATTAAATCTACACGTTGAGCAACACCACATAGATAAATTTTATGTCTGCCAAGAGAGATTAATGAGAGAAGTTCTTCTATACAAAGACACAAAGGTGACATTTTGGATTTCGACTCAGATACAAAATGAGGTAGAAAGAGACATTCACATTCAAGACAGAATTTTTTTGGAGTTATTCAGTTACTCTTCTTATTGCAATCACATCAGAATCCCCCTCCCCCATCTCCAGGGACCATCTAGCATTTCAACACAGGAACAGCTACTGGCAGCCTTATTTTCCTGTACTGGTCTTACAGGCTTATTTTTTAAATCAGATGTCCTTGTAGTTAGTATCTTCAGAGGAAGTTGTGGCCTGGATTTGCACTATTTCTCCATTTTTCATATTTACAATTAGCAAGACCAACAGCAATAAGGAGTCTGAATACAATTTCTGGCTACAGTATCTGAGGCTACAGAAGAGACTAAGTTCAGTGCTAAGCAAGACATGTACATGGTTTCTGGGCAGCCCATTCTTTAGTGCAACATGTATATTACGAGTATATTAGAGAACTTGTTTCCACATACATACCTCTTCCATAAGCTCATATTGGGGTGCAGAAAATTTTAGAGGAAAGTCCTCAAGAAGCTCGCTGTCATGGAAGTAGCTTCATAGGATTTAGAGGCAATCTTGCAACTGACTTTCACTAAACATGGAGTAGATCCAACTACAATTTCTGGGGCTAGATTGAAGTATGTTTGTTCTTTCAGCAATCCTTTCATGCAAACTAGAAATTGCTGTGTTTATCTTCCATCTGCAGAGCTTTGGGCTCTTTAAGTTACTATGGTAGAAAAAGGACAGTATGCAAAGCATGTCTCTTGCCTTGAAAGAGATTACCCTCTTACTGACATATTTTAAGTAGTAGAGTAGTTCTTACTCAATACCTTCAAGTTCTATTCTGGTGGCTTAAGGACCCAAAATACTTTTTTTACTGTTCTTCATCCATGCTGTCCTTCAGACAACAAATCATGGCAAGAATCCATTTTGCACCCTAAGAGCTAGAGTATGTTCTTCCTAGATATCCTTAATAGACTTCCTTAAGAAGTAAAAATACCATGCAAAAGCTTCTTCTAACTTCCAAATCAGTCTTATGGACAATCGTTCATGACAATAGTGTATGAAACAGTTAATTTCTTGTCTTGTGTCAGATATGTAATTAAGACAAACGAGAAATATTTCTATATACATCCATGTAGTAGAAACATGATGTTTAATTTCTACAAGATGGTTCTCACAATGAGACCTCATATAATCATCTGCCAACTGGATCTAGATCCTAATATAAGGTTCAGAGCACCGTCCTCCCAGAATAAAAACTCCTAAGAAGAAACATCTGTTTACTGCAAAGGAAATCCAAATGCAACAGCTTATACTCTAACCAGAAGGCTGCTGTTGGTTAGGATTTAATGGGTATTGTGGCACAAAAGAAAATCATCTTTGTTCCCCACACCATCATGACATAGTAAAAAACTTCACATGAAATTCAAGGCTTGCATGAATAGAAGCCATTTTACCCTGCCATGGAAGCTACAGTTACACAAGTTAAGCTTGAATAGTTTTTTTCACATATAAACAATTCTAGGATATTCACCATAAACTACATTTGTGGTCCTGAAAACCATCACAGGCTTTAGGTATCTAACCTGGATAAAACTCAAAATGCAGAAGGTGTGAATGTGCAAATGGAAACTGAGAGGCATCCCCAGGGGCATTTCTGAGCTCTCTGATTAGATGTTTAAAATTTGATTGCATAATCCCTCCTCAAACGGCCCTGAGTGAAGTTGCATTTCTAGCTATACTATGGCAAAGCTAGTGCAGGTTTCTCAAAGAAATTTATCCAACAAAATCTTCCAACAAAATATTATAACAGAGGAGCCACATAATAAAAATGACATTTTTATTAAAATTATATTAAGGAAGTAATAAAATAAGCAAGACATAAGAAAGAAGTAATGAATTAAGCAGTCACTGTAAGTCATCAGTTAGGTTTCTTTTCAAACAGTAACTTCAGACAGAAGAGACTGAGCCTATCCAGAGATCACTGGAGTCAGAAGGCTGTAGTTTCTGTATTGTATTATTATCACATACAATTGCAAAGCAGACAAATACATTCTGTACTGAAAAAAACTCACTGTATCAAAAAATTTGCTCACAGTTTGAGAGCTTTCTCAAGCGATCTCTAGGCTTAGCAACACATCCATCAACACCTGGATAAAATCCTTCTCTTCAATCCATCAGGACATGGTTTTCTTCTTGAGATATAACCAGGTGAGTCCAGTTTCACTAGAATAGGATATATAGGTTAATAACATCTTTCACCTCTATGCAGTTGAAAAGATAACTATGCACTGTGTCCAGCTACTCAAAACCTGTGCCCTCCAAATACATCTGGAAAGAGAAAAGGATGTGTTTTCTTCTTTTTGGGCATGAAACACAGGATAGGAAAGCATGTGAGAAAAGAAGTTAAAGTGAGGGACAGATGACAGACAACTCTTCTGCAAACTCTTTGTAAGCAAGTAAAAATGTCAATATTTCAGTTTAAGTACCACACAGTACCTCATGAAGAGGTTTCAAGGAGGGATGGAACGTGAGAGTATCCCGAGGTTGGCTGTGCCCTGTGCCCTGACCACCTATTTGCTGGTGAAAAGAAAGCCCAAGGAGGTCCCACAGGGGAATTAGCTCCAAAAAAGTTTCACCACAATTCAGATTAGTCTGTAATTGCCCGAAATTCAGACCCAGTGAGACTCACCCGTCCCAAGTCATGCTTTTGAGGCACTGTTTATTCTCCTGTGCTAAATTACAATCAGTCAGTAGCTGTCTCCCGGAGAAAGAAGGGTCCCTGCAGAGGTGTCAGAGATGTACATTCCTCCCACCAGTCTGCACAGCAGCTATAGCAAGGAAGGTGCAAGACAGCTCCACTGCCATCACACCTCTCCCCAGCTCCAGCTATTCTATTTCTAAATGGAAAGGTGATTCTGAAAGGAAATTATGCTAATCAGCTGGTTTATCAGTCTGCTTCCAAACTGCACCCTCCAGCTGAAGGATAAGGGTCCATAATGTGTGGGCTACTGGATTTAGAGTTTCCTAACTCTGGAGTTATGCACCACCTAAGAAACTCATATTATTACAAAAAGTAAATGTCTAAACCCCACAGAGAGGAATACTCTTTTCCAAAATTCATAAATAGAAAACAAACAATGAAAATCCTTCAGAAATCATTTCACATCAACTGGGTTTGGAAATAAGGGGAACTGCTTTAGAAAATTCATGTTTGACAAGTAATTTTTTTTTTCCTTTGGGAATGTGCTTTGGCCCCATGAGGGAGGCGCACACATTAGCATATAAAATTCATACATTGAGTGTGAATTATTGCCCTGTTTCCAAAAGGGATTTCGGCTTTTAAAGTGTTCAGATACATATGTATTAATGCACAAAACAGTGACCTGCCTATTCACATTATATACAACACAAACACAATTTTGACAACTCTTCGTACTGAATCATGGCCAGCTACACAAACTAAACACTGCAGCAGCATCAGTGAAGCAGAACAGTGACCATAAAGAACAAAGCTTCCACTTAAGGCTGGACTATGTGGTGGAGACTGGGGAACAACTTTAGGTCAACCTGCATGTACTTCATTGTAACTCTGTAGAAAAATTTAGGCATTATTCTGAATCTTATCCTAGTGAACTAAGACTTGAGGATGTTCCTACACAGAGAAACATTTTTGGTGTCTTTTGCACAAGCATCCCAACCACAACAGCTTTAATTTCTGCTGAAGCAGAATGAACCCACTCACCTTCCACAAAATTTCCACTAGAGTTGCCTAAAACTGAGGGATCGACTTTATTCTAAGAATACAAAACCACACCACTTGGATGGAAATTATTTGCTGATGAGACTAAAAGCGATTGCCATTTTCCAGGGTGGCATAACTCTTGACAAAAAGTTTATTTCCATTTTCCTCTGGGGGGAAATGAGAAGAGAGTCTCACCCAACAGCATATTTACTATTTCATGCAAACAAAAATAAACTCAAAAGTCTAATTGTTTTCATTGGGCCCTGTCCAAAGTGTTATGCAAGTGTATAGACAGCCAACAAAACCCCTTGGCTAGACCTTCCTGGAGCAGCTGAACAATGTAGTTTTTCTGACATCTAGTGGCATACAACCGTGGGGCTATTTTCCTTCCTAACAGCATGTTCAGGATCACATTACTTCCTCCTAGGAAATTGTGGTAGAATGAGGCTTTCAAAAAAGTAAATTATATAAGGACAGCCCTTGCCAGTCTCCAAGTTCCTCCCCTGAAGAATGCATGTACTGTAACATCTACAGAAGACCCACAGGGCACAGCACCAAATTCAGAAAATGCAAAGGTTTGTTCTGTGGGCTTTATGAATGCTTTCCTCCCAAATAGTAACTCCAAGGTGGCTTGCAGGCTTGCCTCCCAGCTTTAAGAGCAGCTGCAGCAAGTCACTGCAAGTACCTCCCTTCAAAAGGGGTGCTATTGCTCTGTAGAACTTTTCCTTATCTGCTGCTGGTTGTTTAGAAAGAGTACACAAGTATTTCCCAGTACTGCCTCTTTGTGAGTTCTGGGTCTTCCAAATAAAGTGGAAGGATTGCAAAGCAGTTGAATAGGTTTGCCTTCCTCCTGGAAGCACATTTTTAAGGCAGCATCTGGTCACTTTTAAATAATATTGTTAACTATTGCCTGGGTTCTTAAAGCTCAGTAAATGTCCAGACATTTTGAAAAATTAACTACTGAAATTGAACCTACTCAAAGTTCTTGGTTTAATCCATTGTATCAACAGAATTTGCAAAGGGGATGTGAAAATCTTTAGGACTTAACATTGTGTATTCCACATGCTTTTTATGGCCTGGACCCAGTTGCTTCACTGGGACTATGAATGCACGTGCAAGTAAAGCTACACTACAGCAGCAGGTCTGCAAGGAAGAATAGCTGGTGCTGAGGATTCAACATCTATACAACCTCCGGTTCAAGGCAAAGACCACCTCAGTGAAGCTCTCCCAGTCCAGCTGCATGGACAGGACAGCTGCCAGTGGCTGCAGCACAAGAAGTGCTCCTCTGGTGCACACCTTCTCATTCCTTTTTCCCAAAAGAACAGGGCTTGCATATTCTGGGGCTAAAATGGTAACTAAAATGGTATTTTAGTCTAGCTTCTTCATGCATGAAGACTTTTCTTCCCTGAATATCACTCATCTGCTTGTAAGATGCAGGAGGCCCAGCCAGCTGTGTCACTGTGTGTGTTGCCTGCTTCTAGTCACACAAGGTACCAGCAGCAGCACAGCCATCTCAACAACTTGCTTGAACTTCTGCCTCAGTACCTACTAGCTCAGTAAAACTGCTCTAAAACCTATGGACTAAAAAAAAATGTCAGGCTGAAGCTATAGTTCTCCAACAGAAACAGATACAGAAGTTACCCCTTCTGTCAGGAATAAAGAACTGTGCATAAAGAAAGATTGAAAGTCAAAAGTGACTGTGAGACTGAGCACTCCTAGAAAGATGGCCCTCATTACACACATGCCTGCCAAGTAATAAGATAAATTGCGACATCAAATTTCCCAAGCTAACCATAGGCAAACTACAACCCAGCTTTACATGCACTGGTGTGTCTGTATGTCCCTGTCCGTTACTCTTCAGTGACCTTGTCAGGGATAGACCGCACCCTTCTGCCTGCCATTGCTCTCCTCCTGCCCTTTTCTAATGGCTTCATGCTTCTGAGATTCCTTTACAAAAAGTAGAAGCACTCTGCATCTCTATTGCTCAGTAGTTACTTCTCACACCTAAATGGTTTTAGGCAGAATCAAAGATAGATTCTCATTTGCTTGCTCATAGCAGTCCCCCTGTAGTCAACAGAATTGCTAATGCAAAATATTTAAGATACAGATAGAAATAAAGGCTTATCCATGAAGCTAACTCCAGAATTTCTCCCATTTGTCATAGTTCTGCACAAAATTTTGTTGCCCTAATACACAAATACTTCTTAGGTTTTTTTTCCCCCCTAAGACAATACTCTCTTTGCGTAAACTTTGAGGAAACTTACCACCCTTGCGCCAAATTATGCCATGCCTGACAGACTCACATCAGTATTTAGGAAGATTTTTCAGAGGAGCAATTCTGATGCAAAGGTTGCAACCAGACAGAGCACCAAGAGTCACCACCTTTGTAGAAGTGATGATTTAAAGGCACTACTATGGAATAGGCAAAACACAGCGAGAGTTCTCATCAGCATCTCATTTTCCAACAAGATGTGCAGATGGTGCAAAGGGAACTACAAACAATTCAGACAGTGCTGTGCACATTAAATACAGAATATTCAGTACTTCATCATGTGCAGGAGAAGAAATCTTCCTTCCAAAAGAGACCTATCAGCTTGATGGATTGTTTGTGTCACACAAATGTCTGCAACACCACTTAAATACAGAACACATAATGAGTCCTGCAGTTGAACTGGAGGGATCATCCTATTTTATTTTTCAAATATGGCAATAGTTACTCCCCCAAAGCCCTTGGTATTAAGGAGATATCTTCCAAATTAGAGCCACAATACTTTTCTTCAAAAGAGAAGTACTAACTGCCAAACCTGCAAAACCACCCAGTTCAGTTTCCGTTCAGCAAGAATCACGGTTACTGCTTGGTTTTTAATATCTCATGGACAATTAAAAACCTCTTCTGCAGTCAGTGTAACTATCCAAATTTGTGATAGTGATTAATTTATTCTGC
Source organism: Turnix velox (assembly GCA_013400935.1). Taxonomy (NCBI): domain Eukaryota; kingdom Metazoa; phylum Chordata; class Aves; order Charadriiformes; family Turnicidae; genus Turnix; species Turnix velox. The sequence continues at coordinate 60,202 of VZTY01009655.1, forward strand.
AAGTTGTGACTAAAATACCTTCCATAAAAGCAGGAAACAGAACTACCTTCTCTGTATTTTCAAAACAGCAAGGACCACTTCTGTGGTCTCCTCTTACTGTACCAGAGTTACATCCAACTAAGTCACCTGTAACCAGATCAGCAAATAAGCACCACAGCCTGGAAGCAGCAATAGGAAAGATGTTTAGCCTTTTTATCCACACAAGGAAGGCATAAATGAAAAAAGACATAATTTTGTTCTAAATAGTGTATACAAAAGTGCAGAACAATGTTCTTTCAAGTGTTTGGTACCCTCAGTTCTTGGTTGGCTGAATAGGATCTGAGTGTGACCAGGATTTTATGCACAACCCTTCCATAAAGCACCACCTTATTCTCTGCACAAGAATGAAAGTTAAAAGCCCACCTGACTGCTAAAACCATAGTGCCAAGAAATTTGCCTTCCATTAACTCTGAGACTACAAAATGACACCTATTTGAAAAGGACAGGAAATTTAAACACTTTTTCCATGCACTTTTTTTTCTTTCATATTCCAGTGAGAACTATTTAACATGAGATGCTGGAAAATCCATGCTTTATTATAAACTGGGAATTTGCTTTGCATGATGACTTGCTTTTGCTCACATTAACTGAGGTTTCATGATTCCCAGTGCAGCAATTGGGTTAAGCAAGCACCTGCACTGCAACATCTCCAAACTCCAGAAAAGCAAGTTATGCTTATTCGCTGGATATTGACAACCAGTTGAAAGACAAACGGTGTAACTATCCACCCCACTTCATCCTAATCCCAACTTTTAAGATCTTAGGTACTTTTTCAAGTTTGCAATTATACCATCTGAACATTAAGAAGGTATCAGTAAGATACAAAGTCAACTAGTTATTCCTTATAGGAAATTCCTGTAAACACTGAACGAGCAACAAAACAATTAACTCAGACCCATGCTTACATTAAAATATCACACATTGATGATTTTCAAACTTGTCTTACAACATGGGACCATTCACAGTCATTTACACCACAGCTGAACTATGCAACAACATCAAGAAGATTAACACCTTTAACTTGAGCTGGGTTGTAGCTGCTTACACTGGGACTAGATTTTCCCCCATGGGTTCCTGTGTACTTATAGACAACATGAACAAGCAGGATTACAAAGTGTTGCAGCCGCATTAGAGATAATGTCTTTATCAGGATATAGAAATACAATGTTTTGTGGGAGAAAAAAATACCTGCCATGCAGGATATCAAAGGAAGCATCACAGTGGTTATTATTGAGTTACTGACAGTAAAACCAGGTTCTGAATCTCACTGTGTAGAAACAGGAGTCTGTTAGCACTTCAAAAATTTGTCTCTGTTCTTCCTGTGTCAGCCTGACAAAGAGCAAAGAGTGATCTAAAATACTCCATGACCATTAAAAACACATAGCATTGACAGATCATTACACATCTACCTGAATGGCTTGCCACCTTCCTTCATTAAAGGAGAGAAGCAGATTCACACTCAAGGATATATAACATTCACTCTTGCTCTCCTTTTGCTCATCTACAGAAAGAATAACATCAGTTACCAGCAGTTCAAAAAATAAATCTTTGCTAAAAGATACCCCATAGCCCACCAGTAACCACATAACCAGTGTAACTGGCTAATAATAACGAAAAAGATCCATTTTTGAGCAGAGCAACACTACTAATGTCCACCTTGTACCTCAGCAATTTTAACCTTAAAGGCATCTTGGACAACAGCATAAACATTGTTTTCTATTCTCAGTCTTGTTTTCAGTCAGTCATATCCTCCGGTACAATATTCTCTCACTTACCTTCCAAAAACACAGATGAACATTAAGAATGAGCTCTGGATAACATATTACCTAATGCTGTTCAAGGCTAGGAGAATTACCTGCTGGAAATTCTCTGGAGGGGCCCTAATGAATACCACAAGGTTTCTGCTAAACAGACTTTCTTAGCCAGTCTAGAGAGATTCTACCTTGGATCACGATTAATTGCATGGATTTCATAAGGTGCACCAGATGTCAGGGTCAGCAAGTCCTCTTGCTGCTCCAGGAAGGCTGCCAGAAATATTGGCTGGCTATATTCCAAGGGGCTGACTTCATGCAGCAGCAGGACAGCATTCACCAGTCGCCCTAAAAAGGTTTCCATTTCTATCCCTATTTCTAAATGGTGAGAACTATAGATAAACAGGAAACTGAAGAGGTTTTTTGCACCTAGAGGGACACACACCTATCAAAATTAATTCAAGCATGGCAAAGGGTATTTCAGATCCCTCAGCTGAGACATAGCTTTTTGTTCATGCTTTTTACAGTCCAAAATCGGATTGTCTAGGTTAAAAACTGCTCCCCAGATTTTGTTATGAAGGTTTCTGGAGATGGATACAGATGTGAGATGGTGCCTATCTTGTGCCAAATCAAAGCTCTTTGTAACAGCAAGGATCAGCTCAGTGTCTTGCTTTGTAGGGTAAAAAAGTACTTAAGGACAGTAAAAATAAAAAAAATAACACAGCAGGATTAGGTTGGATAAAAATGCAGGGAACACAAGCAGCACCCAGGACAGGTGTCAGGCAATGAAGCAGCAAAGCAGTGAACTTTTAACATAGTGCTAAAGCTTCTTTCAAGAGAATACAAAAAACCACGAAGGAGAAAACCTGTAAGGCAAGGTTGCAGAGGGCTGCTGAGATGCCTTCTACGTATTTTAATTTTTGCAGTGGTTTAAAACAGTTTACCTCGAGATTAAAACCAATTTAAAGAGAAACAGAAACAATCTACTGCCACCACGTGCACAGCCCTTGTCTGAACCCTAGTCTGGTCAGCCCAGACAAAACATTCCTCCCAGACCTCCTGGTATTTTCTTTAAGACATCGAAGAGTGTTTGTCTTCTTCCCACCAGGCTGGTTTACCCCTGAAGAGCTTCAACCATTTGTGAGCAAGACTGTCATTAGAGAAATTGCTGTGGGTAAAATAAAGGGGAAGAGGTGGCGGGGGAAAAGTAGATGCTCTCACTGGAGAGCTTACTTTCACTGTAGAAAACTCATCCGTTTCCTCTAACATCCATGAGTCATTTACTGGACTGTATTATTTTTAGTTTAGCTGGCTGTTAAAGACAGGATTAAGAGGGAAATGAAATGTATGCCTGAGCATTATCCCAGCTACTTTTCCTTGGCATTGTGAATTGATATTGCAGGCATCATTAGATGGTTTGTACTCTAGCAGGTATAGTGCTCTGTTAATAATACACACCTTATTCACAGCCTTCATGTTAGCCTTTTTTGGCTCACTTATGATTGACTTTAAGCCATTTAATTCTCTGAAAAATATTCCTTGCCTTTGCAGCTGAAAAAAGAATCTGCTATAAATTAGGTTCCTAAGAAGGAAGGAAGATGACTTTCTCCTTATTTCATTCTCTAGCTACCCAGACATTTCAATTCTGTCTCTGTAAATTTCAGCAGACATCAGCTGATTAGTCAGTACTGAAGGTACATAAGAGAATTAAGGCCAGTAATCTACCCCATTGGAAAGGAAAGGTAAGGAGCACTTAAAGTGCTAAAGGAATGTGCTACAATTTATGACTCAGAATTTTTATCCATTTTCCAATGAGCTTATTATAGTTTTAAAACTAGTGGTCAGAAAAATAAGCACATGAGAGCAAAAATCAAAGCAATAATTTTAAATCATCGGGTTCGTAGAAATAGTCATACATGTACCCTTCCCTTAAATCACTCATAGCTGTGCCTTTCACAGACTCCTACCTCTAGTGTTCTATTTTTTACTTGTTTACTGCACAACCATTGCATCAGCAAATAGAAATGAAAAAATTATAACTCGATTTTTTAAGGGAACTGGCTGACAGATTCAATCAATTGCTAATTTAAACGGAATGTGTTATTGTTTAACACACATCAGGAGAGATCACAGAATTTCAGGGATGGAAAGAGACCTCTAGGAATCTAGTCTAATCCACCTGCCCAAGCAGGAACACCTAGATCAGGTCACACAGGAAGGCATCTAGGCAGGTTTTCAATGTCTTCACAGGAGACTTCCACAACCTCTCTGGGCAGCCTGTACCAGTGTTCTGTCAGCCTCACAGTGAAAAAGATTTTTTTCATATTTCTGTGGAACCACCCTTCCAGCTTGCACCCCTTGTCCTGAGTCCTATTGTT
>VZTY01009659.1:0-18676 GCA_013400935.1 Turnix velox
ATCATCATCCTTTTCTGCATTAACTGACCAGTACACAAAACCAGAACACTTCCCAGTGAAAAGGATTCTCCATGAAACCTGAAATTCAAATAAACTCTTGCAACAATTGTGGTCAAAGGACATTGTAGAAATATATTGAAGAAGGACTTATAAGATTTAACTCTTTTTGGCTACCTTTTTCTGAACCTGTTTAGAAAAATTGCTAAGTAGCAATTTTAGAAATAGACCATGAACTACTGGTCATCTTATGTTCAAATTCACACAAAGCACAAGCAAATAGCAATAGCATCAGATTCCAGTTTCAATTTGTCTGATAACATGCCAACTACAGATCAGCAAAAAGAGCAAATATTCACATTTTAGATAAAAAGAAAGGTCAGAGTTTGTAGCTAATTTTAAGAAGCAGAAAGACTGAAGAATAAATCCTTTTCCAGCAATAAAAATGCTCTCTAAAGACAAGATTGAAGCATTACAGGAGGTATTGCCAGTGTTAAATGTCTTCAGCCAACATAGCAAGATCAGCATTGCTCAGGACTCCTAAATATCTGTGTTATAACAGGAACTACAATTTATTTGTGCTCAGGAAAAGTTTGGCAAGAGGCAAGAATCATTAGATAATTAGATAAATTTTAGTGGCACAACTCTCAAGTCTGAAAACGAGCATACACTGAATTGCTTTACCGGATCAGAACCGGGAAGCTCTGCTTCTTCTAGGCTTAATCTTACAATTAGGCCAGAAGGCTATAGAAGTGTCTCATTTGCATTTCTTCTTTTAAAACACAAGGGTTTTTTCAGAATGATCCATACACTTACGTAAACCAGATCTGAATCACAAAAGCAATCCTATGGACAGCCAAAGCCTTTGAAATTGTTTTAGTACATGTATTTAGAGAAAATTGGAAGAATAGATTTAACACCACTCTGTCAACAAGAACACAAAACCAAAATATTTAATGTTCTTTTTAAGATTGTTATTCATATTTAATATATTAGTATGCTTTTTAGCCATTTGGGGTTTGGACTTAAACACATTTAGCATCATATTATACAGCGAAAATATGCATATACTGCATTCCAGGAGCAAAAGATGACCACAAAGTACTGCAGGAAAGGCAGAAAATTATTTTTAGTGTCTGTTTCTACATCATTATTTGTTTGGTTTGCCCACTGTATAATTAGGTAATAAATAACTAAATAGTATCAGGTGTATTTGATAATCAGCCCTGACTTCCTGATCTAAAACTACTCTTGAGTTGTTCTCTCAGTCCTCTGAAACAATCAGACACATTGACAGAGAAAAAGAAACCAGAAGAGAAAATAAAAATGCAAAGACTTGTTCCTTTCATGTTTCAGCCTATATAAGATCATATAGGCTTACAAAACACAGACATAACTAATTATGTCTAATTAACTAATTGCACTGGCTTTTTGCCAAAAAAGTTACTAGGAGATTCCACACGTAGTTGAATGAAAGAATTAAGAAAGATAATCATTCTGGCCATGAAGAGGAGACGTTTAACAAATAGAGATGCAGTGCCTGTTTTAGCAGACAGGACAAGAGCAAAGGCAGGCTGCTGGGAGTCAGAGCACTCAGATAATTCTATGGAGTTTTCCACTGGGCTGTCTCAGTTCAGCTGATTTCAGAGTTCCCAAGAACATGTTTACAAAGTAAGAATTTTTCTCCTTTATGCAAGGAGCTCTCTATTACAGAGTCATAAACCACTAAAACCTGCCTTGTATCTAGTGCCTTTTAAGACACTTGTAAAAAAAAATAAAAAAAAAATAATCCCCAAATAAACCTTCAAAAATAGCTCCTTTCTCGCTGCAAGCACAAAAAGAAAATGGGCCCAGAACTACAAGCAGTCAGCAACACACAACAGATTTTGCCCTTGTCAGTTAAAAAACATGGAAATTCAAGTAAGGATTCTAATCGGAGACAACACAGGTAATTTTTTTTTCCTCTACTTCTCAATTTTGTAATTACATCAACCCCTTTGTTTCTGAAAATCAAGCAGAAAGAAGGCACAATCACAGGAATAATAGTTGGAAGGGACCTTAAAGATCATCTAGTTCCAACCCCCTTCCATAGGCAGGGGCGACTCCCACTAGACTAGGTTGCTAAGGCCAGGCTGGATGAGGCATTTAAACATCTTCAGAGAGAAGGCATCCATCACCTTTCTAATTCCCTCCTTCTTCTCTCCTCCATCCTCTCTCCCCCCAATCCAGGGTACGTGTTAGGGCTCTTTAGCAAAAACCAATACATAGCTACGAAGAGGAGACCAAATTGAGCCACTGTCTTTGTTACACGTTTACAAGTTAATACTCACCGAGTCCCATAGAAGTTTTTTTCTGGTTACACCTAGGCTATTACACGTTGCTCTGCAACTCTGATGGTGCTTCCAACTATGGTAGAGGATCAGCACCATCTTGTGGCATGCATTTTGCATGCAGTCCTCAGCTAGGCCAGTTACGAGTCCTTCAAATTCAGTGCTAGAACGAACAATTTCACTCCTGCTCTCTCAGCAGTTGCTTCAGACTCTAAAACCTTCTTTTCAGGATAAGTGAATGGCTCAGATACCTGTTCCTTTTAGGAAAAGTAAACCAACACAGAGTACACTGAAAAGGGGACTTGCATGCTGCTCTTCTCTCCTCCTAGCTTTCTCCAGCTTCCAAAAGCACCAAGAAACAGCTTCTTGGCAGCTCTTTTTTGCCAAGGTTCCCTTTCCCATCACAGGCTGGCCTCCGCTGGAACTTGTCTCCTCAGCGAGTGAACGCATCTCGATGAAACGGGAGACACGGAGACAGAGCACAACCGTGGCTAGAGGATGGAGCTGCTGCTGTCCCATCCCTAGGCTGAATCACGTCCTCGGGGCTGAACTCGTGCAGACTGCACCAACAGCACCTTGAGTTGAAACACAAAGCTAAAATACAGCACTCCTGCTTTCCTGCTAAACATTTGCCTGACTTCAGACAAACCTCACAGAACGTTGAGTCTAAAAATGGGAACTCAAGGCCATCACCCTCTCCCCACTAATCAGGCGGGGGGTCAACAGGCCCCCCTGCCTTTCTCCTCCCNCCATCTCCAGTGGAGCCCAGGGGTGTGGGATTTGTGGGAAAATGGGCTGGAAAAAGGTTGGTGTGGGGCAGAGGTAGGAGATGGGGGGAAAAGAGGGGTATGTAGAACCTGCATAAAGGCAAATGGGGAGAAAAATGGAAGGATTTGGGTGTTTGCCATGAGGGTTGTGAGACACTGGAACAGGTTACCCAGAGAAGTGGTGGAGGCCCCATCCCTGGAGGTATCCAAGGCCAGGCTTGATGAGGCTCTGAGAAACCTGATCGAGTGCAGGATGTCCCTGCCCATGGCAGGAGAGTTGGAACTAGATGGTCTTTAAGGTCCTTTCTGGCCCAAACCATTCTATGATTCTTCAGAGCTGGCTATTTTCCAACCATTAGAAACATTAAAATAATAAACAGACACAAACTGTCTTGTTTTCTGTTGGTGGTGTGGGTTTTTTCCTTTTTTAAAAATAGCTTTGTTTGGCTAGTCTAAAGACAGCCAACGTTTTTGCTCATCTCTCCTTCAGTGTTCTTCTATAGTTCTTCTCTGCTTAAGCTCCTGTACAGCTCTACCCAAACTGACTGCTTATTTTCAGAAAGGATGAACAACTTTAATCTCTCCCTCTGTAGCAATTATTTCACCTGAGACATTCTAGACTTCCAATTGCTCTTGCACAGCTGTAGCAAGCACACCTCTAACTTATTATCCTCTACCATTTCCAGCTGAGGACTTCCAACTCACAGGAGAGAAAAAAAAATCCTGTTGTGCAAATTCTTGAAACATGCACTATTGTATTTCATTACTTTCCCCTTATTCTGTTCCCAGAAGCCATCCATTTCTTCATACCTGACTTTCAGGCAGTGATGATGCCTCCCAGCTTAGACTCATCAGAGCATCTCATCAACTCTCTCCTCCTTTCCAGGCAGAAGTCATCCATAAAAATATTAAACTTATTTCCAAACCGGTACTAGGAAAACACCACTATTAATCTTCCTCTCCTTGAGTACTCCCCCTCCCAAGACTATTGTCACATCCCCCTCAATCATCTCCTTATTCGTATCATAATTCTTCTAAGTCTAATTTTTCTCCAGATGAACAAATAAATTCCTAGGCAAGCCAACGCTATTCCTATTATAAATTTCAGCTAACATTAGATCTATTGCTCTCATTTCCTTTGCAGGTAGCTTGAATGAATTTCACTGGAGTCCTACACCATACTAAAAAATAATCAGCATCACAAATTATTTCTTTATATAGCTTTTTACTGTTATTGTGTGATTTAAAACAGGTCTTAAAAGCTGCATAAGGCAAAACAGCTCTATCAAAAAATATACAGAAGTAGCAGAATCAAATAATCCATTCAAGCGTGTATTTAAGTATGGACTTACATATAAATCAAGAAGTACATGACAAATTAATTTTTTTTCATTGTCAAATATAGCAGTCACAGTAGGTGACAATATCTTGCAGTATAGAGAAAAAAGCAAAAGGTTTGATGATCTGATTGCACCAGCAAAATAAAATGGAGAAGTTGCAGGAATTTACATAAATAAATTTACTCTGCAGCCAGATTTCCAACAGATTTGAGCAATGAACATAGAACACTCAGATTATCTTATGTTTGCAAAAAAGTTGTTTACCAAAACCGTAGGAATACAAATTTTTTTCCAAAGCATGTGTTTCTAACCAACTACAAGACAGATCCAGGTGCATCCCTGAAGAGAGTCCAGCTGACTCAGGTCCTCTGTGTTTTCTCTGTCTCTGTTGGAAGTACAAGGTCTCCTGAAATAGCTCTGTTCCATACACACCAGGGATCAGGCACAGTCCCAGAAAAGACACTTAGGTGCCTACTTCACATTTCAGTTGCCTTGCTGGGATTTGGAAACCTAAATACATTTTAAGGAAGATGCTGTCCAATTAAAGATGGATTAAGGTCCTGTAACAGAGGAGAAGGGCAAATGAAGTACTTCAGGTAATTACAGCCCAGCCTGCCTTGAAAAGAGTTGGTGACAAATTAGTAAGATAGCAATAAATCAAGTGTTCTGTAAGCACCTTGAAGAAAAATTGTAACAAAGAGCCAACAGATTTATCATGGCAAATCAATATAAATGCTGTCAAAACAGCTACTCCAGCATACACAGGGACAGGTTCCTGTAATGAACAAACAATAAAAGGACAGTCTAGATGAAGGTGCACTAGTTTCAGGTCCAAAGAGGCTCAATGAAAAGATTCAGATTATTACTGGTAAAAAAAATGGGAGTTCATTTCAAGAAGACAGAGAGGTCACGTTATGATCAGTATTTTAATAACTGATATTTTGTATTTCTTTAAAATTTGCAGGCGAAAAAACTGACAGGCATTGTTCAACTCCTGATTAATTTCTACCAGGTGCAGATCTATTCCTGCAAATCCAGATGGTGTTGTCTAGGAATGTCTTCTGGAATATATTGTTCAATGTAATCAAGCATTGGGTAAGGATCAAAAGAAGTGTCAAAGTTAATCAACAGGAACTCCTCAGGAATCAGTTCAAAAATTTGTATGATGTTATGTGATAGGTATCAAAACTAGAGTTCTGTCTGGTACTCCTTCACAAGATTTCCAGGGTAGGAGATCAGTACAGAATAATTCCGCATGTTTTGTCTGCATATCTCTCAAAAAAAACATTATTTCAAATCACAAAAGTTTAAGAATTTCCTTCCAGAGTACATGAAATTGATTTATGCTGATGTACATTATACTTTCATATCCAAGGAGAAAATCTGACACTACTCATAAATCATCCAGCTTTTCACATGGATGCAAAGCAACAAAAAACTGAATTGAGACTGATGTTTCAAGCAGGATGTAAACCACACTGTAAAACCTGCTCCCCAAATACTCTTGGACATAGTTCTCCTTCATGCTGTGTATCTTAATACATGGAGTTGTATTGTGTCAATGCCCAACTTCCTGCATCACTTCTTGTTGCACTGAACATTGAAATTCAACTCAGACACTTCTAAGCAGAGTTTATGACAAAGGCCTGAACATGTTCTGCTGAGGAGGAAGCAGTCAGAATTTACCCATCATTAGCAGTTAAAAATTAATTCTTTTGAAACTACATTGTATGTATTGTTTGTATTATATAGTGATGGTTTAGCATAGTCTTTTTTTTTTTTTTTTAAATTTAATGAAAGTGTTAGAGATTTTTATGTAAATTCACAGAAGATGCACAACAAGCTTGTGGCAAGGTATTCTTTTGCATATCAAGTTCCTCTAAATGAGCTGATCAAGTAGTCTTAGACATAAATAAGCCTGGATATAATTTTAAGATACAGCCTACCTCATTAATCAACCTTTGAGTTACCCTCTTTTCAGCCTTTTTGAGTTACTCTGTCTTTTCAAAAATACCCCCATTTCAGCTGATGCAGTATTCTTGCCTGAGCTGCTTAACAGCTGTTATCTTTGCTGTAAACAAGATTTTAATTATGACAAGTCAGTGCCTGAAAACCAATCAAGTTTACAAAACCTGAGGAATCTTTGCACGAGAAGCATCATAATACGGTCCAGTGATGTGGATTGTCACTCATGTTGCAGACATAGCATCCAGTCATACAAAGATGCTGCTGACACAACACCCTTCCACCCTATGCAGCAAGGTAAAGCACTTTTAACAGTACATATGAAACACTTCCCCTTTCTTACACACAGTACCCTCTCCTCTACTGCAGGAGACATTAAGAATTAAAATAATCCTATGGAGTTATTGATGAGATATAGAAATCAGGACATTTAATTTCCAAGGATGAGGGCTTTATCTTCTAAGGCCACAAGTCATGCTTTGCATCAGGACTTCCCAGCCCCGATGGAAATCATAGAATGTGTTGTGTGTTGGAAGGGATCTTCAAAGGCCATCTTGTCTACATCCCCTGCAGTGAGCAGGGACATCCTGCACTAGATCAGGTTGCTCAGAACCTCATCAAGCTTGACATTGAATGTCTCCAGGGATGGAGCCTTCATTACCCTTCTGGGCCACCTGTTCCAGTGATTATTTGACTTGGCAATATATCATACTTGCACCTTTGGCTTTACACTGGAAAATTGTTTGCTTGCACTAGCCTCTCCTTATCAAGTTTTATTATATTATGTATTATAGTACAACATTTTAACTGACATTTATCACTTTCTCCACATTACCTCTGTGTGGCAGGTGCAAGTGAACCTTACAGTAAAGCTCAATTGGCACCTCACTGACCCAAAAAACAGCTTCACAATTCAAACCAGAGAGGTCAGTCCCCATATGGGAAAAATATTAAGTTTCTCACAGCAGATACAGTATTTCTATCGCTAAAATGGGTAGCAAAATAAATATGATACAAATTAAGTTTCCAGAATTCAGTCACAGAGTTCATACAAAAACACCAGACTGCAAGCAGGAGGTATAAATTTACACTGCTCTTAATTAAAAGCAAACAGAAAAACATCAAAGTCACTGCATTAAAGATTTGGTTAATTGCTTTGCATTTGCCCAAACACTCCAGAATACACAATAAGAACATTCCTGGAGTCCAGGATCTTCAGCAGCCATAAACATACCTCCAGCTCCAGAGGATGAGCCATTACATCAGAAAGTTCTGAGAAGGGAGAAATTAGTTTTGTTTGGATTTCACCACCACCACAGAGTTTCAAGCCCATTATTTTTTGCAACATGCAGTAATAATTACATCAGTTACAATAAATTACATTAATGTACTACAGTATTTGCAATGGAAAAAAGCACTAATACACACATTGGATTATAATTTTTACAACAAATTACATTCAGCCATGTTGTCAGCAAGTATTACAGACGTATTAAGTACAAGGTCAGCACTTGATAGTTAGACCTGACTTTTCCAGCATTACCCTTTCAATAATGGAACCAAGAAGTCCCAGCTCTCCATACATACCTTCCTGCTATCTGACATCTAGAACACTGCTCATCTCTCCCACTTACAGCATAATAAAGGGTAGAATGAATTAAAATTCACAGGGTTTCAGGCAGGAAGCATGTAGATCAGGGCCTCATTCACCAGCCAGAAAAATCCATTGAGCTCATGACACAGTTCCTATCACCATCATGATTAAAAACTCTTGGGTTCAAGTGGAAGCAGATTACAGGTCACGAGTTTTGTCCTAAAACTACAACTATTTACCAGCTGTCATCTTTCCTCTACAGATCCCAAGCAACCTTCAATCCCGTCAGGAAACTTACCATCACTGACCAGCATGCTGCTGTCTCTGACTGCTTTTAATCAACATAAGCCTTGTAACAGGGAGTTCAAGTGTGCTTGTATGGATGTGGTCCTTGTACATCCTATTTTGTGGTTAGCCAGGTACTCAGGATTTTGGATGGCTATCCTCCATTATGCAGAGAGGATACTGTCCTCAAGCGCTACACTCAGTCTCATCTACCAGTTTTAAAACAAATACATAGTAATTAAATTATTGATGCTCTTTTTTTTCCTGCTGTTTTTCAAACCACGAGCCAAACTGTTTGAATAAGGATTACTTGGCATAAGCTTACATTCCTTTGTGAAGTTCCTGCGGTTGAATTCTTACTTGGGAGCAGTCAAAGCAATCTGGAGCAGAAGCAGTCATTGAAAGTACAAAATGAGTGCTAACTGACCACTATAACTGCTGATTAAACTAATCTGTGACATGTAATAAATTAAGTCTTGACATGTAAAAAAGAAATAATCACTTACCTGTATTGTCCTGGCTCAAAGTTTCTTGACTACTGCTGCTGTAAGAAGGCACTGGAGTGATAGAAAGTGAAGCTGGACAGGATAATGGGTAGGATAAGTCATTTTGTGTACCAAAAAACTGAAATACGGGAACATAAGCATCATCAGAGAAGGTGAGAGGGAGGTGAGGGTTCCCATACACATACGGATTTTTCCAGTGAAGCAGTCCTATTGCAAGAGGGCCAACAGCATCAGAACCTGACAACAAACATCAGAAGTAGAAGGTTATAGGTTTCAAAGAGGAAGCTATAATAAGGTAATAATAATAAGGTAATAATAATGGGTTTTGACCATTAAGTTAGCCTGCCCCATGAATAGGAATTTTATTCTGCTCCACTGCCAGTAATGTTCTTAAAGTTGATGTAACTCCCAAATTATACTTTCATAAAATAGTAGGGATTGGAAGGGACCTTCAGAAACCATTTTGTCCAATACACCTGTCAAAGTAAGTTCACCTAGAGCAGGCTTGACAGGAGCTCATCTGGACCGTGAACTGTAATAAAGTATTATTCAATATCAGCTAGTATTGCAGTAGACATGATGTTAGTAACAAACCCAAATCCTATCTACTTTTATCCCTTTATTTATACAGAGCTTTCTTTGGTGCTTTTTTGGAAACAAAGTGTATAGATTTTCTAGGGATTCTGCTGACAATATATTTTATTTCTGTTGCAAACTCCCAACATTATTGACCTTTTTGATAATCCTGATCAATTAGCTAGCAATATGGTTTTGTGTGGTGGTACCTAAAAGGAGACAACTTTTTACTCAGCTTTCTCCGTTGTAATTTGGCTTGTTTTGGATCTCCTAACTGAACACCAGACTTACCTCATACTGCCTGACTGCTTTTTCCTGATTGCTCAGGAAAATGAAACCATTAATATGTGTATATAGAACATAATATTTATATTTGGTTTTAACTGTCAATATTATGGTGAAAAATCCATAAGCCCTTCCATCATCCTACTTTATGACAGGATTTTTTAAGTAAGCTTGAGGTTACTCCTTTCTCCAGTATCATTTCCATCAGATACTGATTCCCACTTTTTACCAACATATAGTCATTCCATAAACTCATTTGAAAGTACAGAATTGATCATTTCTGAGGAAAAACAGCAGAATGCAGATACATTACATTAAAGAAGCTACTAGTTGTCACACTCATCTGTGCCCCAGTACAAGGCCATTTTGCCTATAATGAAATCTCCAGCACCACTTGCATTTTTGTCTGTTAGGGATCATATGCTGCAGCTGTAAGCATATAATGTACAGACTGCAAAAATCTGTAAAAAATATAATAATAAAACTACTCAGAACTCGAGTGAAAGCAAGCTTTCCAACTCCTTAGGACCTCCGCAGTCCCATAGGTTAACTGTGGCTTTTACCACAACCACTCCTTGTAGCCACATTAAATTTATTGCCTAATAAGAGTAATACATACAGAAGTACATATATATTGATGATACATGAAAGTGTACCTAGGTATGAATACATCCACACACACACACACCCAAGAAAGCACATAAGCGTGTGTGTATAAGAAAATGGAGCATTCAGAAATATTAATGCAATAGTTTTAAATTATCAAATTGCAAAGCCATAATGGTATTTTCTCTGGTACTTGGTGAAGCTGCAGAAAACTTTTTTTTTTTAATTGGGGAAAAAAAAGGTCCTTGAAGATATTTCACTTGAAAAAAATAATAAAAGCCACTTTAAATAGTAATCAAAGTTAGAAGAATAGCTTTCAAAGTAAATGCAACACCATGGATCATTGCAAAAGGCAAGGAGTACTGGCTACCCCTGCAGCAATACAGCCTGATGTGCTGGAGTCCACCATACACGCTTAGGCTGTTGTTGCCTGCTTTGCTTTACCAGCTGACAGTAAATCACCAGCTTAAACCCAAGAAAGTATTCACAAAGAGAAACTTCTTCCGCACTAACTCATTTTTAAGCTGTGCCTAGATTTTCACAGTTCTAACAGTGAAGGAAAGCAGTATCTAGCTCTTAACACAGCTTCTCAATGACAAGGCAGGGAAAGGGTCGCTGAGACATGCTGAGGGAGGCTGCTTGGCAGCAGAGTAGAATTTGTGATCAGAAACACAGGGACACTTACAAAACTGCAGACAATGCTCCTGACTCGAGTTTAATGCTGTTCCCAGGTGTTTAGAGACAACTGCTCTTTGCAGAAAAACGACATGCACCCTTCGTTAGCAATACAGAAATTAAACTGTACATCTTGGAACTATTTATCCTGCTGAAGATGACTGAATGGGGCTTGATAGACCCTCAGAGCTCTGCAAATATGATGCCCTGAGGAATAAACCTTGAAGTCTGAAAATATATACAAGGCTGGCTACCCTAGTTCGTCATGTTCTTCTATCAGACAACCACTTTTCTCTTGACTATCACAATTCCCTATCTCTATTCCCTTTTCTCTCTGTAGTTTTATGTAGAGTAGGTGATTCTCATCTGTGAGTTTTCTCTCTGCCCTGCTTCTATTGATCCCAAGCTTCTTCTCTCACACCCACCACTCCCAAAAATCCCCCCTGAAAACCTAAAATTTTGTATTAGTCCTCAAAAACAATCACTATCTCTCCTTCCCTATGAATTCAGTAATGTTGTGCAGTTCCCACCCTTACCCTATAATTTCATAACCCAAAATCTAAGAGAGGTTAAAAGAAATAATTTATACCCTGCACAGTGTGTTTATTTGCCCTACCTGGACTCCAGGATGAGTTTGCTGGTGGGTGCCAGTGAACCATCATTTGTGCCCTGCGCACCTGGAGAGCCTTCCTGTCTTCTGGTGTCTGGGAATCCTCCATCCTGCAACACCTCTTCTCTCTGCTGCTGCCTCCCAGTCAGAGCCTCTTGTGTGTGCTAGTGCTGCCTTCTGAAGCCAGTATACCACATGCTAGCCACATGCTATATGCTCAGTCTTGCCATTTAAAGCTTTTTTTTTCCTTCCCTATTCCCCCTCCCTTGTCTCATGTCTCGCTTCTCCAGCAAGCCCTGATCCTAGAAATCAGCCACACCTTTCCCCTCCTGCAGCTGAGGTGGAGCAGAAGAAGCTGCTGTCTCCTCACATGATGCACACAGCTGCTGCTCCAGCCAGGCTGCTCCACAGGGAACCAAAGTTGCTCAAGCTGGGCAGAAAAAGGAACCAACATGCATGGGAGGATTTGCAATGACACATGCGTGTTAT
Source organism: Turnix velox (assembly GCA_013400935.1). NCBI lineage: Eukaryota > Metazoa > Chordata > Aves > Charadriiformes > Turnicidae > Turnix > Turnix velox. The sequence continues at coordinate 12,026 of VZTY01009659.1, forward strand.
TCACTTATCACCTTCTCCTTGCAAAACTCTCCATGAGACATGTTAACATGAGAGAAGCAGACAAGGATGACTTAAATGGGGACATGAAGCTTCTGCAGTAGGATGGGCCAAATGCATTTGCACAAAAGTTCATACATTAAAAAGAAGCGCACATATGGAGAATGCCTACACATAGTATGTACTACAACAAAACAAAAACAAGTCCAAGAGATTTCTATGACAAGTTTCACTGTGACTCTATCACCTGAGATGCTCTTCTAACTCACACGTCTCCTGTCCAAAACAGAAGATTAACTGGACCTGTTGAGGTATGAACCCAGCCAGATCTGCTCCTTTGGTGAGGCCATTAGGAGAGAGGTTGCAGCCTCCTGAGTCTCACATTATGGTGCTTACCTCCAAAAGCATGAGACCAGCTGTGGGTGTGCCTTGTAGCTTGCTGGAAACTCCTAAAGCTTCTTCCCCAGGCCTTCCAACTGAACAGCTCTAAAGGAGTAATCTTCTGAAAGGCCTCAAATCTCTGAGAAGGACCTGGCACGGCTGGTGACATTACAAAGTCAGGATACTCCTTGGCTCCTGGGGAGGAACACCCCCAGTAACAGCTCTGGATTTGTCCCCTGAGGCTAATTAAATGTTCTACAATGCATTCAGGGAGAGCAGAACAAGAGCAAGACCACATGTGGGGTCAGAGCTTGCCTTGCTGCCTGCTCAGCTTGCTCACTGAGCTGGTCTGAAATACTTCCTAGGGGAACCTGCTCCAAAAAATGTCCCCTATATTCTCTGACCTTCCTAAGCAGTTAAAAGGGTTTAGACAACTTATTTCCAAATTTAGTTTCTTTCTTCAAAATAATTCTTTCTGAATAAACCTTTGCATTTCTTTTGACTGGAAAGATATATTTTGGGAATAGATGACATACAGGTAACATGACATCAAAAATCACAGTAACGGTAAAACAGTACAAGGTTTTAAATAAAAAAACCCAAAACCTCATATCAGCATTTTTATTCTTGCGTATTTCTGGTACGTATATTGATATATTTAGCCAAATAGGATGAAAATAATTACTTCGAGAAATTCTGTTCCAACTAAGCATTTTGGATATTCTCACACAGCATAAAACTAAAAGTGCATACGTGGGACTTTTCCAAAGTTTGTGTTAGGCAGAAATAAATTTTTTAACCTTAAACTTTCCATCTATGAACTTCCCCAGTTCAAGCTCTTGAGAGCTCAGCTTTCAAATACTGATGTTAGCTGGTAGACTATCTAACAGCTAACCAGAGACAATGAGCAACTTGACCATGTTATGTTTCATCTGTTTTCCAGCCTAGAGAAAAGTAAGTTGAAGGGAGACTGTATTGCTCTCTACAAGTACTGAAAGATGGTTGTAGTGAGGTAGGGTTTGGTCTCTTCTCCCCAATTACAAATTATAGAAATGGAAATAGCCTTAAGTTGCACCAGGGAAGGGTTAGACTGGATATTATAAAATTTTTTTTACTCTTGAAAAGCTTATCAAGCTTTGAAATCGGCTTCCCAGAAAAGTGGCTGAGGTACCATCCGTGGAGGCATTTAGAGATGAGTAGAGATATATTTTCTAGGCATGTTCAGGTAATGCTAAGCCACTGAAGATCAGGTTCTAGCAGGAACTATGCAGACACTCCGTAACCTAGATTAATCAAGATGAAGTGCTATTAGTTGTCTGATTTCCGCTGTAGTGTCTTGGAAAGTTTTAAGCAATTTTTATTAAATTAAAAAATAATTTACTGGTAATACATATTAGCCTTTCAATGAAAAGACAAGTATTTCAAGAAGGTATTTGCTTGCTGAATTCTGTAGCCTGCGTAGAAAGGAACTTTTAAATTGCTTTGACATCTAACAGTATCAAAATGTCCTTCACGTTGGAAGCTGTGATAATCCAGCTGACTGAAAGTTAAAGAAGTCCTAGAATGTTTGCTTTTTATTATGGAAGTGGAGAATAAAAGATTAGACTTTGCAGCAGCATTAAAATCCACACAGTCCTCTCAATTTAACTAGGTTTTGTTATCTATAAAATGGAGAACTGTGTTCAGGGAACTGCCTTGTTGCAAGTGCTGACAAATGGATAACAAAGAGTTTGATTTAGACCTTTACAAAAAATAAATGAGGACATCAATCACAATCAGTTTGTGAAATCTCACTGTGAATTAGGTGCAAATTATGAAGGCAGCCCTTTAATTCAAGAACTAAGTTAACAATTGAAGAGTTAGAAGTGGATTGCCATATGCCTGAAATATGTAACCCAACATCTGCAAAGATTATTTAAATATCAATCTAAATTTTTAATCAAATACTTACCTAAAGAGAAGAAAAATAAATTGCACTTCAGCATAAATTCTTGAGTATTTTGAGCACTTTCCATCTTCAAATTTTTTTCCTCTCTGGTCTCTATTCATTAAGTTTTGCTCTCCCTAGTACTGACAACCCCAAGGGTTTAAAAATACTAAATAAAGAGTGAAAGCTTAGAAGGTAATCAGATCTGCTTAAGCATGCTAAAATTGAGGGCCAAGGTTGTATTGAGAGACTTTTTTTTAAGCAGCCTTCCTACTTTTGTACCTTTCAGAGGAGGTTAAAGGTACAACTTAACTTCATGTACTGAGTCTCATCTACTGCTGGAAAGAGCAAGTCCAATTTTTCTTTCCTCATCTCCTGAAATGCAGTCAGCTGCTTGTGCATCTACCCCATTTCCTTCACTTACTCCACAATTCAGGCTCTTCCATATCCTTTACTGTATCTTAATTTTCCTGAATTAATTTTGTTCTAAGAGCCTAGGCACCATGGGTCTTCCCTTTGCCTGTAAGTGAGTGTAATCAGACACAGTGGGACTTTGAATTGCACCGTGAGAGTTCCTCATAGAGGATGCAAGAGACTGAAGACAATCCTTTAGAGAGAGACCACCTCACCCTGTCAATGGGACAGACTAAAAAAAAAACCTGCCCATCACAGAGCAAATCCTCTCCTCAGCTCTGCAACTTTAAGCAATTTCCTGGCTCACAACAGAAGGCACACAGCTCTCAGCAAGCTCCTAAAAGACTCTGTTGCCTCCAAAAGCTCAGGTACGTCTGCCACACACATTGCAGACTGCTGTTTGAATCATGGGACAGTTTTTCTTGTTTCTCTGCAAGACCACCACCTGAATGTTACAGGTTCCATAAGGAAGCACCTCGGTTTATCAAGCTAAAATGAACAATTTGATAGGTGGTGGCAAACAGAGCGGCTTGGTTTTTTTTTGTCCTTGAGTAATATAGTCTCACTGGAAATTTCATCTAAATTTGAAGGATTATTCTGCTTTTCTGAGTCCTCTCGTGACCTCAGCGCACACAGACTCCTATTGCTTTTACTTCTATCCCAAAACACATATTTCTGTCCTGTTAGTCCACCTTTTATCACTGTTAAAAAAGGGTCCGTTTCCTAGTTCTTGGTGTAGGATTATGAGCAAAAGATCAGGTACATACAATAGTTGCTTTCAGCTTAACAAACTCATCTGTTATTAATGACTTGCAATTGATGAATTTCATGGCAAGCCTAAAATTTCACTACATTTTATCACACAGGTATCACTACCAGGAAAAAGATGAAAAGAGAGTCTGACTCATCTGCTCATTGGAGTACATTTTTGCCACCTCTTGTGCATGAGCTTAACTTTATGTACAAAAAGGATCCTGTTGGTCTGAATATAGAAGTGGAGTATCTGTTGCATAGGAATAAAGTATGCGAAGAGCCTGAGGCTTGTTTCTAAAGAGCCTATCAAACCACCACTAGATATCCAGCCCTAGTTTAAACACTGGCTTTAAAGAGACATCATTACATCTTATGTTTATCTTATGCTTACTGAATTGCAGAAATCTGTGAAAATTCATACAGTCTAACAGTACATGCCCTTGAATTTTTATTAGTCTGGCTGTGCAGAATCAGATTTTACAGAGGACAGTACTTGTTCAGCTAAAACCAAATGCTTAATTGCCACAATTCTACTTCATTTGTTTTTACAGACACTGCAATATTTCCCAAAACCCAGATTTTCACTTGGGTTTTAAGATTTCCTTTGTGTTTATCTGTGTCAAATGAAAGGCAAGCTAAGCCAAGTGCTACCTTAACTCATTACCTACTAAACATTTGGTGACAGCCATTTCAAAAGATTCATCTTCTTAGGGAAGAAAAAGCCAAGCTGAGAGCAGGAATCAGTTTAACTGCAAACTGCTTGCCTTTGCTTTATGAAGATCTTGCTCAGTCACCCATCACGATGAAGGCAACAACCTTCTAATCCAGTGCACTAGCAGTCATCAGGTTGTTCTTGGTCAAAATTTCTTAGTTGTTATTTTGGGGGGTTGAGAATTATGATAGAGATGAAAGGTTTTTATCTTCCAAGTGTGACTTAGATGGTCTTCCAAGGTCGTGACAGTTCTGGGGACAGGAAGGGAGAAGGCAAGGTCTGAGTGATGTTTATATAAAAGCTTCAAGATACCATTTAGAGACCATAGGTATGAAGTTTTGATTGATGAATGCAGTTGCCTTTCACCAAGAGGCATTACTATTTCTCTTGATACAAGTGTCTGACTTAAGCTCATTAGCCAAATTTGCAACGCTCCTAATCACTTGCCGTTGTAAGTAATATCACATGAATTTTGGAGTAATGCAGTCCTGTATCACATTAACTGCTTTGCATGGTGACATGCAAGACAACTCAAGTTAATTAGCACAGTTGAATGGATGCTTTTATCTCAGTGACTTACAGCCTTGATTTTCCTTCTATTTAAGGAGATAAGCCCCTTAACTTCCTAGCTCAAGAAACACTCAGGTGCTAGTGATGACATCCTGGAAGGACAATGTCTTCAGCACAAGGTAGAGGATTCAGAAGGGAAGGACAGGGAGTATCCCTAGTGCTAAACAACTTCTTATGAGGTAGAGATGTGTTTTCTATAGACTAAGTGAAACAGCATCCTAATGAAATTACAACAGAAGTGTGTGTCACAATGTATGCTTTAGTGGACTGTTACTTCAGGACCCAGGTCTTGGAGGAAAGTAGTGGGGTTTTAAACAGGAAATCACAAAAAAACTTCCCAGCATTTTTTCTCACACAATCAAATCCATACATAATCCATCAGTTACAGCAGCATTTTTTCTTTCTTATAGATCATGGTACTAAAAATGATTCTTCATGTATTATTTGTACATTATTTTACAGAGCTCAATTTCCTGTTACAACTGAGAATGTATTAAAATCCTGACCATACATTTGTATATTCACAAAAATTCTCCTAACTCTTACGTGTTATACAGGAGTCTAAATTTAAGACCATAGACTCAAAGCACATATATGCAGTTTGATTTTTAAATAAACTCATTCTTCTGTTCTTTTCCTTGTATGCAGCAACAAATAAGGTAAATGCTGCAGAGTGTACGCAATAAAAGTAATTTATTATGGTCTTACTTCACAGGTGTCTACAGTATAGTATACTCATCAAAAAAAATGAGGGCTGCAAAGAACCATACTGTTCATCAGAATGACACACCATGGTAATTATTTTTGTTCTTTTGGGAATATAGGTTCCAGTACAAGGAACTCTGTTACAGCAGCATTTTTTCAGAAAAGTAAAAAATTATCATACTTATATAAAAGGTGATCAAATGACAAGATTCTAAAATCTGAATTTCAACAATTACCTTTATTTTCAAATGCAAGACAAGATAAGCATATGCTTTCACATTGTAAGTATGCATGTAACTAATCATAATAGGATTCTTAGGAGATGCCACATTTGAATACTTTGACAAGCACTAATGCATACTTGTTTTCTTGCATGAATATCCAAATTTGTGGGGTTTTAGGAAATATGGAAGTTTGGCTTTGTTTTGCAGGACTTCGGTTTTGCACAGTACTTTCTGAATCAGCACTGTAGGCCGATATGGTATGTTTATGTTGCAATTCTATCTCCTAAAATCTCTTAGCACAAATAATCTCTCAGTATTTTCTGCCTAGCTGCATTCCTCAGGGAAAAGGGCAGCTGCTCCCATCTTGTTAGGTCTTTCTTCCATCTGGAATGCAACACTTTGCACAAAGTGCCATAACAACACTGATTTAGTCATCAGTTTCTCTCTCTGACTAGAAAGCCATCCACTTCCAGCATTCCAGCTGGGTGATACACATAGTCATAGTTAGTCATCTAGGTTGGAAGAGACCTTTCAGATCATCTAGTCCAACCACCAGCCCAACTCTGACAAACCTCCTACCTGGACGGGGATTCGAATGAAAGTTTATTTCTGGGTGGATAAGGATTACTGGCTAGCTAGATCTATGCTGGGAGCAGATATCACCACTCAAATACTTTAATATTTTCCGTTTTCTTAAGAATTCTGTTATGCCTAAAAGTGTCGAGCTTATTTACATTTCACAGTTTTTCAAAACTTCTAGCAAGAAATTAGTCTTTTAAGAAAATAGAATCATAGAATCATAGAATCATAGAATAGTTTGGGTTGGAAGGGACCTTAAAGATCATCGAGTTCCAACCCCCCTGCCATAGGCAGGGACACCTCCCACTAGACCAGGCTGCCCAGTGCTCTGTCCAGCCTAGTCTTGAACACCTCCAGAGAGGGGGCATCCACAACCTCCCTGGGCAACC
>VZTY01009660.1:0-70877 GCA_013400935.1 Turnix velox
CTGAGAAACCTAGTGGGAGGTGTACCTGTTTATGACAGGGGGGTTGAAATTTGATGATCTTTAAGGTCCCTTCCAACCCAAACTATTCTACAGTTCTATAGTGCCCACCCAGCCAGCCTGATTTTGCTACACAAGCACCATCAAAATACTGGTTTATTTTTCCATTTTTTTTTTTTTTGTATTTAAGTTCTGTGGAGATGAGTAGCTTGACTGCAGAAGTGGCTCCCTACCTGTCTGCATCTTGTGTCTCACTCCAGCTATTTGTGGATGCGATATAATCCCTGGCTGGGCATTGCAGCAGGATAAAATCATCAGTGGCACAGGCAGTGCCTGCTTCTTGTCTCCTTAAAAACCACTCAGCTCCCAGGAAATCCACCCCCCCTGGGTCCTCTCCTCAGCCCACTGAGGCTCGAAAGTCTCTTTTTCTACACTTGTCTGACACAATCAAAATTTCTACTTGGGTGGCAGAAATGCTGAATGGTGAGGGATCCCAGTGGGAGGGAGGCAAGGAGGAAATTAAACAGGAGAAAGAACTGCCAGAGGCCCAACAGGCTGAGAAAGGGAATTATAAAACTGGGGTAGGTCTGTCCGAAGGGCATGTCACCAGTCCAAAGCACATTAAGCACTGAAGTTCGTGCAAGACTTAATCCTTCCTGCTACAGATGTGTCCCTTGATGGTTGCTGCAGATCCATGGGAATAAAGAGGAGGAATTCTTTTCCCCTCTCAGCAGACATTCATGGTATCACATAAGCACCAGATGATTTAATTTAATCATTCCTGCTCCAGCTGGTATTTTCTGTATGGTGGTGACAGTGCTTTAAATTAAGGCCTTGCATATAAAAGGCCCGTGTGTTTAGCCTAATCAAATGTTCATTTTCTCACTTTGTGTTTATATTAAAAGGCATCAGCATGAATTTTCATGCTGTAAATAGAGGCTGTCCTGTGGGCTACATATGAGGTCCTCTTCAGTTATTCTTCATCTCCATGGCCTCATATGCCTGGCAGCCTTACACATTGAGTTTTAGGCTTGCAGTTTCAGGGAGTATGCCCTAGAGAGCATGGTCGAACCTATGAGGAGAGCAGAGCTTTACACAAAATAAATTACTTTGGTAATTTGTCCTTCTGCAGATACTTAAATATGGGCTTGAGCCACTGGCTTCTCCAGCAGTGGCTGCGTGAGACCTTTCCTGAATTAGTAAATAGGCAAACATTCACTGCAAAGAACCTGCAGGATTCTCCCATCACTCAAGATAATTATTATTTGCTCTGACAGGGGCAGGTCAGTTTTAATACCACGCAACATTTATGCAGTGCCTGATGCCTTGAAAACATTTTATGTGCGTTAGGTGCAGTATGACAATAATAAAACTTTGCCTTCCACAGATGCTTTTCCCCTGAGTCTCACAAAGCATTTAGCAAACATTAATTAGTTGGTCATCTTCCAAATGCATGTGTGAGATGCTCCTGGTAAATACTCCTTCGTTGTACACAAGGGGCCAGCAGAGGTGCTCAAAACTGGGGCCAGCAATTCACAATCTTAACAGTTGAGCACCCACTAACTTGAGTCTTCATAAGTAGCCTAATTTTATTTTTTGAAGCTTCAGCATGACTCCTGTGAGCAAGCAGGTGAATACTCCTCTGGCTGCACACACTTAAAACAACTGAAAAAGGAAGAAATCCACTGCAAGGCATTAAAATATGCTTTAAAACAAAAGGAGCTTTATTTGTTTATACCTGCCAAGATCATAACTCACTCCTGAGCCCTGTCCTTGAGACACCAATGGTAATAAAATTACAGAGAGTAAAGAAGCTTTTCTAGTGTGTCAAAGCACCAACTCCTTTCAAATGGCTTCTGTACCTCCTTGTAATACAGGTAAACACATCCAGTCCTAGCTCCAAGTTTGAGTATACAGCCTTTCTACAAGGTACAAAAGAAAAGCTTGTTTCTGGTGAAAATTCCCACATTTTAGCTGAAAATATGAAAAATCAAAAAAGTAAAGGGGAAAAATTTCTTTTCTGATAAAAGCTATTAAATGCCTCTTCTGCTCCCTCTGCAAAGTGATGACTGGCTTGGGTGCAACAAAGCAATTTCATATTGGTATGCAAAAATGGCTTTTGCTTTGTCTCCCTCTATGCACAAGGAGGATGTTTTTTAAAAGAACCCTACATGCCAGACCAAAACCCACTACTCCAAGCTCAGTGAAGAGCTGGCTGGGATCAGGCATATCTGCTACCGTGACACTATCCTATAACAAACCTCTCTAGATATTCAGATAAAGCTGTCCTTGACCAATTCTATTCAAGGATTTCTTTCCCTTTCTTCCTTTTCTCTATCTCTTCCCCATCTGGGAACACAGAAATTTCCCTAAGCCTGTTCACGCTTAGATTTAGTGAAGCCATCACGGTGTCACGTTCTGGTGCTGCTTTGTGTCTTTGCTTTCCTCTCCCCTTTGTAGAGCAGCATGGCATGGTTGTCCATCTGTTTATGATTTACTTCACACAATGACTTGGTCCCAATTCCACTGATAGGCACAGTAGGTTATTTGAAGGGCAGCAGGATCTCTGCAATGACACTCAAACTGTACCCAAATCTTGGGAATGTTTCCCATCAAAAAAGGCCAAGTGAAAAACTCCACCGAGCCTTCATGTCCTTAATTCCAGGAAGGGAAAACAAAACCTTAATTTTTTTATCTGCAATTAACAGTGTCCAAGAAAGTTTAGGACAGGCCCTGGGAGTGCATCCATTTGGGGGGGGGAGAGGACACTTCGTACACCCATGGAGAAGGAAGCCCCTCTGCTTGTACAGAGCATTCAGGTGTGAGAAATAAAAAAATCCACAACTCAAAAAGCTGCAGGATGAAGTCACAGGGGTCAGCAGTGAGAAAATACAATATTCAGTTGTGAGTGGAACAAGGTCACTTCTAGCATGTTTTAGAATGATATAAGACCTCACAGGGAAGGCAAAGGGAAAGTATTGCTCACAATTCCTTCTGCTTTATGGGTAAGCTGCTTTGGCCTTTATTTATTTATTACCTCACAGTCCCACAATGATTCTGGTGTGAAGAACAATTTGCTGTTCTTTCTTTCTTACTTCTCAAGCTTTTTTTTTTCTTCTTGAACCTGTTCCTGTCCTGTCTTAGTTCCTGACAACCTCTCTCATTTACCTCTCCATATTTCCAAGGTGACTTATTTTTACAATTCCTCACCTCATCTCCCTGCTGTCATTTCACCCATGGCCATGCTACTTTTATACCCAGAATTTTATCCTTTCTTCTTCATTTTCAAAGCTCTTTCTAGTCTCAAAGCTCCAGGGCACACCATGGAGACACAAAAAATCCTGCCCAACATGGTAGTATCCACCAGAATTTCAGTCAGCCCTGACATGGAGGCCACTCAATCCAGATACCATTGAGATACAAAGGTAGCACCCACAAAGTGACACATTTGTTGAATCATTCAGCACAGAAGGGCACTTTTAAAATTAAAAATTGCATAAGCCATAGTGGTCTTCTGGGAGTTCTCTAGCAATTTGGCCCATATATAATAGCTAGCAAGGTAATACATCCTTTGCCCTTTTTACTGTGAGTTGTGGCACAAGGATCTGGGGATACCCATAGAGGTGCTAATTGGGGGTCAGGAGGATTTTCTGAGAGTGCAAATATGGAGCACAGCTGTAGGCTTTTCCTTTAAAGGCCTTTATCACATGCACAAGAGGCATACTTAAAATATTACCAACCCAAATCACTCAAACTTTATGAGTGAGGCCCCAGCATACTTAGAAATTGGCTGGAAAACACATGAAATTTATGACAAATAACAATATTTTGAAGTTCATTTGCCTTCTGGCAGCTGAACCAGGATTCACATTCTCCATCTTACCTTTTCAACTTAAAACCTCCTTCCTTCCTTCCTTCTTATTTTTTTACTGGTTGTTTTTTTTTTGTTTGTTTAAATAGTGGAAGATGAGATTCTGGTTGTACACCTGACTTCAGTGTTGAGTGATTTGAGAGAATACAAAACAAATACCCAGAGACTTGCAGGATGCTGGTAATATTCCATTTACAGAGCACCATGGGCCATCCCTGCCTGCCCTTTGGCCATCTGCTCCTAGCACTCAGCTCAAATCACACAGACCTTTAAAAAAGGCAAAACAAACCAAAAAAGTCTACAGGATCAGGAATTTCATGAAAATAAACATCACATAAGCATGATCCCTGTGGTGTATTGCTCCTCATGTTCTGGAGGGGCATGGGAGGTGGGATGGTGTTACTGCAAGAGGGGTCTTGGGGATTAAGCATCCAACCTCCTCTGAAAATGCCAAACTTGGTACCTCAGTGAAGCTTAATAGAGAATAAAATTGAAATATGCAGACAAAGTTAATTGGTGGATGGACTGTGCTGAGGCTATATGAAGCATTTTGTTTATGCTGGGTTCCAATGGGGGGCAGATATAGGAGGAAGTGAGAAGAAGAGAGAGGGAAAAGAAAGATAAATTTTAGTTGCTGCTGTTGTATGCAGAGCCACTTATCTATGGCTGAAGCCCAGACAGCTGTGCAATGCTAAATGAAGAAATTTAATTGAAAAGTAGAAAATGAAAATCAGCAAGAGGAAAAAAAAAAAAAAACCAAAACAAAACATTGAAGTAACAGTCAGAGACTTCATCTGACTGATGAAGAATGTCTATTATTTCTTCAATTTCCATATGTGTAAAGAAACCTAAAATTCTTTCTACTGAGCAAGCAGGATAATCACAAAGCCAATGCTCTTCAGAGCTCTTCAGACTTTGCTGCTCTAGCTTAAATAACATCATGCAACATTTTGTTAGCCTCAGTCATGTAATGCCTATGATGCACTAAAAAAAAAAAAAAAAGGAGTGTGGATGAATTATTAAGAAAAAAAATTCTGGAAAGCAGGTTACTTGAAATGATATTCTGCCTGAATTACATTTATTGTAAGAAATCTCTTGGGAAAAACTGCAAGTGGATGCGATTCCCTTTTGCTCTTCTTGGGTACTTGGCCCTCCTTCTGCCTATCTTAGAGCAACCTCATGTTTCTCCCTGCCTTAACTCCCCCAGGCATTTGTGATGCAGCACAGAAGAGCCAGAACATCTTGCACTTTTGTATGTACCCACTGCTTTTTCTAACACCTTGGCTTCTCATGCCTTTCACATTATGGCACGGTAAGAGAGCTGGGTATTGCTTCTTTTGGCCTTTCCTCACGGGTGGACACGTGCATTTTCTCGTAATGCTTTCATCAGTTTGAAATGGCATAAAAATGACTTATAAAGAAAAAAAAAATTCCCCATCTTTAAATTTCAGAAGATTCCAAGTACCAATGCCGCAAAGTCAGAAAAATCATTCCAAGTCCCATTTATCTAGGTCAGGGTGCGGCTTTTTTCTTTTTTTTTTTTGCATTCTGTATATGCACGTCACCACATTTGCACCTTAGTACTACACATGCTGGGAGCTGAAGAACCAGGGAAGAGGTTGGTTTGGTCCCTGTTTTCAGTAGACTTGACAGAAAAAATCCCTTTTGTGTTCCTTATAATGGAGCCTTGTCTCATCTCTACCATAAGAGATGCTTCAGCCAGTAATATTATGAATACTGTGCTGACAGACAGTGTGTGTACCACAGCTTTGCCTCAGCACCACATCACCACTGCCTCTCCTTTAAACCAGAAGAGAAAAGCAGCCCACAAAGCAAGGAACAAGTTAACAAAAGGCTTCATTTATCTCCAGCTGATACCAACGTGACAGCGGGAAATGCGGGGTCAGATTCCAGGCACATTATTGGGAGGGCAGGAGGAGCGCGGGGAGTAGCCGTTGTGTGGCAAAGCCACGGGGCTCACAGTCAGGAGGTCAAGTCCTGACACAGCTTTCTGAGCACATTCAGGAACGTCTCTTTCCTCTCCTCCAGCATTTTCAATAAGATCAGTAAACCTTAATCATGAGATTGTAGGGGATACTGCTGGCACGCTCAGAAGCAGGCAATGCCTGATGGTCCTGTTCAAAGCCTGATCTTTACATGATACTAACAGTAATTACACTGCTTTAAAAAAAACCAAAACCAATAAACTTTAAGTCATGGATAAGTAACTCTTAGCAGTTAATATTGATATAATATGAAAGAAAGCTAAATCTTGAATGCACAACAAAATTATGGACTGACATCTCAGAAATTTTACACATTCCTTCTGTGTAAATAAAGAAGTAAAATTAACCTGCCATTAAATCTTTGCTTTATGATGTGCATTGGCTGGGGGAAAAAAAGTTGTGATGAGTGCTGCACCCTCAGCCCACACCAGCAACAAACAGGAAAAGAAATGCACTTTTACTTACCTTGGAATGGAAAAAAATCATTCCAAATTGAAGTTTAAGCAATCTTCCAAGGTTTATCTATGTTGCCTTTGGGTCCCAAGCACAGGTTGGGATCCCTGTTCCCTACATCTCTGTCCTCTCAAATTATGAGAATGGAATAATGCAAGGAAACTACTGATGCTGAAGTTTAAGGGATTTTCCAGGGTTTATCTATGTCTTTGGGTCTCAAGCACAGAATGGGATCCCTGCTCCCTACATCTCTGTCCTCTCAAATTATGAGAAGAGAATCATGCAAGAAAACTGCTGCTGCTGCTATGGGAACCCTCAAAGAGGAGCCACATCCAAAATATTCCCTCAGCTGACACCATTATGGGCCCCCATAGCCAGTGTCAGGGTGCAGGAATCTGGTTTATGCCAATTTTTAGGTTCCATGCTCCCTAAAATCCAAATGAGATGCTGTCAGGACAAGGCAATGCAACTCCACTGCTTGAGGCACTACCAGCACATCACTGTTCCAGCCTGGAGGGTGCTCCTCTATTTGATCCATCATTTTTCTATCATGCATTTCTTATTTTGTTACAGGGGGTTATTAATCAGGTGACCCAGGAGTAGTGGGGCTTCCTACAAACCTGGAGTTTCCACCATAAGGGATGGAGCTGGTGCTCTGCTGGGCATTGGGGTGCTCCCTCCTTGCTCAGGCTGGAAGACAGCTCATGTCCAGAGGCTGCTGACCCAGGTGTAGTGGGGCTTCCTACAAGCCTGGAGTTTCCACCATAAAGGATGGAGCTGGTGCTCTGCTGGGCATTGGGGTGCTCCCTCCTTGCTCAAGCTGGAAGACAGCTCGTGTTCAGAGCCTGCTGCCCACGGCTGGGTTCCAGACAGGACTCAGCATGCTTGGCTCAGTGGGAACTGAAAAGGATATAGGCTCTTTTGTCAGCAAGCCTTGGTTTTAATAACGTTTAAATATCTGAAGGTCACCAAATTACAGAGGGCAGAAATTCGGCACAAAGGCCTTTCTCTAACATTATCCAGGTCCACTGAAGCGAGACAACAAAGGAGAATCAACCAAACTGAACAAAACCAACAGCCGCTGCTAAGATGTTATTCTTCTGGTTAAGCCTATATGCTGAGCCCATAGAGGAGGCAGCATTTCCTGTCTCTTTTGCTGACAGTTCAGTGCTGGGGCACAAAGGCAGGTCACTGTCCTTGGTGATATGGTAAACAAAGATAAGAGCTGAAAGCAACAGAGTATTTTTTTAACCCTGATAATTCACTCAGAATAAATTCCATTGTGGAGAGATTTATTGTTTACTTAGCACTCCTCTAAAGAGCTCCTCAGGAATGCAATCTCCTTCCCATGCCTTGGACACAAAACACGTGTTTGGGCTGAAAGCAGTGTCCAGCCCTGCTCTGAGCATGTGTTACTTGTCCCTGGAACCATATGTACAGAATGTAAGCGAAACTGCTGGAAAAATGCAGCCCCAAACTTTTGCCCAGAAATCCTTGTTATGCTGGGCACTTAAACAATGAGCAGATGGGGTCCTGAAAATGCTTTGCCAAAATGCCAACACAAAACCTCCTGTCCGCTTTCCTGCTTGCAAAAATGTCTGCAGCAGAGTAAAAAACATGAGTGCGTTTTCCGAAACTCATAGTAGAAGAGGCATTGTTCTTCCCTCCTCATACATGCCTCACAGGGAACTGCTCCATTCCTCTCAGCTTGTCTCTCCAACTGCAGACCCACCATGTCACCACAGGGCATGCAAGGAGGGCATCATTGGCAGCAGCAGAGACTGTCTAGTCTTGGCTCAGCAGCTTAAAGTAAGGCAAGGATTTAAGTATTTGCTGATTTGGGGTCTGGGCCATCAGACAAGCATTTGTGAGCTGTGGGTGCTGCCACAGAAGCAGCTACTTCATCTTGCCACAGCTCTGCTTCCCACTTGGGCAGCAGCAATAAAACCTCTCCAGCTGACAGCCTGGGACATCTCCAAAAGATGCATTTGGTAGACTTTTCCTAGGAGCAGCAGACATTGCTCTAAACCCAACTGGATTACATTTAGGCATGTTTCCCTCCACAAGAACATAGACGCGGGACTGGATGAAAAACTAGGGATTTCTCATGGTTTGTGCTGTACATTTGACCTTCTTTTCTTAGGGTCTCTGGATTTCAACAGAGACAGGGATCACTTTTCAGAACACAGAGAAGTTTGTTGCAATGCAGTTCTTAAACATGTGCTTACTGAGGACATCCTAGGATGGGCAGAGATGGATTATCTATGGCCTTGGGCTGTGCTCTAAAGTGGATTGTGAGTTTAAAATGTTTCTGTTTCATTTTCTGAAAGAGCTATAAGCTTAGCTGTTTGCTAAAGTTCCCAGCAGTGTTCTTAGGGATATAGATTCTGTAACTTGATCTCATATCCAGGCCTGTATTACCGGTCTGTTTGAACTAGTTTCTATTTCTCTGGGCAATTAAGAGCTCTCCCAGAACCTGCAGCAGATATAGGATGTACATGACCATATCCCCCTTGCATGTTTTCACATCACCACTGCTCCTGCTCACTGAATGCCAGTTGCTCTACTGCTCACAGCAGGCATGTACTTGCTTGTTTTCAGCTGTTCTTGTACCCTTTTTTCAGCAGCTCTCTTGCCAAAGAATCTGGCAGCTCAAAATACAGAAGGGAGTTCTGCTATCTGTTCCAAGGAAAGTTATTCCAGGACCACTGAAAGATGCCAACATCAGAGAAATCATTTACAAAGGTAAGTGCACCCTGCCCAGCTTCTGATACTCAGGTCAGTCAGTGTTTATATAAGCAGCAGCCCTTATTGCAGATATCTAATTGCTTTGAGGCTGGTCAGCCTACAAAGACAAGCAGAGCTGTGTGGAGGCTTGAAGAAAAAAGAATTAAAATTAATTTATTCTTGTAGTGCCTGCTTGTAGACATCACCCCCAAAATATACTGGAGGACTTATCTGCTGCATCCTACTCCCCATTTCATGCACTTTACATCAGACAGTCACTACACCCACACCTATATGTGAATAGAATCATAGAATCAAAGAATAGTTCAGGTTGGAAGGGACCTTGAAGAACATCAAGTTCTAACCCCCCTGCCATAGGAAGGGACACCTCCCACTACATAACGCTGCTCAATGCCTCACCCAGCCTGTCCTTAAATACCTCCAGGGATTGAGGGGGCATCCACAACCTTTCTTCCAGTGTTTCACCACCCTCACTATAAAGAATTTCCTTCTTATATCTAGCCTGAATCTCCCCTCTTCCAATTTACATCCATTATTTCTAGTCCTCCCATCACATATCTTATTAAAAAGTCCTACCCCAGCATTTCTGCAGGCCCCCTTCAGGTATTGAGAAGTTACTATGAGGTACTCCCTGAGCCTTCTCTTCACCAAGCTGAACAACCCCAACTCCTTCAGCCTGTGTTCATAAGGCAGTTGCTCCAGCCCTTTGATCATCTTTGTGGCCTCCTCTGGACCTGCTCCAACAGCTCAATGTCTTTCTTCTGTTGAGGGCTCCAGAACTGGACACAGTAACTCCAGGTGCAGCCTCACCAGAGCCCAGTAGAGGGGCAAAATCACCTCTTTTGACCTGCTGGTCACGCTTCTCTTGATGCAGCCCAGGATTTGGTTGGCCTTCTTGGCTGCAAGTGCAAGCAGCCAAGAGTAGTAGTCAGAATATTATGCAGCATATTTATGCTGATGTGCTACTTGATAGACATTAGAGTGGTATGTACTCATTGGTACATAACAATGGAGCTGGAACTAAACTTTACTACACAGTTGGAGGCAAATTCGTGCACAATATGCTTAAAAATGTTAGACAGCCTAACAAATCCATGTCAGTACAAGTGCACTTTTACTGACTCCTTTTGCTGGACCTATTTATCCCTATACAGTGAGAAGAGAAACAATATCACCAGGGAATTTTTCCCAGGAACTCTATTGATGCTTTAATAAATCTCAGTGCACACATGCAATGATAAGGCTCACAGGTGATAGCTGGTGGAATAACCACACAGTATGTCTGATCTGTGGAAGCATAAGGATGCTGCAACCAGGAAACAGTGTCCCAGCCTGATACATCCATAAAACACTCACTGCACAGGCTAATGTGTAACTGGTACCTTAGCTACTGTCAAGTTCACCAAGGTCTACCAGTTCTCATGGACCAACACTTGGTCCACACCTTGTCTCAAATTCTTCTAAGTGAATTCCTTAGAAAGATACCAAACTACAGACCTCAGTGCAGAGGGTGAAAAAAACCTCCACAGTAAATGGATTGGCAGAATTTCCTTAGCCTATCTGTGCACAGGAAAGCAAAGGAATCAGTCCCCTTTTAAACAGTGGTGACAGAAAGGAGCCACAGAGCACATCCCCTGATGGTAGGCTTGCCTAATTTAGCTAATAGGCTGTTTTAGAACTTGTATCATTACATCAGATGAGAAATCTTTGTAATTAAAATGAAATTAAAGTATAATGCAAAGGCATTATATCAAACTAAAGATGTTGCTACAGGAGAAGAGGAAGTTCTGCTGATAGAAGCAGTTTTATACTTGTATCCTTCCATGTATGCTAGGAAATAGCATGGCATTGACTGCATTGGTTTCTAAATTAATATAGCTATCAGTTACAGCTATATGATGTGTGTAGATGTATATAGCTACACACACATGTGTACACCCACCCACATCCTGTTCTTCCTTCAGCACTATTCACAGAAATTTACTGTTCTTTTTCTGTAAGAGCAGACACTTGACTAATCTGGAATACAGAAAGGGAAATCTATACACTGCAATTATTTTTTTTTTTAAGCAAAGATCTAATTTAAAAACAAGACCAAAAAAGGGATAGTTTAATAAAGTACCCATCCACATGGTATTGACTAAAGTTCTCAATCACGAGCCACTTCAGAAATAAGGAACAGAATCCTACATTAAATCCAATGCTCAGACAAATACACATGCGTGCACACATGTAGGCACAAAGGAGAGACTAACAGTTATTTATATTTCCTACTTTGAGAGACAGGAAACCTCCCTTTGCATCTGCTTTTTTCCCACTAAGAAGAATAATTTTAATTACAGTCACTTGGCAGGAAGCCCATTTTGGTTTTTTTTTTTTTTCTTTTTAATGACATCTGTCTAAGCGTTTTTGAACTTCCTGCTCAATGTAACTTCCTTCATTTTATAGACGAACACCCAGTTAAAGCAAAAAAAAGAAAAGGGAGTAGCAAATGATTTATTCATTTTTCATGTTAACTCTTATCAGGTATATCAAGTGGTTCATTGTTCTGAGCACTGATGGCACAGAAAGCAGATTTAGGACTCAAGCAGCCTGGGAAAAGAAAAAAAAAAATACATGCATGGAAAAAAACAACACGGTTGTAACTTAACCCTAAAACAACTCAACAGTTCCTGCACTGCAGATTGATTTGCCTAGGTTCAGCTAGGCTTTTGTTTTCAGGATAAAAATGAGGGTTGAGAGAAGGGCAAAAGTTGCGGCAGTAAAACTAAAACCAAAAACTTAATGAGGGATAGCCCATGGATTCTGCCTTTGCCAGCTTAAGCGTGGGCAAGTTTCTGCTTCATCAGTGAAGCTCCTCTGGGCAACACCAAAGAGGTAGAACCTGGATTGAAGTCTAGATCCTAAGGTGGCACAGCCCCCTATTTCAGTCAGGTAACTGAGACAGAAGCAAGAAGGCTTTTGAGACCTCAACACACAGCTTGCTGTTTTCCTCCTGTCCAAGTAGCATGGTAGGCTGAGAGGTGAAAAAGAGGAGGCAAAAACACCAAGAGAGAAGAAGGGTCAGAAATGCAAAAGGAAAGAAAAGAGGAGAGATGAAGAAAAGGCATTTTCTGCAGGATGGAGAGAAGGAAGCAAGGACAGAAGCAGTGGCAGGTGAGGTGGCAAGGAAGCTACCCTGCCAGAAGACACAGCCTTTCAGGTACCTCAGCCTTTCCCTGAGATATATCAGGGTGCCACAGGGCTTGGGACAAGAGAAGGCTGTTGCCCAGGGTGGGCAGAGGGCAAGAGGGACATAAGCAACGTGGTGGAGCACATTTCATGTGTCCTTGCCACTCCTTCCCTGCTCTGCTGGAGCTCAAGCCATGAGTGCACCCCTATACCTGTCTAAGGAAAGTCCCAAAGGGATGGGATTTAGTGTATCAGATACTCAGCCACTATTAGCCATAAGAGTATCTGCCTCTTGGCTGGCCCCACTGCTTGGACACAGGTAAACCTAATGAATTTTTAATGCCTCAACACCAAAGCTGCATTTTCATCCTCTGCTCCATACAACATAGATTTTATTCTTTTGACTCACATGTTTTCTTGAGCAGGGTAAATCATCTTTCAGGATACATGAACAACAAAACACAAGCAACCTGGGAAAACTAAGTGCACTTTCTGCATCGGTGCAGATCTAACCTACCACCACACTGAAAGCCCTGCTAAGGTTTCCATGTGATTTTTAATTTCCTGATCCTCGCTGGAACCAGAATTGTGAGTACTGGAAGCCTCTGGAGGAAAAATTAGTATTGTCAGATTCTGCCCTAATTTTCCAAGATTCAGGAGTTACAAAGAATCTCTCAGTTCCTAAAGTGTTCAGAGACTTTGCTCTCACAAGTGGCTGACTGCCTTATGACTTGAGTCAACACAGCTGGAAAATGAGTTTAAAAAAAAAAGCCCTGAAACCTCACTGAAAACCAGATGTTGCCATTGAGCAGAGCTACTGTGTTAATAAAACACTAGCACCCCTGCGCTCCCCAAAACAGAGTTAACAGCCCTAATAGATTTCCCAAACTGTGCTTTACTACAGAAAGAAAGTAGGAGAATAAAATATTTTAAGACTTGAATCAGACTGGGGTGAGGTATGGTTCTGGTGCTGGCAATGGGATTGCTTGTGCAGTATGGAAGATCTCTATTTTTAGGGAGGACAGGCTGTGTTTGTTCTTCTACAAGAAGCAATCAGGACAAGCCATTGCAAAATTATTGCTGGACCTGTGGTCAGCTGAATGTGAATGATGTGTCACAACCCATGGTTTGGTACCTGGGGGTTGGAGGCCAAAAACACAAATGTTGTGCCCAGTGTTGTGTGCCACAGAGTTTAGACAGGGTTGGGAGTTCACATGTACCCCCCGAGGCACACAGTGTTCCCCCAGTGGTTCTCATGTTGTAGCTGTGAGAGAAAGCATCTCACAGCCAGGCAAAGATTTTGGGGCAATTTTACTTAAGAAGGAGTGCAATTTCTTTGCATGCTCCCATCAAAGATATTTTCCTATCAATTACACATGCCTCACAGGATATAGATGCATTATGTGATACAATAATATACACAGCTAAGTAGGAATGCAAGTGAGAACTGAAAAACAACAGTGGTTTGTTTAAAAGCCCTGTTTCATCTCATCCAGCCAACATCCCATTACGAGCCACAGGGGGCCAGCTTTCTGAGGCCACCAAGATGTCAACAGTTGGAGGAAATGTTCACTCATACGCCCCTGGGGCTGCTCTGAAGGCAGCCACTGACACGACAACCACAGCCTTCTGCAACAGAAGCAGCAGAGCAGATTTGTTAGTGAGCTACTTGGAGTTGTCACAAACTAGAGAAAACTTCATGTCTTTCTTTGGAGGAAAAAGTTGACTTTCTCTCCTTCCCACCCTGCAGAACAACCTCATCTTTTCCTCTACCTCAGCACTGCCAATAAAGGGTCTTTGGAGACAATGAGAAGCTCAGACAAGATTCAGACACCATGTGCCACAGACCTTCCATGGGTAGGCTAACGACTGGTTTGGACCAGATGCCAAGAGGAAAATCTGTTTCACTCCTCACAGTGCTTTTCTGTGATCAAGCCTTAAGACCAGTGGCAGTGCTGGTGAGTTTTACTACTCATTTCAGGTTGAATCACTGCTGTTGAGCTGTTGGAGCAGACCCAGAGGAGGATACAAGGATGCTGAGAGGGCTGGAGCACCTCCCTTCTGAGGACAGGCTGAAGGAGTTGGGATTGTTCCACCAGGAAAAGAGAAGGCTCAGGGGAAGCTTCAGAGCTTCTCAATACCTCCTTTTGGGGAGCTCCAGAAAGGCTGGGGTAGGACTTTTGAATAGGGTCCAGGATGGCAGGACTAGGAGTGATGGATGCAATTTGGAAGAAAGGAGATTTAGGCTGAAGAGAAGAAAGAAGTTCTTTGCTGTGAGGGACACTGGAAGAGGTTGCCTGGAGAGGCTGTGGATGCCCCTTCAATCCCTGGAGGTGTTTAAGGCCAGGCTGGATGAGGTGTTGAGCAACCTGGTCTAGTGGGAGGTGTCCCTGCCTATGGCACAGGGGTTGGAACTAGATGATCATGAAGGTCCCTTCCAGCCCAAACCTTTCTATGATTCTATGGGTGGTTTACGTTTAGCAACAATGGCAAAAGCAAGGCCAAAATTAAAAGTATAAATATGCTGAGGTGTTTCAAACACAGAGCTGTACATTGTAAATAATGTGCTGAATATATCCCAGTGCTCTGACACTTGGCAAAATAAAAATATGGTGCCTTTCACCTGGTAATCTCCAGCCATTTAAAAAAAAAACAGATGAGGAAACTGACTCATGAAAAAGGTAACCGCTTTGCATGAGGTCACAGATCACAAATTCAGTGCTAGAAAAATCAGAGTTCCTTAAGCTAATTCCCTTGCTTTGTCACCAGATAATATTTGCTACAGTACACTTGAGCAATAAATTAGACTTTAAAAAAACTCAAGGGCATTAGCAAATTATAATTAAGCACGCATTCTGCAGTGAGATGAATTGTTTTTATAATAAGAGGCAGCAAAAAACAAGGCTTACAAATTGCATGTTGCAGGAGAGTATTACTCCTTCTTAGAGACAACAACAAATACTTTTGCCAGATTTTGTTGATACAGATGTGTGTGCATGAGTGTGCGTGTTTAGAATGCAGGAAAAGCAATAACAGCCTGGCTGCGCCCACTGCTGTGCACCTTGATGGGGAAGATAAGTGATGATAGATCCAAAAAAACACTTCAGGGCCTGGTTTAATTCAAAAATACGCAGCATTTTCTACATTAGCACTACTAAACACGTGAATTGTATTTCCTGGAGTGGATGATTTAAGCACAACCCCCAAAGAGACACCAACTGTCTCTGATAACTGCTTAACCCGCAGTGATATTTAGTTATTGCTTCTCTGCAGTTAGATGCTGATTCCAAAATCAGGATGACCAAATCAGCAATGATAAACCACATTCAAGCTTTGTTGCTTACAATGAGATTAGGATAATTCTCACAAATAAATGTTTTGATGGTAAAGGGCACATCTGAAGGGAACATCTAAAGCTTTCATTCATGTTGGTGGAGATTGTCAGTGATTAGTCTTTTTGACAAACTCAGGCATCTATTTAGGCATTTAAATATAGAGTTCAAGGTCTAACTATAGGCACCCCTGTCTGAAAATACCATTGCTAAATACTATTTGTGTAGTCTGATGCTGAAATACTACTGTGAACTTTCCATAATGTCATGAAAAGCAGGAGATAGAATAAAATGGTAATAATATGTTCTCTTCCTTAATGCCCTTCAGCTGAGAATCCCAAACATCCATTAAGAGAAACATAAGCATGCTCCATTTACCACATGAAGAGGCTGTGGTCTTAGAGCAACTTGAAAGTTAAGAAATGCCAGAAATAAGTTCAAATAATTTTAGCCAGCATCCACTCCTCAGACAAAAAGAACCAGTAGTCTTAAAGCAACTCAGAAGTTAAGAAATGCCAGAAATATGTTCAAATAATTTTAACCAGCATCCACTCCTCAAACAAAAGAACAGCCTTGCCCTCTCTGTTGAGAAGAGGATGAACAGCACATCTGTCAGCACTTTTTGTCTATGGTCCTCCTGAGAAGCCCAACACTATGGATGTTGGCTGCTATGCTATAGGTCAGGCCATAGGCATGCCAAAGTTGAATCAAAAGGGAACAATATTTTCAACTTAGTGTTTACTCAAAAAACTCTCTGTACTGATAAACAACTGTGCTGCTCACTGTGCTCTTCACTGATTTGTTTTGCTTAAATCAGCCCAAGATTCCACCCTGCCCTGGTAGGAAGGCTGGTCCAGCATATGCTTCTGCAGATGATGTGAGAGCCAGCTGGTACAGGGTAGGAGGGGCAGTCGCGCAGAAAAAGACTGTCCCACATCTTCTGACTCTGAAGATGCTGTTATCTCTGTCACCCACTCCAGCTCTTATGTCCTGCAACTGAGGACTTGGCACAATGAGTCTCCTTGTTGACTTCTGCTGTGCAGCCAACTCTCTCACTTGGGGTTAACTGCTCAGCTTCTAGTGGGGTGCAGCCATTAGGATGAGCTTCTTTGAGCCACATGAGTTGTACAGTTTATTAAGCAGTTAAACTACACGCTGCTTTATCAATCTAATAGACAAAGCCCATATACAAACAGCGCCAAAATGACGTGTGTCAGAGAGAAAGAAGAGATGAAGGATGTCTCACCAATCATTAACTTCACAGCTACACAACTCCAGAAACTCAAGGTGAAGGAGTTTACATGCCTTTAACTCTTACCCTCTCCCCTTAGAACTGTATTGATCACAGTTTGACTACCAGGAGCCAGCAGTCAAAGCTACATACAGGCTCCCACTCAAAGTCATTGCTGGCACCATCCTCCAGCAAAGATGAAGGGCTGTTTGTGATGGACCTCCTGTCTGAAATCTCCATTGGATTGTCTTCAGGTCAGCCTGAGGAACTGCAGCCCATCCAGGTACCTTTTTTCCATCTCAAACTACCTGAGCCCCTCCTGCAAGAGCTTTAACCCTGGCTAATTCAGGCAGTGAGAAAGTAGATCTGTGAGTTTAATTCAGCCTGTACACCAGGAAAGGATCTGAGCAGATATATAAACCTGATGTTGGACACAGAGCCAAAACACCCTCTGCACCCAGGGGCTGGGATCAACACCTGCCATGACAGCAGCACAGGCCAGAGAAAGCATTAAGCCCTCATTAACAGAGTGATGTTAATACCATCTCTTCTGGGAGACTGACTGTATGATAAGCACATGAAACTACTGCCTCACACCCCTGTTTTTGCAAGCAGTTATCAACCAGCACCTCTGATAGAAACTGGGGTTTGAACTCCACAAGCCTCACAGATGCCCTCAAGGGAGCCAAACTGCACACCAGCCCTGAATTGCTCTTGGTGAGCACAGGGCAGCTCCATGGGGAATCTGCCTGCCTCTGTTTAAACTGAGGTAGTTTGGAGTGATGAGGATTGCAGACAGAAAAGGGTTATTAACCCTCCCTTTTCCATCCTCTCCCTTCTCCTCCCCCAGGCTTCTCCACCACTTGCTCAATGACCAAAGCTGCCACAGCAGAAAGAATGCACAAGACAGGAAAAAATTGCTTTTGCAGATTCAAATACTCAACTTCTAATAACATAATCAGCAAGGCTAGGGATTGGCAGGAATGTCTACTTCCATTTTCACAAAGGAATTAAAAGATCACCAGTACCAGCCTTCAAACAGACGACTGCCTCCTCACCCGTGATGCTGGGGCTAGCACTATGGACACTAAGCTCTGGACCAAGGCAAACATCAGTCCATTTGCAAAGCCCACCTCACCTGACTCACTCCCTGAGCCCCTAAATTATTCAAAGATGATAATAATACATTTACAGAATCACAGAATGGTTTAAGTTTGAAAGGAACTTGAAGATCATGTAGTTGTAACACTCCTGCCATGGGCTGGGACACTTCCCACTAGATCAGGCTTCTCAAAGATTCATCCAGCCTGAACCTGAACACCTCCAGGGATGGGGCATCCACAGCTTCTCTATGTGCAACCTGTTCCAGTTCCTCGCCACTCTCACGGTAAAGAATTTCTTATAAATGTCTAATCTAAATCTACCCTCTTTCGGTTTCTGTTATCTCTTCTCCTACCACTACACACTCTGAGGAAGACTCCTGCTCCATCCTTTCTGTCCACCTTTAAGTACTGTAAGGCTACTGTAATGTCTACTTGAAGCCACGTTTTCTCTAAGCTGAACAATCCCATCCCTCTCATCCTGTCCTCTGATCATCCTTATGGCCCTCCTCTAGGACTCACACCAACATATCCATATCTGTCTTATGTTGGGGACTGTGGAGCTCAACACAATACTCCAACCAGGGCAGAGCAGAGCAGAATCCCCTCCCATGACCTGCTGGCCACACTTGGTTTGGTACAGCCTCATAATCCTGCGTGACTGTATTTACTCCCACTCTGGAGCAACTTTTACCTCCAGAGCTACCAGAAGTTTACAACCTCCCATAAAATCTCTGCAAGTCCCATTTCCCACCTGGTGCTGAATGAGGATGATTCCCCTGGTAGCGCTCAGCACAACACACTTGAGCAGGAAGGATGCAGGATCTGCACAGCAGCCCACAGCAGGAGTTTCCTCATCCATTTCAAAGTTCATGAAGACAAGCATATGGCAACATGGGCTGGGTGTAAACATGGCAGGCCATAAAAAATTACAAGGACCTTTATGAGGCAATGGGACTTTTTTACCCTCTATTTGCCAGTGTATTTTAAAAAATTGCTCTCATCTTGTTTGCACTGTTTGAATAATCTTCATAATTTTTGTTTTGTACTATAATGCCCTCTCAAACCTCTATCACTTTATTTGTGCAAGTATACAGACACAGAATCTGTTACAAAATTTTCTGGTCCAATTTCCCCCAGTTATTAGAGTCACCTCTACACCCACAATGGAACAAGCAAATGTCATACGGGTTGTCTCCCATCTGAGCTTAATTTCAGTTCTTAATAAAGTTATTCATACTCCAGACATAGATAGCTACATAACTATTTTAAAAGGTATGTAATTATTGGTCTGCTAACTATTATTCTGCTTCTTTATAGCTTTCCAAGAAGGCTTAACTATGACACAAACATAGAAAGGTGGCTGCAAAGAGGGTGACTTATCTTCAATGCTATGGTATCTGTCAGAATTATATTCTGATTTAATATGGAGGTTATAGGGCATGTGTGTTTTATTATGCTCTGGCCATTTCGTGACACTTGCAGTTATAGAATTAATAGTGTCAATGTTAGGAATTAGAAATAAACAATAGTTCATTTAATGATTGATATTCACCGAAAACAAGATTATCTTTAATGTAATTGCATAATTAGTTATTGATAAAGGGCTCAAGATTAATTACTATTTACCTGCCTTAGCAGGATTTTAAAGATCCATTATTCATGATTTTCAATGACAACGAAGAAATAGAAAAAGCTGCAACAGCTAAACGTCACAATTTCAACACTACAAGTATTAAAAGTAGTTGAAAGATCTGAAAAACCTTCCTAATAAATTAAAATCAAAGCCTGCCTCAGCAAAGATGATTGTCTTCTGCCTCTGCACTACATCTCCCTCTCCATTGTGAACCCCCTGGATTTGAGCCTGAGGCTCTGGGCTGAAGTGTCAACTGGTCAAAAATCAGCACAGCTCCTTTGAAACCAGTGACACAAATAGTAAAAAACCTGAATTTCATTGGGTCACCAAGATTATTTACACTTTGCAAGGAAACTGGATGCTGAAACTGTGGGATCAATTGAAAAATACCAGATAAATATTTAACAGTCATGGGGTAACCAATCAAGGATGGATGAATGAGGACTGATTTACATGGCATCACAGCAATGTCAACAGTATCCAGAAAGGCACGAGGAAAGGAAGGTACTTAATGCAAGAAAACATCTTATGAAGGCAGATGTTGCTAAAACAATGATTAGGTTTTAGCCCTGCTGCTTTAATTTCTGTTTGCAAAAGGGAGTACTAAGGGACACTGGCTAGAGAAGCTGTCAAGAAAGCTTGAAAAAGCTGTTTTGGGGCTTATAGATGCTACATGAACTTTTTTCCTTAAGGCATTTATTCCTTCATTTTGGCTTAATAATCAGTATCCCCAGTCTTAGCAGTCCTCAACCAGCTCAAAGACCTCAGAAGGAATGACAGATTCATCACCACACAGAATTCAGGATTGACAGCAAAGCAGTCCCAAGGTGGATCAAATAATTTTAGCACAAAGTATCTCTGGTTTTCTGGCTATATTCAAGAATGCAAAGGGTAATGGGATCTCTCCCAAGAATATAAGAGAGGATCAATGAGATGGAAAATAGAGGTGCAAGTGCTATAGGTTTCCAAAAGCACTTAACCTGGATGACTAAATTAATCCCAAGCAAGCTGATCCAAGTCTTCTAGATTTCTTCTGTTCTGCAAGTCTCTGAAAGGCACTTTCTCCTTACTGAGCCTGCTCTATTTCCTACATTTGGATGGAAAGGATTTCACTATGCTCCTTTATTTACCTCACTCACCAAACCCTAATTCAGTGGTGTACCTTGCCCTTTCCCTCCTCTCTCTTTCCCAGAGCATAATTAAAAATAAATTAAAAAAGAATAAAAGAAGTAATTTACAACGTGGAAGTAATGTAACAAATGATGCCTTATGGCAAACTCCCACTGCTCTAATAAAATACTATTAGGATCTTGGGATCATTCCTTGCTGGAGAGGGTTAATGGAGGCCCTGTTCCTTTGCATCACAGTATTAAGCTTGACATTTTTAAAGGAAAGAGCACTGCCCACTAAAACATAAAAGACTTTGCCTGCAGCACTGCCTATATGTTCTACTTCTCTTACAATGCAAAGCTAAAGCATGGGAAGCTACAAACCACTCTGCAGCCACTGCCAGGGACAAAGGACCTTCTTTAGAGAAAGCCAGAGACTGCAGCAAGAGTTAAAACAAACAGTTAAGACTATACAGCTCACTTCATTTTTCCTTAGGAAACTGAACCATCCCTTTCATTCCACTCTTGCTCCCCCTAATTCAAGTTCAATCCACTCATATGAAAGGGCCATAACACAATACCCTTAAGGAAAACATATCCCAGCTGTGATGTGCACAGTTCCTATGTGGGGACCTCTGAGGTCAAGGCTGTACTGAAAGAGCAACCAAACATCACATGAGTCTGGAGAAGTTAAGCAAGAATCCTTTGCAGCAGCTCTCTGTGGGAATCTGAGGGAAACCTTGTGTAAACTGATGGCTTTGGGGAAGTGACCCTGGATAGTGTGATGGCAGATTCAGCCATTACCTAATGGGAGCATCCTGAGAAATTAAATTTTCAAAAAAAATTAGCACTTACAAAATGTCCCCTTTTTATTACTTCTTCTTACATGGTAAGCAATGAAAATATAATTTCTTTCCATAGTTTAGAAAGGTTTCACTCACTATTAAAAGGTTAATGTGAAAATGAAAGCCATTAAAAAGGTATCTTTGCTCACCCATGTACTAATAACAGCTTTGATCATTGAAGATGAGTTTTATTTAACAAATGCCCTGTTACTGCCAGGACTTAAGATCTTGATCTCTTCTTCCTCCTTCTTCTTCCTGTGTTACATTCTAATTGCAGCTAGTGATGTTTTAATTGAGGTTTCAAGATGGCTATGAAGGTCTGGGGGCACATTCCATGATCCATGAGATCTTGGTAGTGTTTGGAACAGTTTTGTGGGCCCTTTCAAATGAGAGTCTGAGCACCTACTTCCATATGAAGGCACCTTCTTAAGAAAGCAGTGCAAAAATCCAAGGTTGAATTTTCCCTTCCTGCTATTTCTTCAACTTTTTGAATTTTACTCAGAATGGGCAGTGGACTAATTTCTGCTGTCTGCTTTCACATGAGTGCATCACAGAAGCTGCTGGCAACTTCTGCTGGGAAGTTCTGCTTTGTGGTAGTAATTTGGTCAGGTTAGCATATGGCATCTACACACTATGGCTTGTGCATGCATCTGAGCTGGACAAAGTCACAGACTCCATTGCTCATGCTGTAAGCTCAGCTGTAAGCTACCAGCTCCTCTGATCTTGACAGCAGACCTCCTCAGCTAGTGGCTCTTCACTCATTCAGTACAAAATCCCCACTATTTTATGATAAAGTCTTGCACTAAATTAAGATTCCTCATGCTGAATGGGGCCATTATGTCTAAAAAACAGTGTGGAGGGCAACCCACACCATTGCTCATCACCACTCTCAACTGCAAGCTGCCAGCTCCTCTGATCTTGACAGCAGACCTGCTCAGGTAATGGCTCTTCACTCATTCAGTGCAAAATCCCTACTAAATGATGATAAAGTCTTGCACTAAATTATAAGATTCTTCATACTAAATGGGGCCATCATGTCTAAGAAAGGAGCAGAAGGCAACTACTCAGGCTTGCATGTTTGAATGAAAGTTGAGGTGGTGGCAAAAAATAGGTTGACCAACTTATTGGTGTCCTGCAACCAGCTTGTGTGCATAGGGAGGAATGTAAGAGCATAGTGAGAAGTTTTGCTGGTGATCTGAGTACTTATTCTGTGTCCTAACCAGTTCAGTGCTCTTCACTGAAGAGCAATGATATGTTCACCTGCAGTTCCTGTAGGCAACATCTCCAACAGCAAGATACAGCCTCGAATTTGCAGCAGTTTAAGAAGACACTGCAGCCTTTTAAGAATCTATGTTCTATTAGTTTTTCTGAATGTTGTATTCCCCCACAAAACCCCAGATCTAGGGTGGAAATTCTCAGCAGTACTTTAGCAATAATCACAGGAATACGGATTGCAGCAACATTCCCTCAGGAAGTCTGCTTTGCTCTCTGGTTCCCATGCAGCAGGGATGTGTAAATTATTCAAATGTACCATGCAGGAAAAGAGAGCTTGGATGAAAATAAGTACAATTGTTATTTAAGAAGAGAAGGAAATAATGAATAAGGAGCTTTTTAAAACCACATCCGTAATTTTTCCACAAAACATGTTGAATTTGACACAGAACTGTTAGCTGTGAAAGTCTAGTTTGTCTGTTTTTAAAACATTTTAAAACTTTTTTTTCAATCAGAAACACAAGAAACAGAGATACAAAGCATGTTTGATTGACATACAAGAGAAAAAGCAGCTTAGAATATGACAGTAACTGAGAACCTGTTCAATTATTTCACTAGAGGAAAACCTTTTGAATTTTAAAAGTTCACTTTGCTTACAACCAAAGCTTCACAAACCTGGGCTCACACCCATGATATACATTTCTCTGCTTGTTCTGGCATGCCAGAGAAAAACAGGGAATTTCAACTGACCTGGCACAAACATTCAAACCAAGTTCATGACAGCATTTACAAAGCTAATGCTGTGTGAGGTGGTTAACAGGTCAAATGAAAGCAAACCAGCTAGTGGAAGTAAACGATGTAATAGAATTATGTTTAATTTGGAGAGGCAGAACAAAACTTCAATTGCTGTGTTGATACCTTGAACATAATACTGGATGGATTCAGAAGTCTAAATGGAAGAAAAAAAGCTGCCAGTGGCAGCTGCACTTTACACTTCAGTAGCCACCTGGGGAAACCAGGGGCAGGTCCTCAACCAGGGTAAATTGCCTTAGCTCTGAATGGGACCTGAATTCAGTGGGCGTCTATCTGTTCACTGACTTCAATGAGCTGTGAATTAGACCCAAGAGTGCCAGGTTTCCACCATTTCAGAATTCTCTCTTCCTCATTAAAATGTACTTAATAGTGACAGCAGCCAATGTTAACCTAATGAACAAAGAAGTTCATTAATGACACAGAGTGCTAATGCATTTTTAGGCACCTCTCATGACAAAATAATCTTTGAGGAAAGCAGAGGAAGATCCTCATCCCTGGAAGGCTGGGACAAATTTCTTGTCCAAACACTATGGAAGATAGAATCATAGAATAGTTTGGGTTGGAAGGACCCCAAAGATCATCCAGTTCTGGAGTCCTCAACATAAGAAGGACATTGAGCTGTTGGAGCAGGTCCAGAGGAGGGAC
Source organism: Turnix velox (assembly GCA_013400935.1). Taxonomy (NCBI): domain Eukaryota; kingdom Metazoa; phylum Chordata; class Aves; order Charadriiformes; family Turnicidae; genus Turnix; species Turnix velox. The sequence continues at coordinate 24,170 of VZTY01009660.1, forward strand.
ACCAAGATGATCAAAGGGCTGGAGCGACTGCCTTATGAAAACAGGCTGAGGGAGTTGGGGTTGCCCAGCTTGGTGAAGAGAAGGCTCAGGGGGGACGTCATGGTAGCTTCTCAACACCTGAAGGGGGCCTACAGAAAGGCTGGGGTAGGACTTTTTAATAAGATACGTGATGGAAGGACTAGCAAGAATGGATGCAAATTGGAAGGGGGTAGATTCAGGGTAGACATAAGAAAGAAATTCTTTATGGTGAGGGTAGTGAAACACTGGAAGAGGTTGTCCAGAGAGTTTGGGGATCCCCCCTCTCTGGAGGTGTTTAAGGCCAGGCTGGACAAGGCACTGAGCAGCCTGATGTAGCGGGAGATCTCCCTGCCCATGGCAGGGGGGGTTGGACCAGAGGATCTTTAAGGTCCCCATCATAGAACTATTCTATGATTCCAAGTTCCACAACCTCTCTGGGCAACCTGTTGCAAGCCTAAATGCAAAGACTAGTCTGGGCTATAGAAATTTGGAAAGCATCACTGCTGTGAAAACTTCACCTGGCCTTTCCCTGAAGTTCCTGCTTCCACTGAAATTTCTCAAAGCTCTCAATATTAAAGGAAGCTGACACAAGGACAAGGTGCCAAAAGGATGGTCTCTACCTTTCTTACCTTGCAATTTTTAAAGATTTTTTATTTGTTTCATCTCTGTCTTGAAAACCATATTAAATTTATTAAAGGAAGCCTATACTTCACTTAAGGCCACTAATGTGGATCTACCTGCTGATCTAGCTTTGAACCACCTAGGAGCAATGAAAGCCATGCCAGAAGCAGAAAGGTCAGCTACAATAACTAGGTTAATGCTCAGATAATTAACTTGCCTGCTGTCTGTTACTTAGCTAACCAAAAAATAAGCAAACTGATTATCTTGGTTATGCAGTAGCCACACTACTGGACAGACAGGGTGTGCACAGGTGGCCCAATTGAGTATCTTTTGTGTGTCTGGAGTTAGTAAAGACACGTCCCCTTGAATGTTTCTCATTTGGATTTTTTGCCTTGTAGTCCCTTGGCTTCTCATAGCAAATACACCACAAAACCAAGCCTAATATACCTTGCTGGCCCCTCAACACATTCCATATGAGGCTGTAACAGCATCTACAGGAGCAGCAGGAAGATCTCCCTGGATTGTTCAGCAATAAAGGAAGTCACTCATCCATCATTGGAGACCAAAGAGGACATTCTGAATTCCAAATCCAGTATGCAGGTGCCTCATTTCCACCAAACGATGGCGAGAAATAGGTTTGAACACTGCTGGGAATTTTTCAAGGAAGAAATGCCAGCTAGCTCACCAAACTACCATTCCAACTTTTGAGAAGTAGTTGATCAGTTCTCTGCATTACATCTTCTCTGTCCAGCACCCTGCTGAATTGGTCCTATTTTTAAAACAGATAATAAAGAACACCTTGAGATGCTTATCTCGGAGCTACTTTAGAAGGAATCACACAAAAGACAGACCACAGCTCCCAAATAGAAGATAAGTGATAACACAAAGCTGTAAGTGAACCTTAGAAAGAGCTTGAGTCAAATCAGGACAACCCAATTCAGAAGACCCCTGAGAGGCTGTAGATTGCTACATCCAGTCACATCCTTCAGCTTCCCAACATACTTTCAGTATGGAGCATACTGCAGGCAAAAGTGAGGAACAATGGTATTGCACCACACTCATCCCACCCAGAAGTTGGAGCCACCTTTGAGACACCACTGGCCATATGCTTGGCCCACATACCAATAATTAAGAACAAGAGATAGGACTTTCTTTAATACAAAACAACAAAACCAAACCCAGCTCCACCCTCCCAACACTAAACCCTTAAGCAATACTGGAAGTACTAAGAATGTTAATTGCTCTACATCTTCAAAAACTCAACCTCTTGAGAGAGCTGCATTAAAACACAATTCTGGCTGCCATCTCACAGCACTGTGCCAAGGAGGAAAGCTCCATAACCTGCCATAAACACAGGCAGGAATACAGAATTGCTGTAAATACCATCATGTGTCAGAGCAAAATCATAGTGACAGGCGCTCTGGTCGGCTGCAGTTCACAATTGCATGAAATAGGGGTGTGTGTAGGGTACAGTAACAAATAACAGGTATAGATTTCAAAACAGAGAAACCCATTATTTGTAAGAAAGATGCAGGCAGAAGAACTGAAAGGCAAAAGGTATTGATGGATCCTTAAGTCTCTGGATGTTTATCTTATTACACTAAAAAAAATTACTTTATCCCCTTTTCCACAGTGCCATGTTTACTTAGCAGGCATTAAAAAAGGAGGAGAAGGAAAAAGGGTAAATGAACAAAACCTACAGTGACTGAAGCTAAATTTACACCCGCAACAGAGGCAGATAAAGCATCCCAGGGGACCTTATCAGTTTTACACAATAACCAACAGGCTGTTTCCTGTATAGAGCAGCTTAAGGTCGGCGGATGTTTATTAGAGGCAGAGGGGAAAGGAAATGCAGTATCTTTGACTGACACAGCGTGGATATATGAGAAGTGCTATTTATGCTTTTGACTTGAATAAGAACCACAGTGACTCATAGCTGTCTTCTACTTAATATTCCAATTAGCACTCCAGGAAAGCTGAACAGCACTGTTCCAAAAATGAGGGGCTTGTTTACCAACCCTGACAAGATGTATTAGAAATTAGTAAGAATTTAGGCTTCCTCAATCCATTATCATCTCTCAGTTAAGAATTGCTGTGACAGATCAACCTCTTTTCAACCCCCTTTGATTTCTTTAAAAAGAGACATTAATTATTAAACATTTGTATCTTGTCCAGTGGGAATCCAGTCTGGGTTTGAGGCCACACTGTGATATGCTAGAGAAACTGGCCATCTGTGTGCTAATTCTTTTCATTTCTGGAAGCCTAGCAGAAACATGAGAAGAGAGGTAGGCATTTGGTCCGCTGTTTTTCTAGGAATCAATGTAATATACTACTGAACTGGGAGTTTCAGAAATACAACAGGCACTCCCTCCTGCTGGGTGGGGGCCAGGGAGATGTTTTTTTAGCATCTCTCCGTGCTACCTGGCTACAGCAAGGAGCTTTAGCTGGACAGCAAGGAGGAAAAATCAGGAAGACACTGAGTATTTAATAGAGACCCTTCCCTAGAGAAGGAAAGAGACATTCACATGCCGTGGCTATGCTGTGATGAGCTCCAAGCTTCAGGGCTTCATCATGCTGATTTAGCTCTGCACCAAGCCTGGAACACAGACATGGGTGTAGCAACACTTTAAAAGTGCAGCAAGGTAAAACTGGGCAGATGTAAGAGGATAAAAAGTCTTTCATCCTGGCTAGTAGGTTTGATTAAGGTTTAGCTGCAAAAAGCCTCATCAATGACCTGACAAGTGGTGGAGCACCTCCCTTATGAGGACAGGTTGAAAGAGTTGGGGTTGTTTAGACTGAAGAAGACTCAGGGGGGGCCTCATTGTAGCTCATCAATACCTAGAGGGGGCTACAGAAAGGCTGGGGTAGGACTTTTTAATAGGATATGTAATGGCAGGACTAGGAGTAATGGATGCAAATTGGAAGACGGGAGATTAAGGTTGGAGATAAGAAAGAAGTTCTTTATGGTGAGGGTAGTGCAACACTGGCAGAGGTTGCCCAGAGAGGTTGTGGAAACCCCCTCAATCCCTGAAGGTGTTTAAGGCCAGGCTGGATGAGGCATTGAGCAATATGATCTGGTTGGAGGTGTCCCTGCCTATGGCAGGGGGGTTGGAACTTGGTGATCTTTAAGGTCCCTTCCAACCCAAACTATTCTATAGTTCTATGATTCCATTAGCTGGGCACATTACTTAGTATCAATATCACTGTGTACTAAATGCCCACAGCTGTCCTGAAATCCAAGTATTATTCAAGAACCTAAATGGAGAAAACTTTCAGAGGATCAAGTGCAATTAGACAGGCACCTTTCTTGCTCTGCCCCACAAGCTGGACATCATATGAGTAAAATGGCAGCAGGATGGAGCTTCAGGCCACCCTTGACGCAGTAGCATAATCTCTACTCCAGAGAGCAAGTACTCAGCAAGGCTTTGCCACTATAGGGAAGTCCCTCTAGATTTGAGCTTCACATCTGTACCAGCACCCTGCAAGAACAGATTCATGGACATCTGTCTAACATTTAGGCAATTATTTGCACCGAGATAAAACACCAAAAAATGATTTGGGAAAACAATCTCTCCTCAATTGTAGGTGCTCTTGTAGATGCCTCCCCTGGCTGTTTTGGAAAGGACAGGCAGGTGGAGACCTTGTATTAGTGAGCATTTAGCATCAGCTACATGTCTCCAGGTTTCCAATGAAGGAAGAAGCAATGTGTGCCTCTAGCTAGGTCCAAGATCTCAGCCTTGAAGAACACAGTACTAAAAGCCCCTCACAGGCCTGCTTCCAATAAAAACAGGGAAACACTAGATTGAAATGATTGAGGTTGGGAATCAGTTCACTGTGAACCATGAGGGTACAGAAAGGGTATGACATGCACAACCTTCTGTGCAGCGCAAGGGAGGGAAGACAGGTATCTCATGTATTAGGAGTAAAGTGGGACAATTTAGGGAAAGTTTTAACTTAAAAAAAAAAAAAAAAGAAGAAGAAGAGACCAAAAGCCATTAGATACATAACCTTGTAGTCTAATACGGCCGTAAATTAACAGCTGCACTATATTATGTAAATTTATGTTAAATTATTCACTATCTGTCACCATATCCCCATAAAAAATCTACGTACTGACATTTACGAAAAATGACATCTTCTGATAATAGTTTTGCTACATATTTCAGTGGCTGCAATTGCCTTTTAACCATCTTGGCTGCTGCTGAGGCAAACACTACTGAAACAGGGATGCTTTAGGAGATTTAATGAATTCATTACTATTCACAGACCCACCCCCCCAGGAGGGCACTGTCCACAGAAGCCAGTGTCCTTGGGGCAGTACATTTCTTTATCTAGTTTCAGAACCTTCTGGAGAGAAGCCAGAAGGGATCACACAGGTCCCTGCATCTCTCCTGCCGAGAGATGAAATTAGATACCCCATAAAGGCCCAGGCTGTACCCTTCAGTGTCAAATGTGCTGGACACTAAACAGAGGAGGGCCTTGTTCAAGGGAATGCACAGACCTTGTCCTCCTTCATCCACAAGGAACCAAAGCCACCACCCAGCTGTGGAAACCTGAATCAGAGCACTTCTTGAGATTACACCTGGCTTGAGATGTCCTTCTGCTTTCCAGCTGTGTGCTTACTGCCAGCTGTGACTGATAAAGCAAGTGAAACACCCCAGCAATCCTGACTGTAGCAAGGCACAGCATACAAGGACACGTTATCCACACTTATTCTAAATAACAGTACATACAGTGAGACTGGGAACTTGTGCCTCATCCTCCACAGCCTCTGAAGCACACAGCTTCATCATGCCTTATTTTGGCATCTATGTTTAGAAACACAGCTACCTTGGGCTCCAAATTTTCTAGCCCAAAGGGAAAGAAAAGTCCACAGGGGATCATTCAGCCCTTAGGACAGGACCCATTTCCCTCCACCAACTACAAAGGGAGCCCATCATAAAGCTTCACATGAGGTTCAGATGGGGTTTACTCACCTCATGCTGACACAGTGCTGAGACTGTGGAGCCTGAAAAGCAGGATCAGGCTTTTGGCCTCCTCCTTAAGGGTCCAGGCAAGAAGCTCACATTCAGCCCCCCAGTCAAGGAAGGAATATGACTGGTTTAATTTTCCATTTGCTAGCAGACCTATAATATCCATCTTATGCACCAATGAATCTTCACCCACTAAGACAACTGCTTGAGGCAACTTCATCCTGACTTTTGGTGCCAACAGCCACCTGGAGTGCACTGAAAGACTCCCACTGATTAACTTTGGAGCAAGACAAAAATAAAGAAGAGAGCTCTGAAGTTCACTAAGAAATGTGGAAGATGGTCAGCTTCTCTCTCACAAATTCTGAATAGAAGCTAAGAAGCACGGGGCAAAAGATAAAAGAAAATTCAGGCACACTCCTATTATGCCAAAACCCATACAATAAACTACTAATGTGCTTCCAGGGACACTGTCCCTAATTTGACCTTGCAGTTCTGCTCTAAAACATTAAGCCAACACTTCAGAGACAGGGGAAAGGGAGAAGGGATTTATGTCAAAGAAAGAAAGAATGGAGGGAGGGAGGGAGGAAGGGGGAGGAAAGGCAGAAGAATAAACAAGCTTTTGCGACAGCAGGAAGCTCTCTCTTAATTCTGAGATAATGAAACGCTTCTAACCAGGTCCAACTGCTGAATATTACAAGAGCCATCATCTCGTGTGGATTGCATGCAGCTTTATTTTCTGCTCCCCTGCATGGACTGAATATGATTCACAGCGCAGTCACAGGAAACAGTCATTACTATTTATTTGGAGCAAGATGAGTGACTGCTTTAAACAGCATCAGCTGCACCTGCAATAGTGCAGAGAATCTTTTTTTTTTTTATTAAGCACATCCATGCCCTCTTTTTTTCCCCCTTTTTCTCTTCAGTATTCTCCTCACAAAGAGCATTTTGTTGCAGCGCTGGCTGCGTAGTTCAAAAAGGGAAGAGGCAAATTTACAATGATCATTAGAGGAGAAGCGGAGGCATGGCAGCAAACACGAGCTGCACCACTTTGTGTGCACAGAAACATCCACACACCATGTACTTGCCACACAAACAGGGAGAGACAATTCAAAAAGTACAGCTTGTTATAATGCAATTATAATAATGTGGCTGGCTGTGGGCAAGCCTCCGCATTCCCATTTTGTACTTCTGCTGCAGCTGGAACATGTCAGAACACCCTGAACTCACTCTCCTCCAGACAGTCCCCAAAAACAACTTGTCTCCCTCAGCCACCAGTGCACATCCTCTGTCTTCCTTTACATGACACTGCTCACAATTTTGCTGCAGCAATTTATCTCTGGCTACACAGAGAGGTGAGCAGCCTGCTCCCCAGCTTGCTGCTGCTCATTCTCCTGCTGTGCTTCAGCAGCTGATGCTGAGCCTCCCTGGCCCCCAGAAGCCCTGCAAGATGAGGCAACGAGGCCTCAGATAATTCCCACCCCACAGTTATTTCCCCCCTTCAGCAGTCTCTGCCGACTGAGGTACAATTTTAGACTGCTGCTTTGAATTTAATATAAAGCCATAGAAAACTCAGAGCACTCAAAGCTCAGACCTCTCTCTCATCTATAGCATTTATTGCCCAAGTGCATGCACCTGATGTGCTTATAAAAAATGTCCTTGCTGGAAAAATCCTCTTAAAACGGCACAGCTCTCTTTTCTGCTGGTTTCAGGCCAGCGGTAAAGAAAAACTAAGGCCATTTCATCCCCCTGCTGTAGGTATCAGCGTCTCAAGTACCTGCATCCTGTGATGCCATTAAAAGCTTCAGGAGATTAGAAGTGCGGGTTTTTTAGTTTGTCTAACAAAGTAAGGTACTTCACAGAATAATGGGTTGCTCTTGAAAACTAATACCCTTAATAGCAAGTGAAAAGATGCACGAGCTGGGCTGTATTTCCATAGCTGGATACTTATTTTTGTACATTATGTGAGGCCCCTGAGCAAGTGTGGTTTCGGATCACAATACTTATGGGAATGTCCTGTTCTTGTATGGTCACACTGACTCCACTCCCGACTACCCACCCAAAGAGGGAGTAGTTCAGAGCCTGGCATACTCCTGATCAAGAGGCCATGGTGACACCTACACTACAAATAAGAGCAAGAGGGAAGCACAGTGTGTGGAAGAGGAAACACATAAGTAAAGAGGGAAGGAGGGAGCAAGGACTTTGTGATGACCTGCACTTTATCTACATCAGAGCAGTGTGAGGATCACCTGTATGCCCAGCACTCAGACTCCAAAGCAGCTGGCACAAATAAAAAGATGGGGGGGAATTATGTATATTAAGAGAGTTAATACATAAATTGTCAAAAACTGCTTTTGACCAGACTACAAGGTACAGGTGTTCCTCACTATTGCATTGCATGCTGTATGCTTTCCCCTAACCATTTAAAAAAAAATTAATGCTGCTTCTCTTTTCACCATCTAGGAATGGACTATCACAGGACCATGTTCTTTCCAAATGAGAGTGGGTTGCACCCACTTTGGGTCTCAGTAGCTGCACTAACTGCCCTTTGAGAAGAGCAGCACAACTCTCTTCTCTACCAGGCTGAGAGCTCTCTCTGTTCTACCATCCACAGCAACAGGGTTTGCTGCCCAAGGAAGAAGGACTCTCATTTCATTGTTGCATGAGTATGTAGAAGAATGAAAGCAGTCACATATCAGGCAGGTGAGAAATAAACCATCACAGGACTATCACAGGACAATGTTCTTTCCAACATAGATTGCACCCACCTTGAGTCTCCACAACTGCACTAGCTGCCCTTTGAGGAGAGAAGCACAACTCTCTTCTCCTCTAGCAGGCTGAGAGCTCTCTCTGTTCTACCATCCACAGCAATACACAAGGACTCTCATTTCATTGTTGCATGAGTATGTAGAAGAATGGAAGCAGACACATACCAGGCAGGTGAGAAATACACCATTTTTTCCTGCTTTCAAAAAGAATGTATTATTTACATACTGAGGCAGAAGGGGACCAGCAAAGGCAGTCTCAGTTCCAGTACAGCTTGATTTGCAACACAGACACTAGCTCAGTAGAAGTTGGTCCCTATTGTCACTTCACTTCTGCCTTTGAGGACAGATTCCAGACTATCAATACCTGAAGGAGGCCTACAGAAAGGCTGGGGTAGGGCTTTTTAATAGGATATGTGATGGCAGGACCAGGAATAATGAATGCAAATTGGAAGAGGGGAGATTTAGGCTGGAGATAAGAAAGAAGTTATTTACGGTGAGGGTAGTGAGACACTGGAAGAGGCTCCCCCGAGAGGTTGCCCCCTCTCTGGAGATGTTTAAGGCCAGGCTGGAGCAACATGATCTAGTGGGAGGTGTCCCTGCCTATGGAACTACATCATCTCTAAGGTCCCTTCCAGCCCAAACTATTCTATGATTCTTCTCCTGGTTCCACCACAGTAAAATCCTGAGCAGACTATGTTGTTCTATATTAATGTCCTGATAACTGAGGGGGAGATGTCATTTTATTGTTTTGTGGGAGGTAGCTGAGGCAAAGCATGGGAATAGTCTCATGGGGGTGTGCAATGGAGTACCCCTTATAGGAGTGTCACGAGCCTGTCCATGCTCACAGGATGGCATGGAGGGGAATCACCTCCAACCTGGCCAGGGAAAAAGCTGCCCCATATCCTCATCAATGTGTCCTTCCCAGGGAACAGGCCATTGCCATGCCAGTACACTGAGTGCTCAAGCATCTGTTGTCCTTGCCATTGCTCTCAGAGACTTCCCTCCTCAGCACCGTCAGTGCTGTGCCTTCATCATCAAATTATTCTAAGCAAAAGCCAGGGTTTGAGAGTAAAGTGCTTCTCAACGTGTGAATGCTCAGCCAGTGAGCAGAGCAAGAGTTGCAAAAGGATTTGTGGGTTCCCCCCTGCCCCTGGTGCTTAAATGATTAATTAACAATTTCTAGAAACCAATTCACAAAAGGAGAAAGGGCAGATTTTCAAAACTATCAGCTTGTAAATGGAGCAGAGCTGATTATCTGGCAACTCTTCCAACAAGGTTTCTTTTTTCACAGTATTTGTTTTATGCTTCCTAAAGATCTGTCCCTAGTCTCAAACCCAGCAGGAGGAGATGCCAGTGGAGTTTAATTACATTCCACCTATAGGGAACATTCACAGAACAGGGCTATGAAAAAAACACCACAACTTGGTGTCAAAAAATAATAAAAATAAAGGAAAAACGTAATCTGATTAAAGCAATGACATGAGTGTGCTGCATCTCCCAACCATAGGTTTAAAACATTCTCTTCATGCAAGTCTCAAGGCAAAGGGCCAAATTCTCTGCTGAAGCAAACAGAGAATTTACAGCAGATATCCAGCATCCAGGCCAACAGCTTAAGTAAACAGTTATGAGAAGTGGCATTTGAAAGAGTTGTGCTGTTGGGTTTTTTAAAAAAAATTTCATAAAATAGACATGCCATTTGCTATGGTAAAAATCTTTATGATCCAGGACAGGCTGTAGTTTAAGTATGAGCTATTGTTGGTCTTTCAAGGCACTATGCTCTGCTGGCTGGAATCTGTGTGCACACATTGCACAAGCAACAGCAGATCTGGAGTCACATCTCACCCTGGCCAGGAGGGTGAGCAGGAGTCAAAGAAATGCATATTAAATGCAAAATGGAGACTCACTGATCTGCAGCCATGTTGTAGGAACCCATTGCCCTCAGTGAAAGTGTGAAGAGGGAAGAAAAACTGCAGGCAGCCTCCTCCAGGTATAACTCTTTAGATGTGGAAAACCCATCTGGCTGAAATAACTTTCTCTGCAGGAACTGGGCAAATGACTGACTCCTGTGTATTCAGCTGCAGTACATGGATGGTGGACTAGAGAGTGGAGGAAAGATACAGCATTCAAAGATAAGAAGAAAATACAAGCTTATTCACCATCCCTCCTTCTGCTTGTCCTAAACCAGCCAACTTGCTGTTCTGCAAAGGGCCACAATGAGGCCCAACCTCTGTTGGGTTCCACAAAGGATGTTCATGTCTCAAACACCTCCAGAGAGGGGATATTCACAACCTCTCTGGGCAACCTGTTCCTGTGTCTCCCCACCCTCACTGTAAAGAATTTCTTTCTTATATCTAGCCTGAATCTCCCCTCTTTCAATTTTCATCTCCCAAAAGAGCTAGTGAACATCACTTCTCCATCAACTGCCTGGATTGTCTTGATATTATGTCCTGCTGTACACAATGGAGACACTTTCCACCAAAACAACCACTGAAATATTTAATCATTCGAAACATTCGAGTGCGACAAAACTATCAATGAAACTAATTAAGAATCTTGAGATAATAAGCACTGATGACAAAATGTTCCACTCTAGTGCCTGCCATCAGGATTTACAATATCTGTCATTTGTAAAACTTGCACCCTGAAAGATCTCAGCACACTTTCAGAAGATGTACTTGCACATACAGATAACTCTGCTCCCCAAGTAGACGTGAATTACTCGTGCTCACCCAGCAGTGGTTCTCAGATTAGGGGTCAGAACTTCAGATCACAACTATGGAAATACAAGCACATATGGCATTGCTAACAGAGAAGCTGAGAAGTGCCAACTTTGATGTCTGTGAGGCCAGGTACCTGAGGTTTTACCCAGTCCAACTTTATCACAGAGACCCAGAAGGGCAGGTGAGCTGAGACATAGACAGACAGAGGGTGGGGGGGAGAAAGAAGGTCAAGGGTTTCACAAAAATCCATGGCACCAGTGTTTTATACCCTGGGATTTTACAGCAATCTAGGACAGGAAGTGAACAAGTGTCAGGCAATCGACGCTGCAGATGGGTCTTCAAGAAGCCAACATGTGAATGGAGTTTGGCAAAGATACTGTGACTAACAGCCTTTTTTTATTTTTTGGGTGAGAAATGCCTTTTTTTAGATACACTTGGAGAAATGGTGTACAGATGTCTACAGTGAGTTCAGGCAAGTGCCAGGTACTGGAGATATGTCACTGGGCATGTAAGCTCCCTAACACCATCCTCTAGCTTTTGAAGGAGGCAAAGGGGTATTTTTATACCCAGGTTTCCAATAAACTGCAGTCCCTGTCTCTGGGCTGAATGACTAGTCCCTTCCAACACAAACTATTCTATGATTCCATGACATGGCCTGATTTTTATTTCATCTATGCTCCTAAGTTACACCCTCTATGCCAGGCCAGCTTCTTCTGAGAGAGAAGAATGGTAGGTCTGTCTGACTCACCAGCACGGCTGCCCACGAGACAGGTACAGCTAATCTGAAATGATGCCTGGTAACTGCAACGTGTAATTTCAGACTCAAGGCACCAATTTCCCAGTCAGTTTGTAGCTACACTGTGTTACCATTAACAGCTTCTCTGCTCAATTATCACAATGCTTAGTAAGTTACTCACTTCTGGGAGATCTAAGAAACCTTGCAGATTATTTTCATTTTAAAGAAAGAAGTCATATCCCTTCCCTCTTCAGATGAAACAAATAGCAAAGTTTTTCCCCCATATTTTATCATAGAATAATTTGGGTTGGAAGGGACCTCAAAGATCATCAAGTTCACCTCCCACTAGATCAGGCTGCTCAGTGCCTTGTCCAGCCTGGCCTTAAACACCTCCAGAGAGGGGGCATCCACAACCTCTCTGGGCAACCTGTTCCACTGTTTCACCACCCTCACCCTAAAGAACTTCTTTCTTATATCTAGCCTGAATCTCTCCTCTTTCAATTTACATCCACGATTCCTAGTCCTTCCACCACATATCCTATTAAAAAGTCCTACCCATGCCTTCCTGCAGGCCCCCTTCAGGTATTGAGAAGCTACTAGGAGGTTCCCCGTGAATCTTCCCCTCACCAAGCTGAACAACCCCAACTCCTTCAGCCTGTCTTCATAAGGCAGCTCCTCCAGCCCTCCCATCTTTGTGGCCATCCTCTGGACCTGCTCCAACAGCTCAATGTCCTTCTTATGTTGAGGACTCCAGAACTGGACACAGTAACTCCAGATGGGGTCTCACCAGAGCCCAGTAGAGGGGCAAAATCACCTGCTGGTCGCACTTCCCCTGATACAACCCAGGATTTGGTTGAACTTCTTGGCTGCAAGCACACACTCATAAATGTTACACATATATTATTTCATCATTAGTATTAAAATATCCTTGCTTTAAAAAAAACATAATAAACAGGCAAGAATTTAAAAGCCAGGTGTGTGTGTGTGTGTGTGCCTTTGTGGTAATGGCATGCATCAGACACAGGGAGTTTGAATATTTTATACTTCATAATTTTTCTCTTAAATAATTAACTAGCTTTAACTAGTTATTGTCCAGTCCTAGCAGTGCTGTGGGTTTAACTGCACATTACCTCTCTGAGTGTTCCTTGGGCAGCTCTGCCTCTCCCTGCTCTGAATCCAGGTGGAATAAGCCCTCCAGCACTGCTGGATTTTTAACTTCAAGATCTGTTGCCTGTTTTGCTTGGGAGAACAATGCAAATTCATTTCCTACAGCTTTCTCATCTGCAGAAAACCCAAACATCTCAGGTTAACATCTTTTGTGTGAATTAGATGGACCAGCATTCTGACTAATATTTCTTAGCACAGCTGGAAATGTGGGCTCATCCAATTCTATTTGCCCTTTTTCAGTCCAGAAATAAAGAGGTTAAAATGCCATAATTTGGATTGATCGCTGCATCTCCGACAGCCATGCAGAACTGAGCCAGGAGAAAAGGCATATGGCACCTCTGAAAAGTTGCACCCTTTGGACAACACATTGAAATTAAGTAATTTTTTTCCCCATTGCTGACTTGGAGAAGAAATTTCTCCCAAGATCTTAGAAAGCCTACTAAGTTTGACCTGATCTATGATTGCCATCCCATACATAGTTCAGTGCTGAGGGATATACAGATGTACATATATTTAGATACATAAAGATACACACCAGGATTTAATAGTGTTTGACAATGCTCTGCTTAGAGTTCTAATATCTGGCTATGCACACCAAACCTCTGCAAATTCTGAGCACTAGTGAGATTAAATTTATTACTCCCTTAATCTGAAATGCTAAAGCTAGAAAAGAGACTACTCAGATTTCCATTCAGTTTCAAACAAACATTCCAGCTATTAGTTTTTCACTTGGTGGGAGTTTGGGAGATCTGGTAACATTGTTTTCCAACAAAATAAAACCTAAACTCCCAACTTGTGACACTACTTCCCATCTAATATCTATTTGTTTACTTACAGAACTATAGAAACACAAAAACACCACACTGAGCAAAAGATCTAACATTCAAAAATGCTTCACTAACAACTACAATACTTGAAAAATGGGTGTGCTCAGTAAAACTGGGTGTTTGAGATAAGCATGCTATGGTTTCACACTGCTGGAGATTACTTTTAGAATACAATAGTTCTGATATCCGCATTTGCTAAAAGAGTTAAAAAAAAAATCCCAAACCTTGGTGGATCTTCTGATACACACATTTGCCAAAGGAGTTTAAAAAAAACCCCAAACATTGGTGAATCTTCATACATTCCAGCTTTTTAATTTAAAAAGAAAACAAAAAAAGACATTATACTAAGGGAAATCTTAGGAACCTACTATTTTAATCCAGGAAAACCCCAACAAGTGATATTACTGCAGTTTCTGACTGCAGTTACACAATAAGGAGAAAAGAGCTTTCCTGTGCAGTCTTCCGTAGAGAATGATGGAAGTTCAGGGGAATTCAATGGCAATAAAATATAAATGGAAACAAACTTTATCTTTATTTAGGGGAAAGATAATTAACTGTTGTAAGGGATTAAACTAAATCATGGTAAACACACTCTTGCCAGAAAGGTTAGAGCAGAAGCAGAAGGAACCCCTTACATGACACTGCCCACCCTGTTTATGCACAATATCAGGGCTTGTGACTGGGATGAAAACCTGTGGCAGGAGCGGGGATAAAATAAGAGCCCAATTCTAAAGGTTGCAAAATGTGGGAAAAGTTCACATCTGAGTGTTGTGGCCTGGATCTATCTACAGTTTTCTTGTAAAGTTGGAGCTGGGAAAGAAAGCAGAATGTTTGCTCTGCATCAAGTCTCTGTCCTTGCATTGTTCTCCATTTAAGTGCACTGCTAAGGCTCCACTGATAATAAAAGATTGATTTAAAAGACCATTCTACAACCTAAGCAAACACTGAGCCTGGTTAATGTTACATATCATATCCTCTTGTCATTTACTGCTACTCTGTGTGTTTACTGTGTCTTTCACTTCCCTCAGTAACAGCCCAAATTTACAGCAGAGCAGCTGGTCCTCTAGGGCTGAGTCTGCAACTGCAACCCTGAGCCCAGCAACAGCAGCCTCTGATTACAAAAGCACTGCACTGACCTCACTCAGGATCTGACCCAAAACAGCAGCCTCACAAAGCTTTGGGTCAACTTTCTGCTAGTTTCCTAAATGAAAGGCATCTCTTTGTAACAGCTCTGCAAGTTAAACTAATCTTTAACTTTTATAAAAGCATCATTACACTTCTTACATCTAATTCACTGTGCCCCATGACAAAAACATCCCCATCCTTCCCACTAAGAAGGAAAAAGCTCAATGGGGTGCGGCATGTTTTGTCTTTTCTTTCTCTGAATTACTTAGTTTCCTTAGTGCTCTCTGCCAGCAAGATGAATATTTTTCCTTTTCACTGAATGACTCGATTGTAAGAATAAAGGATGTTTCTTTGGAGCCTGATTCTCAGTTGCACTGAGGTCCTACTACTGCAGCATAAACAGGCCTTCCCATAGTTTTGTGTTACCTTACCAGTGTTTGTATGTTAACAAATATCACACAGAAATGAGGTGGTAATAATACTGCTGAAAATAAAGCTTAAGGATGATGTACAGACACCTTGACAGCCCATTCCCATCACAGAAGGGGTGAAAGGTGGCATAAATGTGAACTCTTGGTTTACTGTTGCCCTGGATACAGTTTGTAGGATTTATATGTTTCATTACTACAAAATGTAGAAGGTTCCACAATTCTATAAAGGCAACATGTTGAAGACAGTTTTGCATAACATTTCTAGATCAGCAAAACTTGCAGTGATGGAACAAGGATAATTTAAAAGATTAATAAAGTATTTGGTTTTGCTTTTTCTTCTTGGGATCCTAAATTTTCAAAGTCAAGAAAGACATTTTATGACATCTAACCAAAACAACTGGGAGGATTTTTTAAAACAGATATACTAATTTACACAGAACTAACTCAGTGAAGTCCTCTTGCCCTGGTTGGGGCAGACTAGACTGTACAAAACAAACTCCTGAACCTAAAATCTGAGGCTTGATGAATTTTGTAAACAAAATTCACCTCTGCAGAGTGGAAATATGTAGGAATTGCTCAAAACACTGACAAAAAACATCCTTATGTCTTTGCATAAGGATGTGATGCATGTACATCCTTATGCTTGTGGACACCCAGAGACTTATGGACTTCAGTGATTCAGACTTCTGCAGTGTATTTTCAATTAAGGCCATGGAGAAAACACCAGGTGATTTTAAAAAAATCATTCCTATTCCTTTTACCCAGAACATGCAAATGTTGCATGATGAGATCTGTTCTTTATTTCCCAGACCAAAACTTTTATATTCTCTTTGCCTCACTCTGAAAAAAGCAGGGCCATTAACATTAGAACTCTTGTAGGTACATTTAGAAGGTAAAATGTAAGTATCATTTGGGTGATATCATATCCAAACAACCTAAAATATTTAGAAAAGATACAATATCTTGCTCCCACTGGCAGAAGTCTGCAGTGTTGACCAAAACTAAAGAGAAAAAAGTCATTCCCATGACAGTTTCATTTTGGGTTAGACATTGCTCAAGCCTGGATGTAAAGTGACCACTCACCTCTTTGGGTAAATACAAGAAGCAGATAAGCTCCATTACAGAATGGAGTAAGAAAGATTACAGCCCCTGTGTCACCACAGAGGTGACTGTCATGAAATGACAAGCAAGGCTGCATGAATGGTGTCTGTGGGCAGAGTGGCATCTCCTCGTTGGTTTCTTTACAGAGCTTTATGTTCAGGAAAGAAAGAAAAGGGTTAGAAAAGGAAAATGGAGGAGAAAAGGAAGAACCAGACACAGCCTC
The DNA here is from genome assembly GCA_013400935.1 of Turnix velox. NCBI lineage: Eukaryota > Metazoa > Chordata > Aves > Charadriiformes > Turnicidae > Turnix > Turnix velox. Next base: position 40,877 of record VZTY01009660.1, read on the forward strand.
AGAAGTATGTCAGTCCCAGTTTGGTGAGGGACTGCCACTATCTGTGTTGCTCCACAGAGGTGTGAGAGCAGGAGCCCTGTCCTGCTGCTCAGTGCCTGCCAGGCTGGGCAAAAAGGTAGTTTGCATATTTCTTGCAAATAAGTAGGGTCCCTTCAGAGAGATATGGATCCTAGCTCTAAGCAAACCAACTAAAGGGCTCAAAACCTCACCTGGCTGCTCTGCTTAACACAGATAATCAGTGTTACAAGGTGGCACAACATCTGACAAATGTAAGATTTCTGGGTTGATGCTGTGGCCATGTCCACAGAAGTATTCCTTTCCGTACTAGAGCTCAGAGACTCCTTTGGTGAAGGATGAAGCACTTGAAGATTGCATCCAAATTGTGCATTTTATCTCATATTGAGTTTGCTCAGGCGACAGACAGCATTTTAGGTAGCTACCTACTGCCTCTTGCTCCCTGTATCTCCATAGGAAATTGCTGGTAGTCATGACTTTCTTATTAAAGAAAATATCAAGCACACATAAATGTCTTAAAATAACAATCTATTGGGGGAAAAATCCACAACCTGTGACACTATCTGAAGTCATGCATGCAACTGGTGTCAAGCTGTGCTACTTAAAAGCATTTCTGCAGCACCCACCCATGACATCCCGGCAGTGTGCATTTGTGAATTTCTCACAGGCAGGGAGTAAAATACTTTTAAACATCACCTTCTTCCCCCTACTCCTCCTCCCAGTGGGGGTTTCTGCTAGCTGGTTTCTACCAAGCAGGTAGAGAGAGATCACTTTTAAATAACAATTTCTTCCACTACTTTATTTCCACCCCTCAAAGTTTGGGGCCACATGTCTGAGCACTGGGGTGCCAAGCACCACAGAGCACCTGGACCCCAAAGATGCATATGCTGGAGTAGGATGTGATGTGCCAGGCCACCCATGAGATATGTGGGGTCACCACATATCAGAGACTCAGGTGGAGAAATCCAGGGAGTTAGAAGGTTACCAGGACATCCATCACAATGAAAGGTGCACAGAGCTGCACAGTGTCACAAAGCTGTGCCATAATTTGACATATGTGAGTGCCATAATTTGACAAAACCCAAAAGGGTAACTAGGCTCCTCCTTTGAGGAAAATTGATGGAAAAACTCACCTTTGGGTGAAGGTGCATTCATACTGCTGGCAAATTGTGAAGTGAAATTCAAGTAAGCCCTTTATGACTACTCCCCTTCCTCTCTCCTTACATTAAAACAACATCACAGCAATCTGGCAGTGGTGCTTAAATGCTTGTGTTTTTCACATCACAGAGGCAGGAGTTTTGGATTGCCTGATTCCTATACTTACATACCTTCAGAAATTAGCATAAACATCTCAGCTGGCTACTGATGTGATTAAGATGTGCCTCCACTTGGCAGTTTTTCCTTTGAAACAAAGCAAAGGCTTTCATTTGTTAAGTGAAAATTCCCTGGTGGAAACCCCTCTCTCTCTTTCCCTCCCATTTCTCACCCCATGTTGGGCACTTTAATCTAATTTTGGTTTGAGGTTTTAGAAGCTGAAGGCTGCTTCTGAAGATCACTGAGGGAAAAGAAATCACTGGGAGGAACACCACACTTTGAACTGAACATCCCTGGCACAGAGCATCCTGGAAAAAGCACTAAGAGCATTTCCCAATCTGTGGCTGTATCTTTCACACTAGGTTAGAAGAAATGGAAACCTGTGGCAAATAATGCTGCTTTGCACAAGTCCAATTACCCTAAATGATAAATTGCCTAATTATTTCAGCTCTAGAGTATTTCTCAAGTTCTTTATCCTTTTCTTTGTAGTCACTGTCTGCAGAACAAGAGCATTTGACTGTTACTAATTAGCGAGAGAGAAAGATGCAGGACACTTAGTAAATTCACTTCCTTTTAACACCATCTTACATTTATTTTTCCCCATCATAGGAAAAAAAAAAAAAGTAATAATTTATTTAAAAGCCGCTCTGCTGGTAGAAATTTTTTCTCCATGACTACTTCATGGTACTAAAACAGTCAGCTTTTGTTTTTTACATTCTCCAGAATGCCAGAAGATTAAAGGCACAGCAAGGTTAGATTAACACCTTGAAATTATCTGTATGGTTCTCTACTAATCAGGCTATTAAATCTTCATTCCTGACTGCACAAAATTGTCTTTATATCATATCCTGAGTGCACACAAACTCGATGTATCTTGAAAACAAATCTCCAAAAGCAAGAGCTCTTAAAAAGCATTTTGTTCCAGCTCACAATACCCAGCTCAACAGTGACTTTATGACATCTTCTTCTCCCTTATTCCTTCACCAAGATCAACAACAGGAGCAAGGGGCTGTGAATAATTCCCCCCCGTTCAGAACTTTTTAATTTCTTTTCAATTTTCTCCTTTAAGTTTGAAGTGTAATCAGAAGTATGGAGAAAGATATTAAAGCTTGTTCAAAATTTCTATTGCACCAGAAGGTCAAAATAATTTCAAAACATTCATTCTTTTGACCTAAGGGTGTGTTAAGCATTAAAAAAACAAGCCAAACCACTATGGTTTTTCCCTCACACTTATTAACAAAACTTCTCTGAAATTCAATTCTTTTTTTTTTTTTGAGATGACCATAAAATCTACATTTCTTACATGTAAAATAATATGAATGTTTTGCTGAATTCTGAAGGGATATATTTCACAGAGATGGAAAGTACTGAGTCAACAGGACCAAAGAATGGATTGTTCCACTTGCACAATGTGCCCTAATGTGCTATGCCTCAGTGGCAGCCAGGAAGGATGATTCCTAGGAGTGAAAAAGTAACTAAGCTTTCAGACTCATTACATCCAAGTCCTGACTCAGGAAAATACAGTATTTGATACCAGTTATTTAAATGAGTCTTCATTCAAGCACCTTATTAATCCACTCAATGTGGGCTTGAAACCGACAGTCCAGTCCGTACAAGCTGTCAGCATTTCTGGTGTGTAAAAGTTTTCAGTCCCTCTGAACAAAACCCTAAATGCTCATCACAGCAGCTGCTATAGCAATGAAATTCCACTTTTGCCCAGTGCACTCCCATAAAAAGCATTTTGAGGCACTGATGAAAACATTTAAAACGTGACTAGCTACAGAGAAATACAACTTTTAAAGGGGTTGATTTTGGAAAATTCCATCAACTAATATTTTGAAAATTAGTCAATGATATTAGCCAGCAATGCTAATAAATAATAGGTATCATCTAGTTCTATGAGAGAGTAAAAATTGATTAACTGGTGTGAACTGGAAAAGTCCTTAAATATCATGAATTTCCTACTGTCCTTCGTATCTTCCTAAGTACTTCCTCTGCACTACTCTTACTATCTGGATAAGTAAGGAAATGTTCATTCATCTCACTGGAAGACCACTACCATTTCTAGAGCAAGGGCATACCAAGAAATGGGACTTTTTCTTTCTTTTTTTCTTTCCTCCCATATTAAAAGTGAAACATAAGATGAAGCAGGACAAACAATACAAAAGCCATCTCACACTGATTAAAAGTAGCAGACAAGCACATTGTTAGAAATGGAAATAATTTAAATACATATGTGCTGACAGGGTGGTAGAGACTGCAAAAAAAAGGGGGGAGGGGTGTGTGGAGGTCACAAGAAGTTCGTTCTAGCCAAGAACTGCTTTACAGAATCATGGAATGCAAACTAGTTTCCATTCCTCCTGGCACAGGCTCATTCAGCCTTCACTTTGAATGCTTATTGACAAATAAATGGACTGGTTGCTTTCTATTAATGCTACCTAATTTATGTACATACCTGGAGGAAAAATTCCATTTTGACCTCACATTTGTACAAGCTAAGATCATTTTTAAGCTATGAATACATAGAATGAAGGTTTAACTTCATCCTGGTTGCTGCTGGGGATTTGACGTTTCTTAACAAATTAGGCATGTGTACTCCTCAGCTCAGCTTTCACATCTTATGCATAGAATATGTGCAACTCAAGAATCTGTGCTGAACTTCCGGATGAAAGACCTTCCTTTCTTCAGCCATGATTCATTTTCCCCCTTGTCCTCTCACAAATGCAGGTATGTGCACACACACTCAACTTGTTAGTTGGTTTTGGTTTATGAGTTTTTCCCCATTATGTCTCCATCCCTTCCTCTGCCCATGAAAAGTCCTTGCCAAGAAGTGATACCCGTGTTGACCAAATCTCAGGAGCTGCTGTTGACTTGACCAGAAGTGCTATTAAAGTAGGATTTTATCCCTGAGTCTTGAAGGTATCTCACAATTGCGTAATGTGTCCAGTTCTGGAGCCCTCTACATAAGAAGGGCATTGAGCTGTTGGAGAAGGTCCAGAGGGTACCTCTCTGATACTTCGCTGAAGGAAGTAGTTGGACTGCCATATAATGTCCAGAGTGGTACACAGGAGCAGTTGGGATATGAATTCTGAAGCAAACTGTGACCATTTTCTTACTCAGCAGTGATATTTTTCCTTAGATTAAATGCAAATACGTTTTTTCCTTTATGAAACATCAGATAGAGGGAGAAGGAATAGAAAGGGAGAGATGATGCATTCTTCCCTTAACTTCCTCTTTAAATAAATCTGCCTTGTTGCATTTTAAATGCTGTGTTACAAAGATCTTCACCATCAAACATTCCATGTCACTAGAAAGCTTATTCTTTAACACGAACCCTGTAGCAGTGATAGTGGGTCAATCATTATGAGGATGGCAAAACACTATGAAAATTCAGGGGTGAAAATGAGTATCTGTCTAGCATACATTACCTGAGACTCAGTTTTGCTCAAGAATAGCAATAAGGCAGAGCCAGTGAGCAACATGTGACATCGCAGGCAAAAGATAAATTAATCTTCATGAGCAAGAGAGCGATAAGCTTGAATTGAACAAATGGAAAAATAAAAGGGCGATTTTTTTCTTTTTTGCTTTGGCGAAGAGGAGTAAATGAACCCTGCAATGTCAACAACAATAAAAAGTTCCTTTAAATATGGGGACATAAATCATTTCAACTGCACCTCATTCCAGGACACATAGGAGTAGCAGTTCTCAGTTGCCAAAAGGATTTCTCCAGGAATGAGATAAGCTTTTTTCATACCCAGTTTCTCTTTTTGGTAGGGTTCTTGGAAAAGTCAGGGATGGGGGACAAAACCCCTTTCCCTGCAGATATCAATGGAGTTTAAAACTGACTTTTCTCCTATAAGCTAACAGCAGACTTCTCAAAAAATCAGTCAGAACACTTCTAGAAGATATCCTGGACTTACTGCCTAATCTCATCTCTTTGCATATTATAAATAACCCATCTCTCCAGGAAGTGCTTAACATTTTAAGGGGTACCAGTGGAAAGCAGAGACTTGTAGATACAGTGTAAGAGCTATAAATAAATGACAAGCAAAATGAATTACCCTCAGCTGGCTCTTGTCTGGTCAAGCTCCTCTTGCTTGCCCATGCTTCTGTCAGCAATGGCTTACAAAAAGGCCTCCAGGAAAACTTCTCTGGCAGGCACTGTGACAGAAGGCAGAGCATGCAAAGAGATACCTGCCAAGGTTTGCTCCACAGCCTTCCCCACAAGCTCCTTCCACCTTACCATTTAGATCTTGGAATAGGCTTGTGGCAAAGTTAGCAAATAAGAGACAGGCTTGGTCTCAAAAGCTTGCTCAGACTACCTCTCCTTTACACAGAAGAAATGGTGGAGACAGCAAAGCCTTGAGTCTCAGAGAGCCTGAAGTGGTTGAAAGACAGGAAGAATTAGGAACCAAAATAACCTCTTCTCAAGAAATGTGAGTGTGAGTGTTTCAAGTCCACTAGCTGTCCTCAAATCAGTAGATTCTAGGTATCATGAGAAGAGGAGAAATGCAAGGTACTTACCAATCTTCAGCCTGTTTTTATAGAAGCACCATAAGACAAAGGTAATTAACTGATTTCAGACACTGAGCAACTGTATGAACAACTGCAAAAATGTCACCCAAAAGCATTCAGTCTCTACATATCTAAAAGCCTTTTTGTTAACAATAAAACTGATTGCTGGCGACTGACAATTGTGGGTGATGTGAAGCTCTGCTACATCTTTTTCCACAAATAAAGAAATCAAAGAGGGTCATTTGCTTCAGGAGAATAAACAGCAACATCATACAATATTGCTTGTGCTTACTGGTTCTGTATGTTCTGTGCTTGTATGTGTATGCCTGTGCAACAGCAGCTCTCTGCTGTGGACTTTTTTCTATGAACTATTTACAATTCAGACTCCCTTGATAAATGCAAGCCCCTACTGTCAGCAATATTTGCTTAGTGAAGCTCAGTCTCTGTAGTTGCAGGCTTCAGAGAGCGTGGTGCCTTGAGATATTGCATGAAAGGCACTAAACTCATGCAAATTGTTGTGGTAATTCCCCAACAGTGTCATCTCTCTGACTTTCACCTCTCATTTTCTCTAATGCTCAGAGAAAGCAGCCTGCTCTACACCAAGGAGATTCTCTGCATAAATAGCTTAAAAATATAAAGTACTCGATCAGGCACAGAGATGCCATAAAAATGGTCCTGCTTCTCACTGCTCTCTGGGAATTTTATGTGAAAGGGAAAAATTTTGAAACGGCAGAATCTGCCTTACAATAAGACATCTCCATCAGACTGCTGAAAAATGAGTGAAGGAGAAGAGTCATAAGCCACTGTAAAATAGTATGACTCCACTCACTAACATAGAATATGTTGAGTGGAAAGGACCTTTAAAGGCCATCTAGTCCAGCTCCTCTGTAGTGAGCAGGGACATCCTGCTCTAGATCAGGTTGCTCAGAGTCTCCTAAAGCCTGTCCTGGCTGTCAATGCCTCCACCACCCCTCTGCACAACTTGTGCCAGTGCTTCACCAACCTCATGGTGAAGAACCTAACAACTAATCTAAACTTTCCTTGCTCTCCTTTAAAACCATTGCCCCTCATCTTATTGCTACATGCCCTGGAAAACAGTCTTCTCCTGTAGACCCCCTTAAGATACTGGTAGGTTACTATAAGGTCTCCCTGGAGCATTCTCTTCTCTAGGCTGAACAGACCCAGGTCCCTCAGCCTGTCCTTGTAGGAAAGGTGCTCTAAACCCCTGATCATCATCGTGGTCCTCCTCTGCTCTCTCTCCCACAGGAGCTCCTGAGCTGGACTATGCTTAATTACAGTGACAAAATTATAAATCATAAATGAGAGGCTTATGTATCAGTCTTGTTTAACTCAGCCCATTCACAACTCATTGCACAAGCAGTTAAAACAGAATTAAACTGTACCATTTCATAAATGAAACTATGGATTTTAATGATTTTAGGCTGCTATCATTCAGTATTATTGACACGAAAGAAAAGAGCTGAAACATATTTCAGTCAACATTTTCCATTAAACATAGTGAAAGTATTCCTGGGCCATAGAGCAATTGAAAAGCCAATACTCCACAGGAACAGGAAGGTTTCTTTCCATTGAAGGACAACATCCAAATCTCTGTTTGAATAGTGAGAGGGTATAGAGGGAGACTGAAATTTCTTTAAGCTTTATGGGATCTAGGTCATGGTGCAAACATTGGTAAGTCACAGCAGCCCTGAAAATTACACTAGTGTTTTGTGTGGATAGGAAATTGGATGAAATAGAGACATGGTGGGACGTAAGCTGCTCTTCCTTCCTCTACACACTCATGTTTCTAAGTCTCATATCAAACAGTGATAAATATGAGCTGTACGTGACATTATAATAATAGAACAGAAAACCCATTTGGTCTTGCAGCCTCCAATTGATATTTTACAGCAATAGTTGCCCTTCGTCTTTTTATTTTTATATACTTTTTCACTCCTCCTGAATCCTGAGCTCTCCTTCAATGTGTCAAGGATCCTGGAAGTATTCCTAGGCATTAGGAGCAATGAGGAGTGAGCTGCTACCCCATCAGAGCTTCACCAGACCTCTTCTGGCTAGTACAGAGCCACTGTAGCCTTGCACATCAGTGCAGCAACATGCTTGTCAAGTGCTGTAACTAGTATAAGGCCTTTGATGCATGGGGTGCTTTATGCAATAAAAGGTTAATGCAGACATAAGCTAAACCTCAAAACTCATTAAATACAGGTTTTCCCCTTTGTTAACACAAGACATGGTTGCCTGTTACTGAGAATGGGCAATGAATTATTCCTGAAGTTGAGATTAGAATTCAGGGTGCTCTTTGCTCCTGATTTCTCTAAATTGGGCACCTTCTAGGAAGCATTTATCACAAGTAGGCAAAACAGCCAATTCTCAGACCTTCTTGCTCTCCCTTAGCTGCCCCAAAGCACACTTGTTTTCCCTTCCTCAAGAAAATGATCTCATTTCAGGGGTTTAACCTGATCTGTTTATTTTGCAACAGATCAGGAGTGCATATGTAGCCACTTACCACATTTCACCTGAAGGCAACAAGTGACTTCTCATGAGAAGTTAACTTCTTGACCACCTATGTTTTAGCAATCTATTTTGTGTCACTGTTCTTCCTGTCTAAAACTGTGCAGTAAAACAGCAACCAAAAAAAATTAAATTTCTAATTTATTATGACCCAGGATTAAGAGAAGGGAGAAGGTAGGAGAACACTGAAAATCTAACATGACAAGAGAGGTAAAAAAGAGACCTCATATTAAGGGAACCCCCAGCATGGAAGATGCAGTAACTTTTCCCACTTCAAGGGCTGTAGCTTAGGTAAAACCACACAGAGCAGCTCTGTGTGCAGCAGGGCTCAGAGTATCCATGTGCTCAGAATGAATGTGTGCTGCAGGCTTACTATGCTTGTGCTAAGCACACACATAAAAATTAATAAAAAGCAGCTTGTTTTTCCAACAAATAATCAGTCACAAGCGCATAAACTGTTCACAAAGTGCACGCCTTCTGGAGTGTCTTTTAAGAGTTCCACACAGGAATTGTTTCTGACTGAGAGTGTTGAAACCACGGGTGCATACTTTCTCACCTGGTTATCATGGATTAAAACATCTCTTTCACAATTGTATAGCCTCTAATAGTTTAGGGATGGTTAGCCACAAACCCTAGAAAATAATCTGGTCTTGAAATAGCAGCCAGGATTTTTTCCCCTGTGCTCTTTTGCTGGCATATACAAATGAAAGGCTGGCTTCTCAGCCTATACAAACACTATGTTGTAGCAATTTACAACCTTTTGAAGATCTTACCCCTGTCTGCTGTCCTGGAAACAGAACTGTGGTCTCTGCAAAAAAGAGTATTCTTTTATTCACACCAAGATGTAGGCGTCCTGCTCCCACTAGCTCATATTGAACTGTTTATTTTATCTTTATGGCGTTAAAGCGAGGTGACAAGCTTTCAGCAAAGATGTGTATCCTATATATATGGCCTTCTTTCAGTGGACAGCACATAATACAACCCCAAAGCATTCATGGAGAGGACCAGCTCAGAGTTTTTACAACATTAATTTCAGTCTATCTGTTGGAGAAATTATGTTCAAACTCACCTTTCTTAATGCTGTTGAAGGACACATAAGGATTCACAGGTAGAAGAGGAAGATGCAGCATATGGTTACAATAGTCATCTACTAAGCTTCCCTTTCTCAGCTTCCCAGAGATGATGAAAAGCCATGTGCTCCTTTTCCCTACACCCCAAAACTCCAGAACAGAGGTGAGGGCAACAACCTGAGTGTCCTCCCCTCTACTATAACCTGGCACAGAAGTTTCTCCTGCTTGCTTGGATCACAGACTGGAATGGGAGAGAAGCCTCTTCCCACTTCCAAGAAAGAGCCTCCACCAGCCAAGAAAAGACTTTTTAAGTCTTTCAGATGAGAAAGCTCCTGGAGGTGACAAGCCACTACCCAATACAGGGACTATTCCCTGAGGATACTTGCCTGGAAGTGTCATCTCTACCATTTTTTATACCACACACCACACTGCAGTGGTTTGCATTAAGGTAGTACAGGGGTCTCTAGACAACAGTGCCCTGGCTTTCTTCTTCCCCTTCCTGCTGTCCAATTCTGCTAAGGCAACCACTATGCAAAGAAGACAGCTGAAGATCAGAGCAAACTCAGGGGTACCCTCAAACAGCCCCCAAGACACTGCTGTACGCACAGATAGACACATCTTTCTCTCCTTACTGGCTTTGCTGCACTTTCAATTTTTGACTAGTGCCTCAAGAAACTTGGAAGCAGGCCTGTCATTTATAGCTCCTTTTCTCAGATGAGTCTCACATGTCTCTATAGACTTTAGTGAATGAGTATATAAACTAGAGGTATCTATACATAAATCACTCTGTCCACCACCAAAGTACAGCCATCTCTGGGTTGATGCACAGCAGCTGCTGTAAAACCAAACCACAGAACTACACTACAGATCAGGGCAATAAAACATATTACATGAGGCAGCTGCAATGGTTGGAGGAAGGCTGAGGGATGCAGTGGAGACTATTTCCTAGTTATAATTACCTGAGTTGAGGAATGCACTGTATTTAACACCTGCATATCTGCAAATCAAAGCAGTCTTCCACCACCTGTCACAACAATCTGACTGTACCATTTCCCTGTACTTTGGCCTTCTAACACCATTTCTGAAGACTGCAAAGCACCTTGATAGCACCAAAGCTGATGATGAGCTGAGCACAAGAAACAACCTAATCAAATTTCTTAGCAACTGACTTGATAACTAACCATGAGCCTGTAGCTGCTATGCCCCCTCGCTTCCTCTCCCTTACTTGACAGCTGAACATAGCATCTATATATTCCCAGATCTAAAATAGCTTCTGTTCCTTCCTATAACTTGCAGCCTGTTTGCATAGATCTTATTTTCTAAAGTCAAAGTAGTTAATTACAGTCACTAAGGGAACTGAACTACTGCATCCTTTTCTTTATTCTGAGATGGGCTCCTTGCTCCCCACCCCTATCCCCTCTACCTCAAATAATGAACTATTTATAATAGAAAATCTTTTGAAGGATGGGGTTGCACAGATTAGATTAATTTCCTGCTATCAGGGACAGCAGATGAATAACTGTGCTTCTCTCCCTCTTCTCCTTGGTCACTCAGCTGTGGCAACTCTGCCACCAGTATGAGCCGGTAAACTGCACGTACTCCAGGCCAAGTTGCACCTTCATATCTTTGTAGGTCTCAAAGAAGCCAGCTGAACTAACTAGACACAAGGGCCTAATAAAATCTGCTGAATTTGAATGAAACAAGTAAGCATGCTCCAACTGGAGTGCTGCAAAGCTAATAAGAATATGACACAAGCCCCATAAGTTAGAATGTAACATTAACAGTTCCGTTGTATTAACTCAACAGAGGTACAGAGGAAAATCTCTGGATCATACTACACAGCCCTAACCTCCACTGCTGTCATCCATCTGCACCCTCAGAGCAAAAGCAAATTAGATGGAAAACCACCATATACAGAACTTCCTCATGCAGGACAAAAGAAGATATTTTCTGTGTAGACAGATCCCGACTTTAATGTTTGTGCAACCAAAAGAAGGGAAATGGTAACTTTTGTACAGGCACAACTTCTATAACCAGCAAAGCAGAAAGTTCTACAACTTTTTTCTTGTTCTTTAACTGCAACACAGAGCATAAAATGCATAAAAAGTATGAAACTCCCAAAACTGTATAGTTAAGGATTTCAGCATACAAATCTAACAGTTAAAATCCTGCACCATCCATGCCTGGTGCCCTTTTATTCCTGCAAGCCTCATGATCCATTATGAAAGCATTCATGAAAGGAAAAAAGACTTCAGTATGAATTCCTACCACTAACAACTTGTGCAGAGCATGTAAGGTGAAAGGATGGCTGCCACATGCTCTGCTACATACACAAATTATCATCAATGGTTATCAAAGAAACACAACACAGATAGTGAAGGAGATGTAATTTGAACACAGAAGAAGAGAATTAAAAATTGATTTTTTTGGGAAGCTTATACATATATTCTGCTGCTGAAATAAAAAGAAAAAAAGAGGATGAACATTTTAAGGGAAACTTTGCAATTTATGGCTTGTAAGACCACTGTTTATATCCTTACAAAGACCAGTAAATACAAGTGACCTCAAAACCAAGGTAAGTATCTCAACAAGAGGATAAAAAAGGAGAAATGGGTCATTTCAGAGTTTGGGGGCAGCTGATTTATATCAATAACTTAAAGCATTTTGTGACGGTTAAGATTTCACTGTGACACAAAGTTTCTGGACCATCTCTTTAGTTGTGACAGTGTAAAGTGGCATTATTTAATAATTTCCAAACCCCACCAAGCAATGTAGATTGACTTTCATTATTTTTTGGCAAAAATTCATAATAAAATGTTAGCATATGCCTACATATCCGAGACAAACAAGGGTCATGCCACAGCACCACGATGACATTAATATAACATTCAATTCTATGATTAATCTATGATATTGCCTTGTTCCCTGCATGAAGCTCCACACCAGCATATGGTACTCACATGCTTTGCTGAGAACTTGTCAACTTCTTGAAGTACCTTCTCCTGGCACTCTGGATTGGTGGCGAGCAAGTATGTGGCAAAGGACAGTGTGCTAGTGGTGGTCTCATATCCAGCAATCAGGAAGAGGAAAGCTTGGCCTGCTATCTCATCCTCTGTTAACATCTTCTGAACATTTTCAGATGGGTCCCTGCCAGTATGAGGCACCTCGTTGTGTCTGGAAGTGGCAGATGGACCAACCACATCTAAACACGCAGCTGCCAGGGAGGCAGCAGAGTTGCGGGAATCACGCATCCACTGGAGAAAATCTCTGCGCCTCTGCAAGATGGGAAAAAATATGAAAAATGGGTCACAAAGCAATGCCTTTACCCACAGAGGATGGAATTAGAGGGCTGTTTCCTATTTTTGATGCCCATTTGCCTCCCACAGGAGAGCCACCAGCTTTGCATGGAAGCAGGGGATGTCTATAATTGAGCTGGAAATCATAGAATAGTTTGGGTTGGAAGGGACCTTAAAGATCATCAAGTTCCAACCCCCTGCCAGAGTCAGGGACACCTCCCACTAGACCAGGCTGCCCAGTGCCCTGTCCAGCCAAGTCTTGAACACCTCCAGAGAGGGGGCATCCACAATGTCTCTGGGTAACCTCTTCCAGTGTTTCACCACCCTCACCCTAAAGAACTTCTTTCTTCTGTCTAGCCTGAATACCATCGTTAAGAGTTTTCTTCACAGTGGGATAAGACTGACATCCCTCAGTATGTGATATGTGTGTATTTTCACAGAGGATTGCTGAAGGTCGGCAACTTATGGAGTTTCACCTCAGGATGAATTCTTGGCCCTTGAGAGAAGTAATAACATTGAGACAGGCAATGCACAGTCCCTTTTGCATCTGCCAAGAAGAGGTGGCACCACTCATGCTTGGTGGCAGTGGCCCATCTGCTTGGAGGCACAATCCTCATTTACTTACACAGTCGACAGCATAAAAGTCACCACCTAGATTTAAAGTTGCATCTACAATAATTTCTGTACCAGCTTAGCAAGACAAGCCTATGAATTGACCTCAGCTAACTGTAGCATTTTTATATGAGAAAATACAGTAAAGCTAAAAACATCTGTGCTAACACAGGATTTTTTTTAAAACATATTTGCAGAAAAACATTACAATCATATGCATTCCTCTACCACAAAGCCTGCTTCTGTGACCTATCTTTGCAAAATGGCCCCTGGATCGTTCAACCATTATGAAAACTGCTTTCTTTCACACTAGTTCATGTCAGAAAAACTCCAATAAACAGACCTATGGACAACAGTGAGTTGACTCCAGACCAGACTGAGCAGCAAGCTTGATTAGGCTTTGAAATATAACCCAAAAGGCTTGAATTGACTCCTGAGAATGGGCATAATAGAATTGTGCTGAACCTAAGCCATAAGGCTATGTGATTGATTTTCAATTCCTCAAATACCAGCAGAATACATGATAGCTCAAGGACTTAGAAGTGACTGCAGTGCCAGAACATGACAACTCATGCAGTAGGGTGGACAAAAGAAGGGACCAAGTCCCTCTTCAAAAGAAAAGAAAATGCTGTAATGCATCTTATATCTGTTAAGAATAAATCATATGAATGATTTCTTGGATCTTATGATTGAAAGATAAAGTAGAAAAAAAGAAAAGTCAGAGAAAAGGATAAGCAAACAAAGTAAGAGCAAGGAAGGACTAATTACTTATAAATGTCAAGGAACTTAATCAGGTTTTTTTTCACATAACATGGGAAAAGTGAGCAGTGAGACAAGAGAAGAAATACTTAGCCTTCCATGCTCAGCTCTGCTGCCAATACACTGCTCTGAGTTTGGGGCAGAGAAGAATGGCTATTTTAAGGTTTGAGTAATACAAGAGGGATTCGTTTCTTTAAGAAGCTCCTCCACCCCACACAAGCATTTCATTTTCCACATGTATATTGTGCACCTTGTACCCCCAGTGCACCCTGGTACACTCAAGAATCAGTGCTCCAGACAATAGGTCTGCTGCTCACTAAAGGATTCTAGAAATTTGTCATCACGTCTGAGGTCCAAGATGCACACTTAGTCAGGAAGGCAGGGCCAGGCTTTTTTCAGTGGTTCTTAATGACAGGGTAAGGGGTAACAGATACAAACCTGAGCAAGTGAAGTTCGACTGAAACATGAGGAGGAACTTCTTTACTTTGAGGCTGACAGCACTGGAACAGGCTGTCCAGGGAGATGGTGAACTCTGTTTCTGGGGACATTCAAACCCCCCATGGACACATTCATCTGCAACCTGCTGTACTTGACCCTGCTTCTCCAGGGGGTTTGACTAGATTATCTCCAAAGGCCCCTTCCAACACCTGCTATTTTGTGAAGGCACAAAATGCCATGCTACACACATTGTGCTCAGTAAATGAGCTCCAGCACTGAAAATACTTCCTTGTGCCTGTACATCACTGTGCCTAGAGTTAGGCACAATTTCTGTATTCAAAACTGGCCATAGTTCTTCAGTCTCTCAATTGTAATTCAGTAAGTCAACAGTTGCAACTGGTGTGAAATGTACCCTCACTCTTCTGTGTCCCTCTTGATGGAGAAAACAACACTTAATGCATACTTCAGCTGTGAATAGCTAAGAATCTCATTTTACTTTCCCAGGAATGTCTTTATTCATGTTTGTGAGTCTATGCATTGCACAGCTTAGTGTCCAAGTCATTGGCATAGGTTATGCTTCAGGGATTTTCCTGGTAGATTTGTAGTCCATTTTTAAAATAAAAATAACCCCAACAGTCTAGTTTCAGTGTGTTCATTAGCATGTAGATAAACTGGTCCAGTAGAATAATTATGAATTGTACCTGTAGAGATAATCCCTTTTATCCATAGCACTAGCCATCATCACCTAAACTACCTTTGTAACTTAAAATGTATAATTACATTCATATTCAGTGGAGTTGGAACACTGTAACATAATATAGTTCAACTGGTGTAACATTTGGTATAGTTCTGTATTTATCCTTCTCCAGCTGTGAATTGTCTTGTAAACAAACCCATTGCCCTCTGAGGGTTTTGCAGTCTCTAGTCGTGAGATGTTAGCTGAGCTTGGTCCTATATTTAGACAATATGCACTCTGGAGACCCTGTGAGATATTTCTCCAGCCTTAGACAAAATCAGGTCCTGGCCTTATACAAAGTATCTGCTTATTGCTGTGATGGTAAAGTAATAATCATAATGACTACTGAATAAAATTTCATTCATGAGAATTCTTGCTGAAAGCAAACTTAATGAATGCTAGCACAAGTGAAGACTCCCAAGAATGTGCTCTGAAATGCCTCCGTGGCCATTTTGAGGAGCTCTTTTTATTACTCACATAATGTATTTGGTTAGGAATTTAAAAGCTTGTCTTGTTAGAGAATCTGTTTATAAGGTCACCCAATTGAGAAACAACTATCTCTGCCATGTAATTTGTTCACAGGTGAGCAGAGATTGCTAAAAGCAATGGCTTCATAAAAATCCTTACACAAACAGTCATTTGTAAAAACTACTTGAATAATAGAGGGGAAAAGGCATAAAAACAGAAAAATGCAATCTTTTTTCAAGATAATTCTACACGGTGGAATGAGCTATATTTTAGTGAAGCTTCTCTTTCTTATGGTTCATTCTACTTCACTTTAGGCATCAGTATAGAACGCAACATAAAAAGTCATCATCAACCCAAGAGAGAGAAAAGATTTCCAGGGTTACAACCAGTCATAATGAAACATATTTTTCTTCTGCACCATCAGGATGGAAAAATCACTCTGGCTCAAAAACCTAACAATGGCAATAGAGGCAAACACTAGCATAAAACTAAATATAATTGTATTGTTAAGTGCTGAAAGTGAGGAAAAGGTATCTTACAAAAACTCAGGTTTTCTTCACTTAGGTTGATAGCAGAAACAAAGAAAAAAAGGGCAGGTAGTTTTTTCCAGCTTTCAGACCAGGTACTAACAGCACAGCTGTACAAAACCATTCTCTGGTCATCTTCTACAGCTGCTTTCCTCCTTTTTCCATTGGGGACATTTGTTTGATTTTCCTCACAAAAAGCAGAAGGCCATAATAGTCTCTATCCTGTCCTCTGACACTTGCATAGTTATGTTACAAAGGCCTCAGAAACAAGTTCCCCACTTCAAAAGAACAGCATGCCAATGCAACAGACTCTTGTTTTGCCTCTGTACAACACAGAGCCCATCATTAAGCCAATGAAAATGGAATGAAAAGCCACTATATTTGAAAAAAAAAAAAATAATTTGAATGCAGTATGGGACAGGGTGCCTGTCTAACTTGGTGGTGACACAGACATCCCCTTTGAAATATATAATAAGACAAGCCCCGCTTTCAGCTTCCCCAAGACAGACACTTTGCAATATATTTCCTGACACCAGTGTTCTGGGCTGTATCATTTCTCTCATTAGTCTCCTTAAACATCACCTGGCCATACAGAGAAATCATCCTGCACAGAACCATAACGAGCTCTGTGCTGCACACTGGAAGGATAGATGTGTGCTACAGCGGGGAAAGCCAATCCAGCAGCATCCATCGTGGCTTTCAAGTTTCATGACTGTCGGAAGAGAGATGTATCGCTCACACGCATGATGTATCATGACTCTTCTTGCTGGAGGCCTGCTGAGGGTCTTGAGGGGGAAGGGGGTATTTCTAGCTCTTCCCATCCTAAAAAGGAAAGGGTGTTTTTGCACATCTGATATGCCTGCTGACCTTTTGGCAAATATAACATTGCTTTGTGGACCCAGGAGACCCTTGGGTTGTGCTTTCAGTAAAGAGATCAAGCCTTGAAACTTCTCTGCAAGGTGAATCATAGAATCATAGAATAGTTTGGGTTGGAAGGGACCTACAAGATCATCAAATTCCAACCCCCCTGCCATAGGCAGGGACACCTCCCACTAGCCTGAGCTGCTCAGTGCCTTCCCAGCCTGGCCTTAAACACCTCCAGGGATTGAGGTATCATCCACAGCCTCTCTGGGAAACCTCTTCCAGTGTTTGACTACCCTCACTGTAAAAAATTTCTTTCTTATATCTAGCCTGAATCTCCCTGCTTCCAATTTACATCCATTGTTTATAGTCCTTCCATCACATATCCGATCTAAAAGTCATATCCCTGCCTTTCTGTAGGCCCCCTTCAGATATTGAGAAGCTACTATGAGGTTCCCCCTGAGCCTTCTCTTCACCAAGCTGAACAACCCCAACTCCTTCAGCCCTTTGATCATCTTGGTGACCTCCTCTGGACCTGCTCCAACACCTCAATGTCCTTCTTAAGTTGAGGGCTCCAGAACTGGACACAGTAACTCCAGGTTGGACCTCTCCAGAGCCCAGTAGAGGGGCAATATCACCTCTCTTGACCTACTTGTCACACTCCTCTTGATTACTTAAGGACACCTACCAAAGGACAGCAGCTGGAGTTTTTGTTCTTAATGTTGTGATTCTCTTGTGCTTTCCACAAAGTAGAATAAAATTTTTCATCACTTCAATAGTTTTGTTCTCCATTTTGGGTTCCAGAGAGCCCAGAAGTACAAAAGGCAACTTAAAGATGAAGCAAAGAACCCAACTGGAAGATGTCATTGGCCTGTTATTCTGCAAAGTGCTAGTTGTAGTGTCAGAGAAGATTTTGTGTAACTTTGGGTTTGTTCTGTCATTTTCATATAGATATATAAACTCGTGGGCAAGTTCCTGGCAGTAGTTCACAGCAACTTAAGGAGCACTGTGAGTATTCAATGACACTACATTTGATGTCAGAAGACACAGAAATGCCTTTGCTTTGTGTAGAAAGAAAGAAGCATCCCCGCAATAATGTTGCAAAAGTGCTACATGAAATGCTAAGCTGGCCCAGAAGGAGCAGTTGCACCAACAAATAGATGGAAACACTCAAGTATGGAAAGTATTAAATATGGTCACAAAACATTTTCATATATGATAGATGCATATTATTTTCTTTTAAAAAAATAAATAGAAAAATGAAAATTCAAGCATGACATGGGTTTTACTGGCTGCATTTGCCACTAAATCTGCAGAGGGGCTGATACGAATTACTGGTTCAACCACTGCCCTCCACAGAAGCTGGGTTGCTTCTATCTGCTCTCATGCTTTTGCCTTTACAACACAGTTATAGCTGGTGCAGCCTCTCCATCTGTAAAATCGGTACAACATGCATCAAATCTCATAAGACCCCATGAGGAAATGCTAATGATGATCTCGGAAAACCCTTTAAGACCTAGGATGAAAACAGATTTACACAGACTCAGAGTTTAAGGCATAAGCACCACCACATGGGGGAGAAAGGCCTGGAAGGAATTCAGCAAGTTATCTACTCCATCCCCTTGCCACGAGGCAGCATCAGCTAAACCAAGGCTGACAGCTGTTTTGTCTAACCTGTTCTTAAAAACCCAGCCAAACTCCAGCTTCCCACAGCCTTCCCAGGCAGACCACGCCAACACTGAATGATTTTCATCATTGGAATAATTTCCTCTCCTCCAGTGAGTCACTGTAGACATTGCAGATCATTAGATTTCACACACATACATCTATAATGTCTGAGACTCTGTAACCTGAACTTGTACATGTGTCCATATCCATACAATTTCAGGAGGACTTTAACAAAGCATTCATGAGTGCTCATGTACTGCTGGTTTCACCCTCAAAAATTTTTACACTTCTCTGACCTACAAAAGGCATCAGTAAGAGCATCAGTAATCTGTAGCGTCATGGACAAGCCTAATTCAACCTGCTAATAAAAATGGAGGAACTCATTAAAAAACCCCCAAAATTTTAGGGACCTATCCTTCTACAGCTTGAACTGCTCCAAGTGGCAGTAGAAGGCTCACACCTTGAAAGACATCAGCCTCCTTCTAGAGATGTTCCCAGACATTCCAGGGATGAAAACACATTTGAGTTTCAGATCCAATTGCTAGTGAATGGAGAAGCAGAAAAGAACTGATCATGGCTGAGACAAACATAACCTAGCTCTTGTAGAAGGGGGCTATTATTAATCTCAACTGTGTGGACCTCTTCATGGTGACCTACAATACCCTGTCTGGAGGCCTATAAAGGATATGTAAGAAATACTATAAGTATGTGAAATACATAAGAAGGCACACGCCTTTCAATTGTTGTGTTAATTATGTGGGCCCACAGATGAGTCTATGTCTTTCCTAGAGAGATGGAAACCTTTACAACAGTTCTTCATTCTTTATCCTCTACACCTAGTTGCTGTCTCTCACTCTGAAGAGCTTCTCTTCCAATATTAGGCTAAGCAAAATGAGCTTTCCCATTCCCTGAATCATGGTGATGATCAGGAGTATGATGAGGCACAATGGCATATTGCAGTGAATTGTGACCTTCCTACTCTGTATTTGTGAAACATTTGGGATAACAGCTCTCCAACAATGACTCCTGGCCTTATCAGAGTACAAATAAATACTAGATTTATGTGTGTGCTAGCTGAGTCTCCTAACCCACATGTGTTTTGCTGCTTGGAGGTAGAGGAGTGAGTTTATCAGAGTACACAGATAAAATACTTGCAAATGCAGAGAGAGAAGAGATGACTGGTCACTGGGGAAGAACAAATTTGGCTGTGCCCACTTCTGCCCCTCATGTACATCAGCGTTTGGAATAGGAACCAACTCACAAGTCATCAGCGAGCTGACTACTCTGCTGGACCCTGAATTCACCCATCCTCTCCCAAAGCTTTTCTGGTCTCCTGGTAAGCCATCCCACACTCCTCCACTATTCACAAGAGGAAGGGAGGATGCAGGAAGAGAGTGGTTTAGGCCAAGTGTCTGACACCCAGAAGCTTGACCCTCTGCTGACTCAAGTTGCTGACTAAAGGCTGTTGTTGCCTGCAGCCCTCACTTTCTTCCTTTGTTTTTTGCCAGAGATTATAATTGTATTTAAATTTAATTGCTGATTAATAATTAGTTCTACTTTTAGCAGTTGCCTGAAATTCAAGAAAATACATGGGAATCTCAATATTTCTTCTTTATCCTCTGTTCTTCCTGCCCCATATGCTCTCTTGGAAATGCCTGTAAAGCTCCAAATCTCACTTTAAAGAGCCACTGGGATATTTTGGGGACATCCTGTGTATTTACTTTTCACACCCTGACCTACCTCACCTCTCTCCATTTTCCTCAAGATCCTCTCTTCCTGAATCACATTACATACAGACTGCATGTATTTTGAGGGAAAGAACACATCATTATTTGGTTTTGTGCTGGCCTTAAATATCTCTGAGTAACTAAAATATTTTATTTCTTTAAATAAACTAATTATGGCTGTGAGACTGATATAAATGACATGTACTGCTGCTGAAATGCTGCTGATGTTCTTTATGAACAACATGGAAAAAACACTTGTGTTTTTCATACTTCTCTAAGCAACTGTTCTCCATTGCTGGCGGGTAATCCTTCTGCTGGCTTATTCATTCATGATCACACCTGAACCCTACAATAGCATTTATCCTGGATGTTTGGTTATATTAAACTGCTTTTTACCTGTAACACATAAATCACCTCTGCATCTGACTCTCCTCTTAGGTGCATGAAGGGGTGTGGGTTCCTAACACAGTACTGGGAAGGAAAGGATTATTTTCAGCTACCTGGTGACCAGTAACAGATTGTTCTCCCCTCTGCAGTTTCATGGATGCTCAGCTTCAGTTATGGGTTTCATCCAATAGATGGCTCCTCAGTAGCAGGAAGGACTCTCCCACTGCTCTCCTTTCCTTCACAGGATTTTAGTATGACTTTCTAATATTTACACAGCCATCACCTTGCAAATATAGGCACTTTTTGCACACTGACAAACACACAGAAGCAGCACGTGTGCACAAATGGAAGAACAAAGGAAAAATTAAGTGGCATTTTATATATTCCACACTACGTCTACCATCAGTACAGGGATGCATTGAAAAAATGACAATCAGGCAGCCCTGTGGTCTGGAATGCTTCCTAAAGTCAAACTTAAAAAAAAAAAAAAAGAAAAACTATTTCAGAAACACATGAATATTAACAGCATGCCAGAATACCAGCTGTCTTTCTCCCTGAAAATATGAGGACATCACCCACATCTTCCATATCCCTGACTGAGCAATACTTAAGCAACTTACAGGCATCATTACTCCTCTGTCAATGAAAGATTTTTCACACAAAAAAAAAATAAAAAATCCTATGTGTAATTATTGATATAATGAACCAGAGCAGCTCTGTCTAATTGGCAGGGTGCAAGTTAACATCATTATGTACAATGCTGCCATTTCTGAGATGGGGAAAGTGAATACTCTTTTGTTACTCTCCAGAAAAACATAATCAGAATAATAATAGCAAAACCCTAGACATTAATTACATTCAGACAAATCATGTTTATCCCACATACACACTTGTGACTTGTCTGAATCAGAAGAGCAGTTCCCATCTTTTCTGTCCTGAGAACCACCTTGCATCTCACTCAGATCTTGTCACACACCTGGCAGTTACCCTGCTTTTAAGGACTGTGACCCTCAGATCACACAATCAAAATGAAAACTGAAAACATGGTGATTTAAATCCCCTTGGCTTAACAATTCAATGGGACACAACTACACGGCCACCTTACCCACCATTAGCATTTAAAATAATAACATGCCTAATAATAATCCTTATCCTTGAAATATTCAGCTGCTTTGAAAAGGGAGGAGAGGCTAGAAAGGCACCAGTTTGTTACAAATATACATGCTAGTATGTGGTATTTTGACATTAGCACAAATACAGCCACAACAGCTGTCAGAAAAAAAGCTGAGCACTATGACTGCTGGTGTTTCAACACTCCGAAATGACTTGCTGAATTCCATTCCTAACTAAAATCTGGAAAACTTGAACCAAATTGCACTTTGCTCACACCGAAATAAGCTCATCAGCATGACTGCTCGTGGGATGTTGCACTACTGATCTTCTTCACTCCTGAATGGTTCAAGTTTTACAAGTGCTCTGTGACACCATAGATGGCACAGGGGCTCATGACATAGAATCGTTGAATAGTTTGGGTTGGAAGGGACCTTAAAGATCATCAAGTTCCAATTCCTCTGCCATAGGCAGGGACACCTCCCACTAGATCAGGTTGCTCAGTCCCTTTTCCAGCCTGAAACTTGCCCAAAGAACAGCTGGAACATCCCTCTTAAATTGTGCAAGGATCAGACAGAGCCCCTGCCCAGTCCCACCACTGGTGAAATTCAAAAGTAGCATCTTTGCTCCTGTCTCTCTCTTGGGATGCTGAACTTGCTTGGACTCAAAGCCAAGCCTGCAGACTTTTGCCTTCCTTCCCTTTTAAAGCAGCCAAATTGCAAACACGCTAAAAATTAGAGCTCAAAACTGAAATACTGACAACAGCCTTTACCATGGAGCAGTTTAAAACAGGCAGCAGTGATATTCATTAAGCTGTTAATAATGGATTGTGGCACAAAGCAATTAATCAAGTTTCCATTGTAATTAAAATCGCTGAATATTTGGGCACTTGCAATGCACCTAGCTCTCCCTGCTTCTGAAGCTTTACATTTTAATGTGAATTACGGCTCCCTCTCCCCAGAGAGCTACTAAAAAGCCTGCTTTAATTGGTATGTTTTTTAATTGAGATTACATTATTAAAAAGTGTACATTTCTGCTGAAGAGAGAAAGGAGGTGCTCAGCTCCCCTCTGCTCTCTGTCTCTCTCAGATATTGCCTGCTTATCCCAGCAGGAGGGGAAAATGAAGGGTAGTTGCCATGAAGAAAGTGGAGAAAGCCCTGCATGATCACAGGCTATGAAGGCTGTCACTGACTGCTGCAGACACAGGATTTCCTAGGTGGATTTTTAGCGAGGGGGAGAAATGGCAACAATCATTCAGGCTGCTCTTTAGCAAAAGGCAGACAGAGAAATGCCATGCAGGGATTCCTGCCTCATAGCAAGCCAACAGGGAGAGCATATTCTAGAAAGCCTCTACTCAAGATTTCCAGTGACAGACATTCTGTTGTTTCCCATAAGAAGTAACTCTGCTGTTAAATTAACAAAATCCAGACTGAGTCATGAGAGGATGGGGTCTAGCAAAGTTCCACCAGCTTCAGGGGTGAGGAGACAACTCCCCAGGGCAGCCTGAGCATGCTGGCAATAAAAGAATTGCCCCACAAATAAAGTTGGTCACCTCTGCACGTTGGTCAGACTAACTTGCCACCAGGTTAAAAAGAAAAGCAACTTCTTGTACCTGGTACCCAAATGCCAACCACAGAAATGATTCTCCTGTTGGCAAGACAGGCTATCAGTGTCTCTTGCAAGTAGGAGTATGGATCAGCTAAGGCAGGTAGACACAAGAGAAAAGGGAGAAATATTAAAGGAGTGCAAAGTAGACACTAGCAGTTGAGACACAGTAAAGGAAAAAACACTAGAGATCAAAACATGCCAAAAGATGGACAAGAAGATTGAAAGCAAATGAAATATCATGGAATGGCTTCTTTATTACTGCTTCAGAAAAGGTCGTACTGTATTGCAATAAGAAGGCAGCACATGGGGCTGAGAGAGGTCATTGCAGGCAGAGAGACTAATAGAGATGATTTCAAAGATCACCAATTCCACAAGTGCTGCAGATCCCCTCCTAGTTCTGAGAGTGACTACTGAGAAAGGAGGGTGAACCAATAGCACATGAAAGAAAAAAAAAAAGGATGAAATATGAAAGACAAAACTGAAAATGTTAAACCTGACAGTGAAAGGGAATATTCTGTTTATTGCAATTAGGTCAGTAAATCTGTGACTTTTTCTCTAAATTAAGAATTTAGAAGCTGAGCTCTAGTTATATGTGTCAAAAGAAAGTCTGTTTGTAAAGAGAAAGTACCCAAACATGCTGTTGCTCTGAGGAGCAAGTTAAAATACATAAAGCTTCCAGCCCTGATCAACAAATCCCTTGCAGATTTAGATGAAAAATAAATGAAAAAAAAATAAGGCTGTGTAAATAAAGATTAGATCTTATATCCCACCTTGGCATAAAAGGTCACCCCCCTGTTATGCACAAAATTAATCTCCAGGTGATTTCATTTCATGGCAAGATCTCCTTTGCTGGATGATTTGAAAACTCCAGACCCTGGATAGAGACCAGATCACAGATTAAACAGGAAAAAGGAAGGGTTTTCAGTGATCTAAAGAAACTGGGGAGGGACAGGTCACATGGGGTGATGTACAGAAGAGAAGAGGAACTGCAAGAGAGAGAGGTAGCAAGAGGAAGGGAGTTAGTATAACTTCAACATTTTTTTCCTTACAGACAAAGAAATGAATACTGAAACTGTACCAGAATGGAAAAGCAAACAACAGGGAATTGGAAAAAGCATGTTGGAGAAGATTTTATTCTGAAGGAATTGCAAAGGAAAACTGCACTTTAAAGCCTATAGAAAACTGACCCTGAAAAGCAGATGTTAATATTGCTCAGGCTGGATATTTTGCACAGAAGAGAACATGCAATATAAAGGCCATGATTTGGCACTAATTAACAGATAGATGAGTACACCAGATTTTGTCCCAAGTGCTATAAAAGGCAGGAAACTGGAGATGCTTCTCCTTTGCCACAAAACAGATAGCTTTGTTCTCAGTTCTGGACATGGCAATGTCTCATTGGATCTGTGTATCTTCTGTGGCCCAGCACCCAGGAGTATTTCCCCAAAAACACAGGGTGGCTCAACAGGTTGCATCAGCCTTTTCCCACTTTTTTCCTCTGATGGGAGTTATCAGGATTGATACTAACCAACCAGGGGACAAACTTTATGTCTAAGGTCAGAGAACAGCAGTACTGAGTACAAGGTATAAAAAGTATTAAAGCCTCTGCCACATCCTCCTCAAACAGATGGCCTTTCAGAAAGATTTAATCAGACATTGAAATGCATGCTGCGAATACTCATTACTAGCACAGGATCAGGCAGGGACAAGTGGCCAGCACTGACGTGACTGCCTACAGGGAATTACCATAGGCATAAACAGGATTTTCAATGTCTGAACTTCCCTCTGCATAAGAAGCAAGGGTCCTCTTGTGATCATAAGGGAGGGGAAAGCAAAAAAATAAAAACAAAAGGGTGGGCCAGGTCTAGTTTGCAAAGGAGAAGGAAAAGATCCTAGGTACTTATGAGTTAAAAAAACACCACTTTTTCGAATTCCTCACCCTGTGTTTTTCACTTGTGCTGCTCAAGCCACCACAGAGCTCAGTGACACAGATCAGTGTTTGCTAGATCCCAGCTTCAAAGCACAATGAGCTCTAGCTCTTCCTATTTTTATGGATACATAAAGTGGTGACCAATCTCCCCTCTTAGTATCAAACCCAAGAAAAAGAGGGTATAAGCACAACAACCAGCACCAAGAAGAAGGTGCAAACAAAGTGAGACAAAAAAACCGCACCTCTACTTCAAGAATGTGGCAGTTTAATTCTTTTCTTCTCTAGTTTTTCAGAGAAATTTTACTGCAAACATTATTTGAAAGAGTCCTTAAGCTATCTTTTGGGCTGAACTTTCCATAAACAATATTTTAAGTGATTTAATTTACCACATAAACAATTTTTAAAAAAATCACTAAACACTTGACATTACCAACAACTGATCGTGTGGGTTTATTTATTTTTACTCTGGCTGAAAAAGCCTTTTTTCAACACTGAGAACCCCACCCTTCTCAATTAAAAGCTGCCTCTCATATGCTGTAGATTAGCAAAGCAAATGTCCATCTTCACTTCCTGCACTAGCTGATGAAAACAGAAGGAAAATACATGCAATTCTTATTGACAGAAGCATTTAAGCCTTTCCTCCCTGTAACTCTGAAGGCATCCTGTTGTCCTAATGACTTCCTGTGGATTAATGCTGATATAGGGAGTGTCTGAACCTTCCTTGTTCTGCCCAAGAGGGGAAAAATATCACTGTATGGTCTCTGAAGGAATTCCACCGCACATCTCTTCGAAAGATGCATGGATACTCACATCTTCCCACTGTGATCTGCAAGATGATTCTCTTCAGCTCTGGATACCCAAACCTCACCAGCTTAATCAGTACAAACTGGTCCTTTGAGTAAATTTCTGTCTCTTTATATCTGTGCCTGGGATTGCCCTGACCCATGCACTTGGCCTTGTTGAACTTGTTGAAAAAACTGAAAGGGAGTGGGGAGAAATGGAGAAAGAATCACAGTTGCAAAGATTATTTTGCTGAGATTGCTGCAGGGTTTGCTGGAGTGAGGCAAAGAATATATACACGATAACATCTGCCTGGTCCTTGTCTTGGATCCATAAAGTACTCAGATCCATACCCAAGGAAGGAAGAGTAATGGTGCAATAAGAGGGAAGGGTGAGCAATAGCAAGCAGAGCTGATATGTGCTTGCTGGCAACAGGTAACTGAGCTGTCTTGCTGTGACTGCAGTGCTCATAAAGCACTGGGCTCACGGGTGTGCTGGGTTGCAGAACTGGGACAGATGCAACAGTAATGCAAAACTCTCCCAGCTTCTCCATCAAGATGCCTCAGGGAGGTGAGAAAGTCACCACTCTCGTTACTTATTCTGTCCTTGATCTCCTTTGAGCAGAGAGACTGCAGAACTGCACTTCATGATGAAAGCACCTCAGAGACAGACATTCCAGCCCAGGCTTGAAACCAAAAAGATCACATTCCATGGGCCTGCAATTCATCATTGGAAAGATAACAACAGATTGATCAAGAAGTTTCAACTGGTGACCAAAAGTAATAGGGATTTCGAATTCATTTCCATTTGAGGTTCCAAGGCCTTGCTATGTTTAAATCCCCACTTAAAAAATCCAGATGAAGTTATGAAACTCATGACATCTCTAAGAAAAAAAAAAAGGATTTTTCTTCGAATATGAGAAGGAACAGAATTTTAAAAGCAAGCACTAAGGCTTTGATTTTTTTAAAAGAAGGTGAACAACTAAAATGCCTTTTAACATAATGGTACTTTTGTCACTTTTTTTTCCCTCTTTATGTCACTGTGTGCTGCCCAAGCACAGACATCAGATTTAATGTTCATAATAATCTAACATATACTAGAGAAATTATAAGCTGCTTAAAACAGTGGAGGTAGAAGTTTAATATTTGTGTCCAAATCTCTCATTTAGCAGAAATGCCCTCTGTGTTTTTTAAATACTTTAACCTTCTGGAAAGCCCAGTTCACATTTCCTCCCAACAAAGGCAGTGGATAATGACATGATCAAACTGTGAGAACAGCTCAGTGGAACAGAATTGCAGCATCCCTCCTACAGACTTATGAAAACAAAAGAACCATGCTGATCCTTTGTTTTACTGACTTGATGAATCAATAAAAATTGATTATTTAATATGGCTGTATAGTGTGTATTCTTAAATGGATACCACCTTCTTTCAAACAAACACAAATTTTGCTAGGTTTTCTACAAAGGCAGGAAAACTGCATGCTATTAGAAGGTGTCTAATCCTCCCATCTGCTGTTTCCTTGGAAAAATATTTACTTTTTAACATCTGTACTGCATTTCCACAGTTCAAACACACACGCAGCTCCTGGAATGCACACAGCATTTAGCAAATTTTTAACTAAGTTTTCTTAGTAATTGTATAGTTTTCCCTTGACAAGCAGAGGATCAGACTTTTTCAGAAGGATTACCTCTTCTCAACTCATTTCAAGCAGCTCTTGAATAAAATAGTTCATTAGTTCATGAAAAGGAAAAACTCCAGGGAACTGCTGGGGAAGGAAGAGAAAAGAACAGAGTGCCACAGAGTAATTAGGTTTTCAGATTCTCCCTTATCCTCCAGAATGCAGGTACACAAACATGTCCCTCTTCCCCATTTAGGAAAGCTCATTGAGCATTTTTTCCTGGGAATCAGTGTTCCAGAGATTAAAGTTATAACCAGGCCATCATTTCCCAAAAAGTTATTAAAAGATGCTACTTCCTTATAGAACTTACTACTCTTGCTACTCAGTAGTGAAAGAGGCAGCTCTCTCCCCTTTGCAAGCATTTAAACAGCTTAGTTCCAGACTTCCTCAAAATTCAGTTTCCCAAACTGCCAGAGGGAAGCAGAGCCAGTGACTGTACTTACCAGGGATATGGTTGGTAGGAATGAGGGTGATAATTAGGGAAAATTCTTCACTGGCAACTGCTGACCAGAGGAAAACCTCTTTCCGTCTAGACTTAGCACAGTACAGAGAGCATCCAACGGCCACAGTGCTTTGTGGGAGAGCAGATCATCCCCAGGACTAGCAGGTTCTTTGTGGCTTTGCACCACCTGGCATGTTTCTCAGCAGCAAAGCCTTCACACTCTTATCTTGTTGTTCCTTCTATCTGCTCTACACTTACACCAAAAGCATCCAGGCAGTTCAGTCACATTAACTACCAACTCACACACCAAGGAATACAATTCTGTTAATACTTCTCTGTGTTTGGACACCCTCTCATTTCAAATAATTTTGAGACCACCAAGGAACAGCTGGTCATCACCAGAAACACCAGCTAGTCACCTGGTATGGATGGGTTGAATTATGCTTTCAAAACACAGAGCATGGGTGGAAAAAACAGGACAGACCACAAGAATGGGCTGCAGCTTCTGAGAACTCTCAATTTCTTCATGCCAAAGAGTGCATGTTTGAAACCTGTATTTTCCTACAGATCAGTGATTTTCTAAAGGAATTGTTTTACAATATCTTTAAACTATCACATTCCAATTGTTGTTTTTACCATGGATTACAAATAAATTCTGAGGAGGCTT
This sequence comes from Turnix velox, assembly GCA_013400935.1. Classification (NCBI taxonomy): domain Eukaryota; kingdom Metazoa; phylum Chordata; class Aves; order Charadriiformes; family Turnicidae; genus Turnix; species Turnix velox. The sequence continues at coordinate 70,016 of VZTY01009660.1, forward strand.
ACTTTCAGCCTTTAGTTGAGAACCATAAAAGACACCTTCATTTAGATATCATCAATTAAAACAGACTGGGATGTTACAAACTGAGCTATAACATGATAGAAAAACAACTCTTACATGAACAGTGATTTGCATATCAGATTATTAAATGAAAATCTATCAAACTATCATTTAATGAAGTAAGCGTACAGTCTATCTGCCCTGTTTCTGGAAACATTTTGCCTAAGGGAAAGATTTAAACCCAGGCAGATAATAAGGATAAGGTATTTGAACACTGAAGTCCTGCTGGAGTCTTCAAAATAGGTGTTAAGTGATGCATTAAATTTGTGCTGTTTCTTCTGAGCAGAGTGAATTTGCTCCTCTGTAAATAGCAGGGAAAGCATTTCAGAATAATTTGAATCCATGAATAAATGCAATATATTAAAAATTCTGAAGTATGACCACTAAATGTTTTTGCACATAAGCCAAATGAGTGGAATATCCAGGACTGAAATTATTTGTCTGACCAAAGAAAGACAGTGTATAATTAAAATGACATCTGCAGCACTAACCAATGCTAGGAGAGAAAGTGACATCACGGATCTCACATAAGCTGCAAGCATATTATTACATCTAAACCTGGATGTAAAATTACTATCTGCCCATAGGATTATCTTTAGGCATTCAGAACCATTGTCTCATTTACTGGTAGAACAGGCTGATTTTGCTTGTTACATTGTTTTCCTTGGCCTTCCTTTATTCTTTGCTCAGGTTAGCTGCAGATGAGAAAAAGACAAGCTTCAGATGAATCCCTTTCATGGAGCCTTTAATTGTTTTATAGTTTGCGCCAAAGGCTGGTTTGATTTTTTTTTCCTCCTCTGTTTTT
>VZTY01009660.1:70947-109987 GCA_013400935.1 Turnix velox
TTTTAATGGTGGTAAAATCAATGAGGACTAAAAGATGCACACAAGATGTAACACCAGGAAAAAGAGCCAGCTTAGGAATGCCCCTTGTCCTAATGCAGGACAGGGAGACCTCAAATGTTTCCTTATAACACCCACTATTAGCACAAAGAACCAGTAGCTGCTGTTAATAATGAAGATAATAACTTAGGTTGGAAGGGACATTTCAGATCATCAGGTCCAACCATTATCCCAACTCTGGCAAGATTTTTTACCTAGACGGGTGCCTGAACCCTTGACATTCATTTTAGGAGTGTGATGCTCTCCCAACTGAGCTACACGCTCACATAAAATGTGTCTTGGCCTCATTCAAATTCAGTGCCAAAACTCTGACTTCAGTGGGTACATTTAATTATTTAAATTAGGACAGGGGACATAATACTCTTTCAGTGCATGGCTATTTGGGACACCTAATCACTACAGATTGCATTTTGTCATTAAATTGGGCACAGATGCATTTAGATCTGTTTCACATGCCATTTTCTTTTCTCCTGGCAAAGTATAAAATTGCCCATACTTGTAAAAAGAGTACGGAACGAGACAAGCAGTGAAAAAGGGGAAAATAGGGGTGCTCCAAACTTTCCAGTAGCTTCTGAAAGCCATGCTAATGATCCTTAATACACTCTCATTTGCCAATTTTGCAAACTAGGCAAAAGTCCAGGAGCAGGCAGGACTGCAACCAGTCACGGGCTTGTGCATACACTGCTTAGGCAAACATGGACCTTGTACTTCCCTCCACATGGCCCTGATAGTGGGCAGCTACTGCCATGTGTTATCTCTCACAGCATCTCCCAACCTCACCTTAAAGCCTCTGCTCCATCAACCACTCCAACCTGCCAACAGGCTCCATTTGCAGACAATGCTGCCTCCTGCCCTTGTCACTACCATCTTGCTTGCTTTGTTTATTCTCTTAACCATACCCACCTGCTATGCTTTATCTTGGTCTGCACTTTGAGGGAGTGACTACCTCTAGAAGAACAACAGATACAGCCCATGATTGATGCCCTCAGTGCAGAAATATTAAGAGTGCATTTCCCAATGATACATTTAGGAACATTTTTATGATTGGGTTGCTTTGTGAAAATGGGGGCACTTCTGTGATATTTATTAGAGAAAATAATGAAGAATTTCTGCTTTTACCTTCCCTTCATGTAGCATTTTAAATAATTCTAATCAAAATCAGCCTTTGTGACACCAGTTTTGATAGTGCCATGGACACTGTAGGCACACAGATACCCTGCCTCCCCAGCAAAAATATGAGAGCTATGGTGAAACTTTGACCTTTGGGGAAGAAAATGGGCAGTTACTCTTGACTTACACATTTTCAGTAGTACAGGAGACTTCCCTCAGCCTTTATTCCCATAATTAGTTATTCTCACAGGCAAAGAGCTTGCACTTTAATTCCAATATGAATTCCTGTGGTTTCAGTAGGGGGATGATCTAGATGATCTTTAAGGTCCCTTCCAACCTAAACCATTCCATGATTCTATTAATTTCTTTAAATCCAAACCAGATTGTTTCATAGTCCCTTTTATCTGTGATTCACAAAATAGACTTTTCATGCAGACTCCTTTAGTATAAATCTTTGATTTAAATCTGTCCAGACATAAAGTGAGCCACTGAAAGATCACACTGGATCTGTGCTGCAACTCTGATACACAACCCTGTTAGGAAAAAAATCTATCCAACACTCAGCCTGGGCCAGGAGCAACATTTATGAGTCATGAATTGTTTGTGAGGGGTCAGTGGTGCTTACAACCTTTCAGATGCAAAGGAGGAAAGTTCACAACTGAAAAAGCCAAAGAAAAAGAGAACAAGTAACACAAAGATCATCAGCCCCTTTGAAAATCAACTTGATTTTTAAACATATCATGGATGTAATGTAGTGTAAACTGAAATCCATTTTCGTCCTGAAAGATGACAGCTGTGGGAAAAAGGTGTGAGAAAAGCTGAGGAGGTCCCATTCTCACTTGTGATGTTACACCATCACGAGTGGCCCTCACCTCAGAGCAGTAAGAAATCTCATATTTCAATATCAACAGCCTCTTAATGTGCATGCATATGTTGTGTCTGTTTCACAATTACCTTTGAAGCGGAATTCTCTTTGATATTCTTTGTTTCTCACGACACATCCATAATTAAGCAGTTAAGTGATTTTTAGGATACCATGTGCAGTCTGCAGTAAAGAACAGTCCAGAAGGACAAGTAGTCCTAAAGAATTTTCTCATCACACAAGCAAAGCACATGCCTATGTTCTAAATGCTTTCAATATAAAAAATAGTGAGACTTTCATAGAAATCCATGTGCTTTCAGATGCTTCATAAAACAGTGATTAAAACGAACTAAAAAACACTAAATCTGCCTTATATTCAGAGGAGAAATGGACAGGTAACAAACTATTTGCTCATAATGTCTACTTATTATTTTGCATACTTCAAGCACACTGCCTTCCTCTTCAGTCATCTCAATTTACAGAGTGTCTGCTCTTCACAGAATCACAGAATGACCCGGGTTGGAAGGGACCCCAAGGATCATGTAACTCCAACCCCCCTGTCTAGCAGGGCCACCTTAACCAAACATTCTTTTTCTTTCCATATTCCAAAGCAGCAGGAACTGCCACAGAACTGTTTAAAACCCACCTCAACTCCTAGGTAATGACTGGATTGAAAGACTCATTGGGGACTCCTGTTTCTCTGGATGTTAAGGAAAAGTAGCACAGACAAACCGCCTGACTTTAAGATGAGGAGGAAATCTTATATATTCCTTTTCACTACAAAAACTGGGTTGGAAAGTAACATTTTCTGCATCCTTATTTGAACAGAAAAAGTAAGAGAAGCAGCTTTTCTTCTATTTTTTTAGCAATTCTGCATCAACACCAAGCCTGGTCAATAGTACCTAAAGCTAAAAATGAGTAAAACCTTCACTAATTTGCTTTGAATGTTCAGACAGACTGAGTTTTCCTTTTCAGATGAGGCTTATGCCACTCCAGTTTTTTTTTTTAATTAAAAAACACTTGCTTATCACATATATTTATCACAGAAACAGCCTTACCTCAGCTGCATCTTGCTGGTCTTTGAAAACAATTGCATTTTTTATGGTTTTCATAAAAAAATCCATTCACTTCCTTTTGTTTCTTGTTTGGCAAAATGTGGAGCAAAGGGATCATTATGAATGGGAAAGAAACTGGAAGAGATTTCAAAGAGGAAAACAGAATCAGACTGTAAAAGCATATAATATCCCCCTCCTTTTCATAGTATTATGAAACTCATCACATTGAGACATGTTACTTTTGTGAAATCTGGGATTTTCCTTTTCTTTCTCCCTCTTCTTTCACAACCACGTACTGATAAAGGATTTCCTTTTGGAAATTCCGTGTTGGCTGGGTCTCCCCTGCCAAACAGATGCTTTCCAACCTTGCTTTCACAATGCTTCAGAATTTCAGTTCAACTTCTTGGCATCACAGAGCCACCAAAATAAAAGGGAGAGTTATTTCCCCTGTGTACTCAGTTACATAGAGAAGGTGAAGGATTTCGAGGTAGCCCAGCAGCTTGTGGCAGTGATCCATGAAATTGTCCAGCAGCCATTCTCATTTACAGTTCTCCAACATTAAGTTATTGGTTTGCTATCTTGTTTTGCTTCTCCAATCAGGCCACAAACTCTGGAAGTGGGACGTTATCACAAAGATGGTGTCTACTCCATGGCCTTTGTAGAAAAAAACTAGAAATCTGAGTGAAGTGTTGCATTTTAATAAACCCTTTTTAACCCATGAACATCTTTAAACTAACAAATCTGTCATTTGTTAGTTACATCAGCCCTCTGCTGCCAACAGGGCAACACAGTGTGGAAATTCAGACCACATAATACACCATCAAAAAGAGATAAACCTGAGAATTCTACCCCTAAAGGAGCTTTGTTGAATGAAGGACATGGTCTTGGACATTTGGGAGCACAATTCTACCCCTTCAGAAATTAGCTGCAAATCACACTTTGCAATCAGGTTAAACATTAACCTCAGGACATTTTGGATACAGAGCTCCAGAAGGAAACAGTTCATGTGCTGTTAGTATAGGTGCAATCTGTAATGCCAGCAGGATCAGATGGGCACAGGAAACTTTGCAACTGTGCCACCTGATACTACTGTGAGGTCTAGATAGCAAGATGGTAAAAGCTCAACAGCCTTGATTATGCTGTAGCTTCCTCAGCTAAGATTCTCACTAGTTTTGCATTAACAATACTGAGAAACCTTACCTTTCATACCTGAGAATTAAATGGCTCTATACCCCACTCATGGATTCCCTATTTCACCTAAAAATAAAACTTCTCCTTCAGTCAAAGCCTTTGCTAGCATTTATCATCTTTATTCCTCATAGCCACAAATCAGGCTGCTGCTGCTGCTATTCAAATAAAAATTTGGAGGATGTACACTATCTGTTTACACTTCTTCACCTCTTTTCTTTAGTGGGTTGTTAAACCTCTGTCATTTATGAGTGGAATTTTAATCTTTACCAAAGAAACCAAGTGCACAAAAACTTCACTTTCAGGCTCTGAAGGGCAGTTACTCTGTTTTAATGACAAAATGCTTTAAAAGAGATGCCATAGAAGCTACAAATCCCAGAAATCTTCCACACACAGATTAACCTGGAGCTTTGCCTTCCCAGACTCTCAGTTTCTGGAGGAAATTTCTTTTGCGGTGACAAGAATTGTAGAACACAGGGTGGAAATCTCAAGGGTATATGGCCCATAGGTTGCATTCTGAATTCTGGACACCTCTGAGTCTGCTATAGATCTTCCTGCTCCTGCTTCAGCATGTTTTATAATTTGAGGACGACTTTGAGAAAATTACCATAAACAAGTAGACAAAGGTAGACTATACTCACGGATCAGAATGAGGAGGGGCTTAAACAAAGTCATTTCAAAGAATTTTCTGCAATTCTTAACAAAGGGGTCACCAGGATTCTTCTGAGAATCCACTTCAGCACCAAAAGCAACACTACCAACCACATCCAAGGTAAAGCAGTTGTAACACCTGCATTGAAAAGTGATGAATAATTAGCTACAAATTACATATCCAATTAATATCTTGTTTCTGCAGTCATCACATAACACTATTTTTTACCTCCGATTTTCTTTTTGCTTTTAGATTTTAACTTGTCTGAGATGTTCTGACAAATGCTGGTGCTTAATAATTATCACCATTTACAAAGCGAACAGATTTCCACACAGCTCAATAATTCCACTAAAAACCTATAAAAAATAATCAATTTCATTTGTTATTACACAGCAATCAAATGCAACAAGTCAGAGATTCATAAGCATTCTCCTACCATGCATCCTAATGGGAGATCATTTCATTGTCATTTTAAACTGCAGAAATGACATCTACCACCAGTCTTGTCTAAACTATCAGTGACAAGAGGTGCTTAAGTATAATTTCCTGTTACATATTTCCTTCATCTTCTCTTGTAATGTAAAATCATGGTCAAAACTAAGAGGAACCAACACTGTGTGCATCTCTGCAAATGCTTTGAGAACTACAAATAATATGTGCACTGTGGTCTAGAAATTTCAGAACTTAGTGAACCTCTCCTCACATATCTGATCATCTAGCCAGTTGTCTCATCATCTTTATTTCTACAGAGCATTATCAGCTGTACTTAATTTTGAGATAAACAGCCTGAGAATTCAAAATATCCTAGAAATTAGGCTCTTCTGATCTGTGGTCAAGTTTACATATTCCAGTACCAAATTCTCTGACGTTTTCAATTTAATGAGCATGCATTTAGAGAAAGACAGGGATCAGGCCCAGTATAATCTGTGGGTTTTGGGCACTGTCATTCTGATGATAGCACAGCAGACTTGGAAAGCAACAACAGTAGCGAAAAGCTAAGTAACATTGTTGAATTTTCAACTCTTACACAAACACAAAAAGCTTAATTTGTAGTTGAAGTGTTAAAAGAGGGACACTGTAGCAAAAAGCTAAGTAACATTGTTGAATTTTCAACTCTTACACAAACACAAAAAGCTTAATTTGTAGTTGAAGTGTTAAAAGAGGGACACTGTAGCAAAAAGCTAAGTAACATTGTTGAATTTTCAACTCTTACACAAACACAAAAAAGCTTAATTAGTAGTTGAAGCGTTAAAAGAGGGACACTGTAACAAACCAATGTTTTCAGAAGCACACATCATCACTTTTTCCAAAGTGCTGAAGGTTAAAAACCGAAGTTTGAGTTGCTGGCGAAACATACATTGGCTAAAGGCAACTAATAAAGAAGTCACTAGGAGGTCAAAGACAGGGTATTTATGTACAAAAAATCTAGCTTCCAAGCAAATTCTGGGAAAGTGCAATGCAATGAGAATCATATATGATATATATGTCAAACCTGCTGTAATTGGGGTATGATAAAATGAGTGATAAATCATGCTCTGTGATGGGCAACATCATTCATTTATTCTTTCAAAATGCCTTTTCCAAAGTGCCTCTTGAGAGGTGAAACCCTATCAGGGATCAATAGCTAAAGGACCAGGCAAAGAAAAAGTACTTGAAGAAAAAAAAGAAAAGCCTGGAAAGACTCAAAAGGTCAATTTTCATCAGAGCACTAGGCTAAGTGTAACGTATCTCAAGGTTTCATAGCATTTCTTCAGATTTTTAATAAAGAGTTCTCTGTGCACATGCATACACTTTTGTATGTACTTGAAAATAGATGGATGAATTCTGGCTAAATATCTGCTTCTTCACATGACCTAATTTGCACTGCTCCAGTCTGGAAGAAACCACAAAGAATCTCAGAGGGCACTGACCAATACAGCAAATGAGGTGTATGCAAAATATTGCCTTTTAGAAAGAATACATTTGAACTACTCATATCCCATCCTGGGTCATAAAGTAATGTATTGTCTCAGAGGAGAGCATAGGCAGCATTGTGAAGAGTTCAGTGAAGACCTCTGATGAAAGACCAACAACAACAAAAAAAAAGATTGTAGGATATTAAATGCACAACAAAGGGGAGAAAACACAATATGGAAAATATTAGTGTCATTTTACAAGTCAATTGTTCATTCTTATCTGGAGTACTGATCCTGTCCTTTCACAGGAGGCTAGCATGCCATTAGAGGGGGTTAGGAGGAATGCAGGGAGAATGATAAAGTGTTCAAAACACCTCATATAAAAAAAGCAAGAGAGTGATATGCTACAGGGATTTGATACTAGATCAATTCCTATATTTATACATTGTTGGCAGATTGTAGAGATCAGACCAGACAGGAGCTGATGCAGCTTTCCTTTCTGCCTCCAGCTGTTAAAACTTCATTAAAAAACAGATGAAGTTTTCCAAAATAACATTTTAAGTATGCGATAGCTGCCCCCAGGAAGACAGGGCATATGTCAGACACATCTCCTATTAAACTACAATCTCCACTTACAAAAGCATAGGAAGGGAAAAAAAAAAATCTTCTTTTATACAGTAAGCACATATTTAGAATAACTGCTCCTATTGACTATGTTTTTTTTAAAATCTGCTACTAATTTCTGGTATGTTAGACATACCTCTGGATATCAAAAGCTTTGCCAGAATCTGCATAGACTTTCAAGTTGCACAGCAGGACATCACAGGCCTGGTTTATTTGCTGTGTCATCTAGAAAGGAACACATTGTATTGAGAAAAACATTAAAGTGTTGAAAACAAAATCAATTACTCTAAATTAGTTTTATCCAGTACACGGGAGGGAGAACTCAAGATATTCTGCAGGGTGTGGCCAAGCACTTTTGCACAGGTAAAGTGAAATTTTGGGACTGGCTGCTAAAACCAATCCTACTCTTTATAGGGCTGCCCTCCTCCAAAACACAAGTGGCTCTGTTGCTGACCTGGCCTCTTGTTCTTCCCCACCTCTGCAAGAGCAATCAAGAAGAGACATCATCCCTTGGTTTTGATCTTTCCCTGTTCTAATGGATGATATAACACAACCCACATTAACAGTACATTACCTTTAGGCTGCATACACTCCAGGGCAGAAGGAATGATGTTTTCCACAGTCCCTAAGTCCTGTAAAGATATCAGCATTGGAGGCCCAGCTCTTCCATCTTGGTAGCCCACAGTATACGTGATTTAATGTTGCTCTAGTTTGAGAGACACAAGGCTAATTACTCTCTCAGTAATTTTACTTTTTGGTAAGGTCTTTTCTAATGCTTGGGGAAACTACACTTTCATAAGACTCTAGAGTCTGAATTTGTGAAAATATTTACTTCATGGACAGCTCTGCTATGTGGATCTCAAGGCCTCTGTGTTCTCAAGCTTGCCAAAGTGGTGAGACCCATGAACTCAAGTCAGGCTTCCTGACAGGGTTATTTCATACCATGAATGTCATATTCAGTATAAACTAGGTAGTCTGCTGTAGAGTTCCCTTTCTCCTATGATGGCTTCTATCCTGAGAGCTTCTTGCCCCAGTGCAGGACCCCTAAAGCCCTTCCCTTCTTCCTGAAGCCATAGAATTCACAGTGCCTGATGCTTGCTGTGCACTGCTGGGAATGCACAGAGCTTCTTACTCATAGAATTGACCAAGTATAATCCTTGTATATTTTATATTGGTAATGATATTAGTACTGGTTCTTTAGTGTTATCTACTCTTATTCTATTAAATCTATTTCAATCCTGGAGTTTCTTTGTTTTTTCACTAATTCCCCTTCCCAGGCAGGGAGGGCTCATTGATAAAATAAATGACAATAAATTGTTCCTCAAATAATAAAAAATACATGTGTTAGAAAATCACCATGTATGGCACTGCAAGTTGTTGAGGGCAAACTACTATTGCTACCTGAGGAAAGGAGATTCTGGAGAGGTGATGTCATTAAATGGGCATTCACATGAATTTACTCAGCTAATGGTTTTGCCATTTGCATGCACATGATGGTCAAGCACTGCAACTTACAGCATGTGCTGTAAGACAGCACTGCAACCAAAAGTGCAATAGCCTTTTCTTTAGTCCTCATGGAAACCATGAGGTTGGCAACCATCAAAATTTCATTGAAGTTTCTCTCTCTTTAACCTTCTATACATGAGAGACATCAGATACTTGCCTTGATTACACTCACTAAGGAGGATGAGAAAGGGTGTAGCAACAACCTAGCCTGAAGACATGATCTGCTATGGCTTTTTCTCCATATAGACTGACAAAAGATCCTTATAGCCTACAGTTTAATAGCACAGTCTTGCCTCAACAATTATGCTAAGCATCAGTAGACATATACACAGAAAACTGCCTTTCCTTCTTGAGCAACCTTCTTCAGCATACGGATGTCAACAAACATGAGAACAGATTTGTTCTACTTCTCTGTCACTCTTGTCACCAAAAAGGACTTACTGCAGCCTCTCGGCACACTCCAAGAGCTTGCAGCCTGCCCAGCCAAGTCCATTTTGCTTGGCACTTCTACCTCTGTGAAACTGGCACAACACTTTGTGCACAGGCACACTGCCATCCTAACACATGGGCAAGACTATACACAGTCAAAAGGCCAACATGGGAGTATCCAGCATGTTTTCCAAGAGCAGAAGTCTGAGTCAAAACTGTGTCTAGCTGCTCTTGAGGCCCCTTACCTGCATGGGACAAAGGAAGTAATTTCTATTTTACTTCAAAGTTTTATTAGATTGATTTGGGCTTTGCCATAGTCTTGCACGACAGTTCTGAAGCTAGATTAGTATTTGGCAGAAGTAACTGCTAGGTGAACACCATGACACATAGTACTTTTCTTCCCCTTTTGGTTTTCTAAAGAAGGTCCCCTGCAGTGAACTGCTTCTCAGAGTTCAACAAAGTTAACACACTTCTGTTCAATGGATTAAATCAGGGTGAAATGCTTTATAAACTCTGAGTCCAGCTACACCAATGACCTGTACTAAACAAAATGAAAATCCATATTTTAAGAGGTATGATGTTTCCTAAACAGATGGTAATTGTTTCAGATTTTCCTCTTATTGCCTTATTTTCTCTTTTATTCTTCATCACATCACCAGACCTGCAACTACCCAGCTGGTTGTTCTTGCTTTCCAACAGCTGGCAGAAAAGGATGGGGCATGAATGCCTGGCCAGGGCATCTCACAGCACCTCTGAGTTCTCCACATTCCACCAGCCTATCAAAATACCACTGCAATTCATTTCTAACCACAAAGTATTTTTATTAGTAAATCTAACCATGAAAATGGGAGGGGGCACATGGATTTAATTTGTTGTTAGTGTGATAGGACAAAGTCATATCAATGAGACAATTATTTGCATATGAAAGCCACAGGAGATATCTACTAAGGAATCCTGGGTTTGGATTTTTATTTCCTTGGGGGACATAAATTAGTCCAAGATCTCTAACTAAAAAGACCACAGACTGAAACATTCTCAAGCCACTTAACACTTTAAACATCTAGATCAATTGTTAAGAATAATAAAGTTGTGTTGGAGGAGATGAACTACACAAAATTCTGGAAACCAGCACAGAAAAAGACATGTTGATCTGCACTGCCTTGGATATCAGCAACTTTCTATACATTCTTGTTTGCCAGTCAGAACATAAAAGCTGCATAACCTGCCTGAGCTTCAGTTCTTGGTGGGTAAACAAACCCCAGCTGCTCTGTGTTCAGATTGGCTGAGAGTAACAGGATGAAGAAAAATCTAAACAATATGGTCCCTGTAAATATTTGATCTGCCAGTTATCTAATAGCTAGAGTAGCCCAGAGTCCAAATTTCTTTCTTTCTGCCAAAGAAGAGCATTTGGGGTTAAGGTTTTCATGATGCCAGGGGCTTTGCTGCATAAATCCTGCCAATAAGCTGTTTGGCACATAGCAACGATTAGTTTCACATTCTGTGTATGCACAGTGCATGGGCCTGCTTGTGCTCTTCAAAGGCACTAGAGTCACATTCCTCTCAGTATATGTGCTCTGCAATATTCACTATTACTAATTATTAGCACCCAAACTATGAAGCAGAAGGCTAGAAAACACACAGACACACTAGAAAGACATAGCATGCAGAAATGCTGTCAGGGCTCTCATCTCACACATGGGTTGAAATATAAAGGAAGGAGGAGGAAAGAGAATGCATCCCTAGCATCAGAATTGCTTCTAGGAAACTCAACAAGAGCTGCCAGTGTACACCTGCAGCCCAGAAAGCCAACCCAGTCCTGGGCTGTATCAAGAGAATTGTGGCCTGGAGTTCAAGGGAGATGATTTTGCCCCTCTACTCAGCTGTGATGAGAACCCAGCGGGAGTATTGTGTCCAGTTCCAGAACCCTCAGCATAAAAAGGACATTGAGCTGTTGGAACAGGTCCAGAGGAAGCCACAAAGATGATCAGAGGGAGGGAGCACCTCGTTTCTGAGGAGGTTTGGGTTGTTTAGCCTGCAGAAGAGAAGGCTCGGGGGGACCTCCCAGTATCTTATCAATACCTGAAAGGGGGCTACANAGGAAACAATACCTGAAAGGGGGCTACAGAAAGGCTGGGGTAGGACTTTTTAATAGGATACACGACAGCAGGACTAGGAGTAATTGATACAAATTGGAATAGGGTAGATATATGAAAGAAGTTCTTTCTTGTGAGGGTGGTGAGAATATGGAAGAGGTTTCCCAGAGAGGTTGTGGATACCCCTTCTCTGGAGGTGTTTAAGGCCAGGCTGGAGAAGGCACTGAGCAACCTGATGTAGTGGGAGGTGTCCCTGCCTATTGCCGGGGGGTTGGAACAAGGTGATCTTTAAAGTCCCTTCCAACCCAAACCATTCCATGACATGCATGTTTCACATTCCAGCTTGGTGATAGTACTAGCGATTTCCCTGTCTCAGTTGAGGACACTTGCTTTGCTCGGTAACAACAGCCATTTCCAGAGACTCTTCCAAAATGCCTGTGACAGATGTGCATAGGCAGAGTAAGAAAAAAATTCAAGAAATCCTCAACACTTGGTCTGTCAGATCTTGCGTGCTAGTGAGGCTTGGAAGAGCTACATGCCTGAGAGTGACACTGGAGGATTTTGCTGCACTCTTCTGCCGTGTTACTACAAGTTCTGCTTTATGTCTGCCTTTGTTTGAAGGAAATACCTCAACACAAAGTCTGCTTTGCAGGTTATTTAGGACAATGCTATGTTATGTTCTGCTCTCTTCTTTAATTTTTGCGTTCTGTTTTGTTTTAGTGGTTGGTTAATGGAAAAGAGGATTACCAGCATACTGATAGGAGATGACAAGACCACTGCAGCACCATCAGAATAAATAAAAATCAATAGGTTTTCTGCTGGTGTTGGCTGTAAAAGAGAGCAAAGCTATTTATCAAGTCTGACAAGGGGTCCAGAACTGCAGGATCATCACAGGTACCACAGCAAAAAGAAGAGGAACAAAATAAGAAATATGAAACAGGGAATCAAGATTGGTACAGCAAGATCACTAAGATATCAGCTCATTTAAATACATAATTACCAAGGAGAGCATGACAGGAGCATCAGGAAATACCCTTTTCATTTTAAGGCCACCAGGTAGTATTTAATTTCATCAATTTCTCATGACTTATATCTTGAATAATCTTTCAGTGGTTGGTATTAGTCCCATTTAATGGAAGAAAGTTGTTTCCGCACAGAGAATATAAGTAGTTTCTGCCAGGTCACCCACAAACAGTCAATGGCAGAGCTGGCAGTAAAATTTCTTGTGTCTCCCCTTCTCTTTAACTTTCATTTTTCATCCTTAGTGTTCCCATAGCAATGGCACTGTGAGGTCTATTCAGGGATGCCACTGGAGCTTATTATCAGATGGGTTACCAACTCAAGTGGCATCTCATGTGGGATGCTACCAAATCTTTGTGCAAGATCAAGCTTAGAAGGCTACTGACTTATGCTACACCCACCACTGTAATATTTCAATTCATGTAATCTAAAGTCAAACCTTCCTTCAGTTCTGCTTTGTTAATCTTTGCATACTCATTAGAAATATAAAATTAAAAAGGGAAAACACACAATGTATAGAAATCTATAAAAGTAATAACAAAGAACAAAAAGCAAAATGCAATGTACAGAAATCCATCACAGCAACAACAAACCAGTGCACAGCTTTTAAAGAGGAGTTGAGACAGAGAGGTAAAGATAGAAAAGATGCTATAAAAATGTTGAAAAATCATAAGAAAACAACTCAGCAGTTGCAACACTGGCTACTCAACAGCTCTATGACCTCTAGTTTCAGAGTTAAGAGCAATTAACTGTCGAACTACAGAATTTCTGGAATTAACTATCTCGTTGGTGACTGGCTGTTGGAGTATTTTCCCAAACTAAAGCAAAATTCCTCAAGTGCAGTCAACTTCTCAGGGACAATACATCAAATCCATGGAGAGATAAGGTCAAAGTACACCTCTGTACCCAGCCACAGCTCCTAGTTGCCTCTGCAAGGCATCCTGGGCCAAATGTTAGGTCTACCTTGTGTTTTGTCCTCTAGCAGCCAGGCCAAAGTGTGGCTTCTTGTGGCTGAAGCAGCCTTTTACTCTAGTATTAGATTCTTGTGTCCCTGAAATAAAGATATCTGGAAAGTCTCTGACCCTCTGTGGCATCTTTTATCTGAAGTGATTGCTGTGGGGAGCACAAGGAGTTGTTAACATTTATTGCTCTGTCGCAGGCTAATAGCTCCCAGTCTCCTCAGAGCATCCAGACAGACAAGTGGATGTTGAGACAGGCACCAGGGAACGCGGTGCTCTTCAAAGCTGCTTGGGAGGTCTGCAACCTCTTCCCCAGCCACTGGGAAGTTTGCATAGGGAAACAAAGGCAGCAAAAGGCAAACATCCAGAGTGAACAGGAAGACTTTGGTGATGGCTTTGGTTAGAGGTTGTGTCTCGGCAGCAGAGGAATCAGTGCCTTGGAAAGGTGAAGTGAGGAATGTGTCTAGCAGTACCTAGAAATATATATGAAACAAGAGATCCAGGGTTTTATGCAATAAATTAATATCAAAACTAGCTTATCTGTGACTCCTTTGAAGTAGAGAGGAAGAATTTATTACAAACAGGATGTCTTCTACATAACTCTGTATTATGGCCAATACTAGAATTGGGTATTTTTATTTTTATGATGCTACAGAGGTTCTGAGAGAGAGCTAAATATGAGAGAGCTACAAAATGAGATCATAATTAATGAGTATTGATTTCCTTTGCGAAGTGTTTGTATAGCTTCTAAATTAAGCAACAGCAAGAGAAGCACATGGGCAAGGGCCTAAGCTGTATTAATTTCAAATTGTTCATGTATTTGGGTAGAAAATTCAATGTGATGCAGAGGAGTACATCTGTTCAAAAGTGGTTCTTCATCTCACATCTCACCCCTTCTCTGGAGGTGTTTAAGGCCAGGCTGGATGAGGCACTGAGCAGGGGGATAGGAACTTGATGATCTTTAACGTTCCTTCCAACCCAAACTATTCTATGACTCTATGAACTGCTAGTACCTGTTTGTATACGGATGGATGATCTACTGGTGAAGACAGGGATAGAAGAAATAAGTTGGACCTTCCAGAGACCTTTTCCATTCCTCATTTTCCCACTTTCTGTGGACTGAGAGGAGAAACAGGTCACACACAATCACACCCCTTCCACAGAGTTTGCAAGAGGCATCACAGGATAAACTGACTACAAGGCTAAAAGTAAAAACCTCCAAGCAGTGCGTGTGAGATGGCTACCAGACACTAGGCAGCTCTCCATTTTACTTCCTACCCCTACCTTCCTCCTGCATCACAGCTCCACCACCAAGCAGGGCATGTTGAGCACCATGACTTCTACCACCACTGCTTCATTCTACCTAGCCCAAAAGCATGACACCCAGGGCCTCCACCTGCTCACTCTCCCCCCTGTCCTCTGTCAAGTCTGCTTGACTGCTGCCTGCAGAGTTGGATCTTCACAAACTCAGGGGGATTACAACTTAGTGTTTTGTTAGTCCACCAGCAAAGAGCCAGTCACCTGCAGTAAGACAGAATAAACATCTCTAGGAAAATGCAAAACTTCTCTCCTCTGCATGTCATGAGCCACTTAATGGTTTGCATGTTCAACCACCCATAGCCTTGCTAAAATTTGGCAATGGAGTAAATGTCAGGGAGCATAACCAATGGCAGTGTCAGTGGCCATTAATCAGCATCTCCACCAGGCTGGTGGCCAATTAGAATTTACCATAATAAGGAAGTGACAGCCGGTGTTGCTAAGCAACCCTGTCTATAGAGCTAGGAGAGCCAGACACATTTAGATGTTACTGTGGCTTTCGACAGCAGTGTGTCACAACAGCACAAGCCTCTGCCCAGTGGAAAAAAATTTCCAACCCAGTACTGGGCAGTTGAGTGAGGCATGCCTCCCTTTCAGAAGAAAACACAGAAAGGAAGAGGTGGCCTCTTATTGTTGGCCTTCTCCCCCCTTCCCCAGCCCCTTCCACTTTGAAAGATCACTTTAAGTAGTTGATCATTTATCTTTGGTTAATTAAGAGATATCATGCCACTGGAATAGGACTTTGCTACCCAGTAGTGGGTAGTCATGGCTAAGCAAATGCACAGTTAAATCAGCAGCGAATCAGCACGGAGATGTTTATTTTCAGTCAGAGGTATTTATCTGGCAATGACATTCTGTTCCAGTGACTTATTTTATTATATGAAAGGATTAAAGAATAAAAGGGGGGAGGTTGGTACTGGGGAGGGGGATGGGAAGGAGATGGAGGAAGGAGAAATGAAAATAGACTGACAGCAGTTCCTGTGTTAACGTGAGAGCTGCTGACTCTGCAAATCACAAAAAGCTATGTTCCAACTGGGAGCAATAACCTTCCTTATACTCCAAAAAGGGCAGGGGGAAGGTGGGTATAAGGCTCCTTTTTGAGTTTGCTACATTTTTACGGACCAACTGGTTTATATAAAGGCAGAGGATCATATTCTCAGATGAATTATTCCGATTTTTACCAGTCTCTAACCTGGATCACACTGTATGGATGCTCAACAGCATGTGCTCTTCAGGTCCCAATAAACTGGCACAAAGTAGCAGTTTTTCACTTGTTCCTAAACTACAGCTATGTAAAGTAGATGCTTGTACAAAAGAAAAACTATTATTTCTTCTAAATTAGGAAAGTAACACTGCCTACACCTTACCTCTTTCAGTCTGGCATCACTGAAAGCTGGGGACAGGAGGCTCCGGACATACTTCCATCTGTCATCACGAAGACAAAGGATGCTGTCAAGCATTGGCTTCGAAATCAAGTTTGGTTTCTAAATTAAAAGAAAACACCATTTAGTTTTCACACAAATGCAAATAGAGATACTCAAGACTCTGGAACTTGGAATGATAGTACATGAATGGTGTCACAGTGCTTCCCACAGGAGAGAGGTTCAAATCTGACTGAAACACCATGGATGAGGCTAGAGAAAAATTTCTGGTTTGCCACACACATTCCTTCTTTGTATGTGCAAAAACAAAAAAAAGCCCTGAGCCAGTTCAGCAACTCTTTGCTCAGATTGTTCTGGTGTTCTCCTATGGCTGCCACTTCTCCTTTGCTGAACCCTTGCTTCTTTGGTCCCTCTCTAAGGTGACTAGCAAGAGGACCTGTCAACACTCCCTCTCTGTATGACATGAGTGCCAACGCACCACACGTGGGTGTCAGTGGGGGACATGATTTCTGGTGACAGCTGGTATGTCAGACTGTTACATGCATTTTAAAAGTCTTCAAAAAATATGCTGATTAGAAAGCAAGTCCCAGTCCCTACTCTGTCCATGAGGAAGACTGTCACCAAGAAGCTGTAGCTTCTGGGACTCTTGCTACTTCTCATTAGTCAAACAGTAGTTTAAAGTTCTATAACCAGCACAACTGCTGTGGATTTGCTGAACTTCAATCCCACACATAAACCTAGAAATCCCCATTAACAGTGATCACAATAGTTACATTCACAAAGGAGTAAAAGGAAAAAAAATATGAAAGAGAAAGCATGTCAGAACACCTGTCCAGGTATGAGCCTTGTCAGAGTTAGGCTTATGGTTGGACTTCATGATCTGAAAGTTCTCCTTACAACCTAGGTGATTATGATCTTATCATTAATTTCTTCCCCAGTCTTTATCATTAAAGTAGGTTACTGCTAAGAGTCATACATGGAACATGGCCTTGTTGAGCTGTAACCATCTTTTTTGTGATTACTTCTCCAACTGATCAAGACTGCTTCAAATTGTATCCCTTTTTTTCATAGTATCTTTCAACTTTATCAGCTTAGTGCCTTCTATATAAATTATTATCACACCTCAGTGCCATTAACAAAAGGACAGAACAACACTTGCAAAGAAGCAACCTCTGGGATCCTCCTACCTCATACTTCTGACAGAGTACTGTTTTCAAGCAGTTTTAAAGTAATTCTTTAAACAATATTTCAGGGATTGAATGGCAATGCCCTCCAGAAAAACCATCTCAAAATTGGCAAGTTGGGGTAGAAGGTTTAGACTTCTGTAAGTATCAGGCTGTACAGAGGCACTCAGTCATGCATGTGAGACCTTCTGGAATCCTGGCCCCTGCTTACCTGCCTAGAATACCAGTGGCAAGCCTAGTCCTCCATGCTATCAGTAACAGCAGTACCCACAAAAGACAATTTGGTCTTACCAATGTCATCTATGCTTCCCTTTAACTCTTGTATCTTCTTTCAGTCTTTAATTTCTAATGTACATGAAACATGTTCTTACCACCTGTTACACACCTGGATACTTTAACTTTGAGCCTCTAGTTTTCTGTTTTTATTTTCCCTATATGATACTTTCTTATCTGTATTCTTGGAAATCTGACCTACTTCCCAATTTGTGGAAAAAAAAAATAAAAAAAATCTTCATATCAGGGGCCATGAAGAGCTGACAGTTTAGCTACACTGGTCTTCTACTGCACTTCCTTAACTTTCCTCCTTCTCAGAAGAGTTTGCACTTAATATCTTCTCTTTAAGGAGCTGCCAGCTCTCCTTAACACCTTTTTCCTTTACACATGCCAGAATTTCACTACACTGCATAAGCTTGTAAAATGCAGAAGCCTACTTTATATTGCAAACAGGCTAATGGGGTAGTTTTACATTCTCAGCAACACCACCCAGTGCAGTAAACTTCTGTCACTGAACTGACTACAGACCAGCTTTGGGCAAAGATGAGCTGTTTTCAAGCAGAAGAGTACATAGCACGGTATTTAGCTGAAGGAAGAGACCAGCTCAGGTACTGTCATCAGATGACTGCTGTATAAAATAATGTATACATAGACTATCTTATTTTGTGCAATAACAAGGAAAACTTGGAACAGGCTGTCACAGCTGAAGTGGTTTGGAATGTTTTCTTTGAGTGTCATTTTTAAATAAATGATCTGGTTCCTAACTTGCCAGTAGGTATCTCTTCTGAGGATCAGAAGTGCAGCTAGGGAGACCATCACTCACTGGAACACGGCCTCATTTGTTACAAATATTCAAAACCAAAATAGAATCACAGGAAAGAAGCTCCAGATATCTGGAAATGGGAATCATGGAGAAAGTACTGCATGCTAGCCTCTGCTCCACGATTCTTATGTGCTGTTATAAAGCCCTTTACACTAAATCCTGACTTAGCTGGTCATCAAAAAAATATTCCTTTTACCTCTGGTTTTCAGTTCCAAGCCCTGTGCTTCAGTCACCACCCTTTACTACCGATTCCTAAAGTGGAGACACCACATCACCTCTACAGAAATCCTAACGATGCATTAACATTTCTGAGGCACTCAGAAACTGCAACAAAAAAGCAGACTAACAATTCCCACAAGGAAATGACTGATTTTGTCTTCCAAGCGAGGTTTTGCATAGGAAAAAAAAAAAAAGGAAAAAAATAAAGGAAAAAATTATAGGGCAATTATAGGAAAGTATTTTGCATCTACTCCTAAATTGAAGGCTGCCCTATCCATGCACTCCATAAGAAAAATCTCTTCTGGAAGACAACTCTCCACTTAGATAATAACAGATGTGATATAAATCTGACTGCATTTAACTTGAAAGAAAAAGAGAAAAAGCCCCTCCTAAAGCCAAACATACACCCTAAAAAATGCTCCTAATTGCATAAAGACCATCTATACAGTGTATTCACAGAGAGGGAACCAGTTACTGAACAAAAAGCCCATTAACTGTAATGCTGTAACTGCAACACTAACCATAGCACTGCCTTGTTAGCACTCTATGTCACTAATGTTTTCTTACCATATTTTTGTTTTTTAAGGCATTATATGAACACTGCAAGGAAGGAAAGACAAATTTGGCCACATATTATTTTATTCTGTCTCTTTAAACTGGCTTACACAAAAACATGTTTGTGTTTATTGGAATAGCATCAGCGTGACTGACAGCACAGAGCAGATTTCATTTATCAGGTTTCCCTTATCGTTTCTGCAAATGCTTTTCTCCTAATTGCATAACCTGTGTTACATGTTCATACAGGAGGAATGAAAATGGATTTGGTTGGAGACTGAGACTGAAGCATCTTAGTGAAAGATGAAGTGTCGCCTCTCTCTGAATGGACCAAGTACTATCTGCATCTGAGAATTCTCAAGCCTATAAAAATCACTAAAAAAAAAAAAATTACCATGGGAGGCAGCTGTAATATTTTCAGGGGTGGGATTGTCAATTTCAAGGAGGGAGGAAGTTTGCTTTTAAGTCAAACTCAATCAGACTCATATTCCATCTAGCCTTATCTAAATACTCAACAACTCCTCTGTGCTGCCTTCTTCTGTGCAATCAACCATTTGTGAGCGAGGTACAGTAATGCTGCATGAAAACTACTGGCAGCATGAGAATCTGCTGCAGTGTACCTGCAAGTGCCACAGGGTTCCCCTGGTCACAGATATGCCATCAGAAACAACAAAGAAAATTGGAGGGTTTTGCTTCCTATCCCATGTTTTAAAACACTGGTGCTTTCAAAATAGAGAATAAAATAACATTTGTAGATGAGCAGAGTGTTTGCAATGGATGCAAGAATTCCCTCCCCTTTAAGCTCTTCCTTAGGCTGACCCTTCAGATGCTGTTATTGGCTGGCTTGTCCCTGAGTCAATTTGGCTTGCTGTGTATTACTAAATAATTCAAGGAAGCGATTCCTCTCTGGCTTTGAGGCCAAATGATACAGAATACCTCCTGTCCCTGGGTTTAAATCACCTTCCATGGCCATATGCATGGCCATATGCAAACTACTTAGGGCCACAGTGCATGTTCACTTCCTGGACTCTGCCCAGACCATGTCTGGGGAACAACTAATCAATAGGAGACAAAACCATGCTAAGATGCATGTCAATATGAACATCGATAGGGCCAGCTCATGCACTAATAATCCATCCCTGTTTTATTTTGGAGTATAAAGGGACTTGAAGGCATGTGCACCAATAGGATGAGGATAATACCTGAAGGGGGCCCACAGAAAGACTTTTTAATAGGATATGAGATGGCAGGACTAGAAATAAAGGAAGGAAATTGGAGGAGGGGAGATTCAGGTTAGATATAAGAAAGAAATTCTTTGCAGTGATGGTAGTGAAACACTAGAACAGGTTGCCCAGAGAGGCTGTGGATGCCCCCTCTCTGGAGGTGTTCAAGACCAGGCTGGACAAGGCACTGAGCAGCCTGATGTAGTGGGAGGTGTCTCTGCCTATGGCAGGGGGGGTGGAACTTGATGATCTTGAAGGTTCCTTCCAACCCAAACTGTTCCATGACTCTATGATTCTATAATGGTTTTAAACTGAAAAAGGGGGTAGATTTAGAAATTAGGATGAAATTCTTTAAGAGTGGCAAGTAACTGAGGTAGGTTGCTTAGAGAAGCTGTGCATATTTTATCTCTGGAAGTATTCAAGGTTAGGCTGGACTGGAGCTTTGAGTAACTTGGTTGAGTGGGAGATGTCCCTGCCCATGGTAGGAGAGTTGGAACCAGATGATCTCCAAGGTCTCTTTCCACCCAAACCTTCCTATGATTCTATGATATCTTTAGCCTTGTATGATTCATAAATCATTTGCTCCTTTTCTGAGTTTGTCACTGTCAGGCTAGACTGAATCTCTGGCAACCACCACTGACTGCCTGGGACAGAAGGATCACAGTGCTTTCTACCACTTCTTGTGGTAGAAAAATGAGGGATGAAGTTTTGCAAACAGCAGAAGAAAGTTAATGAAGACACACACTCTCAAAATTACCCTCCTTGAAAAACCTACTAGCTCCAAAGCTTATAGTATAAACCACTCACTCCTCACTCCATGGAACCAGCTCTAACCTCCTGCAAGTGCTTTGACAGCATAGCAAGAAATTAAACTCTGTACAACAGGATCTCAGAAACTTTGTTCTCTGATCATATCTTACAGCAAACAAAACCAACAGAAGCATATTTACTTCTGCTGGAGCCAGCTCTCAGTACTGAAAGCCTGTTGAGGATCAAACAAGGAATTAAGCTTTAGAGCACCCAAAAGCCCTGATCCTAACAGTAACTCTAGCATTAGTTATATCTAGCAAAACCCATTTGCCTTTGTGTAAAGCATCAACTTACACTAGCCCTGCAGGCTTTGCTGGATCCAGCTGTCACTGGAATCTCATGCCCACATTCTCCTGAGCTCTAGTGTTAGTCTCAGAGCCACAACCCACGTTAACAAGAGCCATTTTCTCATCTCATGTTCAGCTATTCTCTTGTACCCATGGACATTGTAGTATCCAGAATTAAAACCCAGCTCTGATGCCCATTTCAGACCCCAATAAGGAGTCATCACCCTTTCAGCCCTTGGGTATGCTGTGCAGTATTTATGATAGCACGATGGGGAATGGATCTGGGATTTCTCTCCCCAAGTAAGCTCCAGAAGTGATGAAGAGGCAGCAGCACTGGCACAGCAGTGGCTAATTTCTTCATAATCAGAAGGCTGTTGTCTTGCTAAAAGTGCAATTTTTATTAGGTACTGCCATCCTGCTTAAGATGCATTTTAAATTGAATCTCATGAAATTTAATGACAAAACGGAATGAAAGTTCGTCCTCTGAAGAAAAGACTCTATCCCCATCCCTCAGACAGGAATTATTTATAAAGTCTTTCCATAAGATTACTTCTTCAATCCTGTGTGCTCCACTGGACTGACAGGTCATCACCATCAGTTCAGCCAGCAGGTGGAACCAGTACACCCACGAACTGCTCAGATGGCATTTCATCCCTCCAGTGGCGGTGGCATGACACTTAAAAGATCAATGTAACACTTCCGATTTTAAAAAGTAACAGAAAAACCCTCCTGAGGAGTCTCCTGGAGTACATCTCACCAAGGCTGCAGTTAAAGTGGGATCGTTAAAAAGTGGGAAGGCAGAAACATGACATATAATGATTTTTAAAATTCCTTGTTGGTAAACTGATATGGTATATTCTTTCAAACTTGCTTGGTGTTTTCAAAGAGGAAAAGTCAGGCTTGCACTCTCGTTGCATTCACAACACCCAAAGGCACACTGTGAAGCATATTCTGGTTAAACCAGGAAAGCTCTGATCAGGGGGGGCCTCATAGCAGTTTATCAATATCTGAAGGGGGCCTACAGGAAGGCAGGGGTTGGACTTTTTAATAGGACATGCAATGGAAGAACTAAAAATAATGGAGGTAAATTGGAAGAGGATAGATTCAGATATAAGATATATAGATATAAGAAAGAAATTCTTTACTGTGAGGGTAGGGAAACACTGGAAGAGGTTGCCCAGAGAGGCTGTGGATGCCCCCACTCTGGAGGTGTTGGAGGCCAGGCTGGATGAGGCACTGAGCAACCTGATGTGGGAGGCGCCCCTGCCTATGGCGGGGGGGGTTGGAACTTGATGATCTTTAAGGTCCCTTCCAACCCAAACTGTTCTGTGATTCTATAAACAAAATAGAGTTGGTGCATGCCATATAGCCTGTAGCTCTTTATGATTTCCATCTAGCAGGTTCTTGCTTAACACAGATCTTATAGCCACATCTCTTCAGGATCACTTTCCCCTTCACAAAGCACCATCACACCAAAGGAAGACTCCACTCCTTTACCAAAGATCACAGCCTCCACAGAGGGCAAAGGTCTGGGATTGTCCACTCAGCCCTGTGCCCCAGTGTGGAAGACCACAGAGTCTTTCTCATCCCTCTGCTCTGCCTTTGAGGAGACTCCTACTTATACAGCTCCACAGACCTACACTATATGCAGAAGGTATCTCTCCTGAAGTAGGCTCTCACTTTATCTGCCTTTTCAAAACTCCATATCCAAATCCTCACATACTGCAAAACTCACACTGCTGCTCCCAGGTGACTGAATTCATTTCTTCCTTGACCATTAAAACTTCGTGCACACTTCAGAAATACCTTCCCAAAAACCCACCCATTGACCCTGCTGATAATCTATTACACTTTTCCCCCCCTCTATAAAAGACCTTATAAAACAAGTTTGATTTTAGAATCCGTAACTTAGAGGGTGCTCTTATAGCTGCAGAGGGAAAAAGAAAATCAACAAGCTTGCTCCAAAAAAGCTTATGTTGCTTTGCAATACCATAAAAGTGTCTAATAAAAGTTTTTAGTTTAATTTGAAACCAACATGACTGCTGAGAAGGAAAGAAAATACCCATGTGTTACTAATTTCATTAAGCTTTAGGCTCTCCTTGGTCATTCAGATACATCAGAATGTCTTGCAAAGTAGAATTGGTCTCAGTGATTACAGCAATCAGTTTCTATTCTGCAGAAGAGGTCAAACTACACAAAAAGGCATCTTGTTGACAAGTCAGGATCTTCAACAACTGCCTAATGGCTACTGTTCATCACTACACATTGGAACAATGGCACAGCCAACACCAGCCTGTGAGTAAATACTGGGGATTTTTACCCCCTCTGTGGCAAGCAGCCTGAAAACATCTGTTCCTGTCTTTGCAAACATACTATTAAGTCATGGTTTTGTCAACAGAAAGCACAGCAAGTCATTGCAATGAGGTAAATATAACCATTCATAAACGCTAAAATAAACACATATGGCCTCTTGCAGCCTGACCCAAACTGGGGCAAATCACACATCATTCCATTTGTTGGTGGAAGCAATATCCAAATTAAGGCCATGCTTGCATCTGGTGGTCAGTTTGTATATTCGGGACCAAAAGGATCAAATCAAAGAAATAGTATTTACCGATAATTGATTGGGATGTTTTTCCTACTACAAATTCAAGTTGAACTAGAGAACTTGTGCCCTACCCACAGTTTCTGCAATGCTCAGAAGCACTTTTTGGACACAATGTTTAAGTCTACTTTCCAGCTGATATAAGCAGACTTTTTATTGTTTCATAAAGTAATAGAATCATAGAATAGTTTGGGTTGGAAGGGACCTTCATCATCAAGTTCCATAGGCAGGGACACCTCCCACTAAATCAGGCTGCTCTGCGCCTCCTCTAGCCATCCACAACTTCTCTGGGAAACCCATTTCAGTGTTTCACTACCCTCACCATAAAGAATTTCTAATATCTAGCCTGAATCTCCCCTCTTCCAATTTACACCCATGATTTCTAATCCTTCCATCACATATCCTGTTAAAAGTCCTACCCCTGCCTTTCTGTAGGCCCCCTTCAGGTATTGAGAACCTACTATGAGGTCCCCCCTGAGCCTTCTCTTCACCAGGATAAACTTCACCAACTCCAGCCTGATAATAATAAGATTATTACAAGCCTTTCTGCTTATGCACAGTTTTCCAGGAGGAATGATTGAGGACCAGGAGTTTCCTTCTACAGATTGCAAGGAGAATTTGGAGAAAAAACAGTCCCCAATGATTTTTGTTACAGAAACTTTCTCATTCATTCAATCATTGTCTTACACATGAATGGCATGTGATGCCCTTGAAAATTTGTGGTCAATCTTTTTGTTAGACAGGGACATTATATTCCATAACCTACTCATACATAGACATCTCTGCAGCACCCTTGGAGATTCTGGAGAGTACCAAGTGAGTCTGTAAGTACTACCCAGCTTCCTGCTAAATGTCTTCATGGCCTCTGACTCCTGTCATACACCTAACCCAGATGCCCTGGGTATGTGGTTGGATACCTCAGGACCCATCAAAGGTGAGAACAGACCTGTCCAAGCTACTGTAGCAGCAACACAGGAAAAGTCACACACCTCCTTAGCGTCTCAACACCTCCTTTCTCATAGACATTGTAACACAATGTGCTCCAGAAGAGATGCCACTACAGCAGAGATCAGAAATTAATCCCTTTCTCTCAACTGAAAAGTGCAGGAAGTCATGGTGGTAGTCACTTTCATTGGAACACAGAGGAAACAGAACTCATACACGTGGGGAAAGAAAAGATGTAATTCCTTCCTGTGGATAAGAAGAAAAGTGAGGAATAAGAATAGTGAAGAAAGAAAGAACTACCACAGAGAGGTACAGGGTGCAAGGAAGGTTTTCCTAAAACCTCATATCCTTTACGCAGAATACTTAGGAACGAACTGAGGCTAGCCTTAAAGCACTCATTCCATTTGTAAAAAGGGCTTCAAATCCAGTTCCTCTCCAAGGTCTGTTTATACAACACTATCATTAGATAAAGATAGATGAGTAATATTTTGCAGTACTATCTGAAACCTTGGCCTCTGTGATCAGCAATATTTTGTAGTAATATCTCAAAACCTTGGCCTCCCTGATCCACGTGACTGCCCTGTCAGGCTGCAGAGGGTCACTAAGTTCTCTACCATGAACGCCAAGGACTGCATGGAATGTGGAGTGGCTTCAGCACATAAGGCTGTAAAACTGTCTTCCCCAGACATCATCTATATGTTCTTAGATATGGAATTTTCCAGAGAGATGAGATAAGCACCTTGGAATGATTTCTAGGAGAAAAATGCATGAAAGCCTTTCTCTGGTTCTTTGAGCAGCTTCCCTTGTCACTGTGGGGATGTATTGAAAAGATTCAGTTCCACGACCTTCTCTTGTTGACTTGAAGTGACATGTTTGCTGCTGCTACATTGTCTTCAGAGCCTGAACCACCAGTCAGTTTCAGTGGTACCTGTGAGGTCCCTCTTCTCTTGAAACATAACATTCATAGGTCTCCCAGGAAAAAACACAAGGTAGATCTCAAAACTGCTAAGTGCTTTGGCACCAAAGTGTTTCTCACCAAGCTTAGAAAAAGAATTTGCAGGTGCCTGAGAAACCTCAGTGTAGAAATCACTGGGTCCAGAGGAATAAAGGCATTTCCAACACCAGGTGTGGCTGAGCAAGTGGCTTTATTTGTAATTTCAAATTATGCTCCTCAGATGGAAGTAAAATGCTTAGGACTTTCTGATTACTAGCAAAGGCAAGCTAGCAATGTGAAGAGGAAGCTTATCAATAGCTTAGTATAAAAATATTAGCAAAACTTTTCTTCAGAGCAGAGTCTATATAAAAATTTGTCCCATTTTCATGTATTTTGTATTTATGGAATTATAGAATGGTTTGGTAGGAACCTTAAAGATCATCTAATTCCAGCCCCCCTACCATGGGCAGAGACACCTCCCACTAGACTGGGTTGCTCAGTGCCTCATCCAGCCTGGCCTTAAACACCTCCAGGGATTGAGGGGGCATCCACAGCCTCTCTGGGCAACATCTTCCAGTGCCTCACCATCCTCACAGTTAAGAACTTCTTTCTTCTCTCCACTCTAAAAGTCCCTTCTTCTAATATGCATCCTTTATTCCTAGTCCTGCCATCATATACCCTATTAAAAAGTCCTACCCCTGCCTTTCTGTAGCCCCCTTCAGGTATTGATAAGCTACTATGAGGTTCCCCCTGAGCCTTTTCTTCTCCAGACTGCAGAACCCCAACTCCTTCAGCCTGTCCTTAGAAGGGAAGTGATCCAGCCCTCTCCATGGCCCTCCTCTGGACCTGCTCCAACAGATCTATGTCCTTCTTACAATGAGGGCTCCAGTACTTCACAATTTTGATCTTTTTCACTCTCAGATGTTGAAAAATGGAAATAAAATTATAATCAGGCCAATCTAGTTTAAAATCCCAAAGAAATAACAAACAATAAAAGTAAATGAGTAATAAACTATGGCCAAAATCTGAGTTTCTAGTAGTCTTCCAAGTTCCTGTGTAGCACCTAAAGCTGATGCCTAATATCCCACTTCCTGTGTGACAGCATCCTGCTATACATAGATAAATTGTCATTTATCTAATTTGAAAAAGAGCACTTGGAATTGGCACTTCAGACCAATAATGATGAGTGAAACAACTCAAGGGAAAAGTATTTTGCCTTTTTTTTTTCCCCTAATGACAAAACGAGAATTTGAAAACAATGTTAAACAAAGCAAATAAAAGTTTGCTTGGGAAGACTCCATGTGCTTTTCAGAAATGCAATGGCTTCAAGATGTTCAAGGTCCCAAACTACTGGAAGAAAAGAGCTATTAAAAGTTAAAAACATGAGTGGAACCTCCAGCTCAGGAAGTCAGCCATGGACAGTAAGAAACAGGGCTTTATTCTATAGGAAATACTGCCCTGCGCTTGCCCTGTTCTTCTAAGCATCTGCTGCTAATAAGAGAAAAAGCCCTCACTGGCCAAATATGTCTCCCTTTATGTTAGTTTTCCTTTGAAAAGTTGCTCAGAAAGAAAACTCTGGGTCAGCCTTAATGGCAGCATGACAAGCTGTCAACAAATCACATTTGCAATATCCGCTTAACTGAAGAATTTGAATTCCCTGCCTGCTACTTCACAATTGTTTCTAATTATATTAAGTACGTATTTAAACACTGGGGGAAAAGCAGACTTCAGGTATTAAGATGTCTGCATCTATCTGTCAAAACATTAATGCATTTTCCTGATAGTAGTAGCTGCTTCCATTTCTCATTTATTTGTCCCTCAAGAAGAGTCTGGCCATAAAACTTTGCAAGGGGTTGCATAGCACACTTTCAGGATTTTATCTTCCAAGATTTCATATTTGGGGTTATTTGTCTGGTTTCAGTCAAGTAGAAAGCAATAAATCCCAATTTATCAAAGCGTGTCAAAACATGCTTACACAAAGTGGTATTTGTTCGTTTGGCTCTTGTGAATTAATTTGAGCACATCAAGAATTAAGTGTTTGCCATAAGATAATTTCAGCAGTAAGAAAGTCCTATTGCATACAGGACTTATCCTGAGCTCCCTGGAGCTCACAATTTCAATGAAACAGCCTCACTCCCCAAACAACCTGTAACCAGACTCTTCCTCCCGTCCCTCTCATTTGATTTCATCCAGGAGAGCAGCTAAAATGCTCCTCTGAGTATCACCAAGTACCCTGTTCAAAATCAATTCATAGTGTTAGCTACTTTTTAATTCTCAAACATATTTGGCTTATAGAATCATAGAACAGTTTGGGTTGGAAGGGACCTTAAAGATCATCAAGTTCCAACCCCCCTGCCATAGGCAGGGACACCTCCCTCTACATCAGGCTGCTCAGTGCCTTGTCCAGCCTGGCCTTAAACCTCCAGGGATTGAGGGGGCATCCACAACCTCTCTGAGCAACCTCTTCCAGTGTCTAACCACCCTCACAGTAAAGAATTTCTTCCCTATAATATCAAGTAGTGCAGATTATGAAGCATGAAACACACTGCCTTATCTAGTAGTCTTAAGAGTTCTGGGATAGGATAAAATTTTTACTCCACAGAAAGGTGCTCACTGATCCCTTTCTTGCAAAACAGGCCTCCTGCAGGTGATGCAGGAGGGGCTCCTCTCCACCCAATTGCTTCAGCTTTATGGCCTTGTCACCATAGCATGGAACTAGAGAGGTGGATCAGAATTCTGGTCTCTTATGTTGCATTTCCAGCAGTAGAAAAGCTTGAAACTCAGCAAATGCCCACCCGCACAGTATTTGGGATTTAGATCCTCTTTATAGCAAGTGCCCAAGGGTGGAGCATGAGTCAGCTGTGAGAATGAAAGACCTGCCACTTTTCACTGGATATAACCACACCACAGATAGGTGCTCATGGAAAAATCTCAAATTTGCCATAGCCTTGCCCACTGGGACTTCATATTTCATAGAATGGTTTGGGTTGGAAGGGTCCTTAAAGATCATCTATTTCTAACTCTCCTGCCATAGGCAGGGACACCTCCCACTACATCAGGCTGCTCAGTGCCTCCTCCAGCCTG
Source organism: Turnix velox (assembly GCA_013400935.1). NCBI lineage: Eukaryota > Metazoa > Chordata > Aves > Charadriiformes > Turnicidae > Turnix > Turnix velox. The sequence goes on from VZTY01009660.1 coordinate 100,039, forward strand.
GCCTTAAACACCTCCAGAGAGGGGGCATCCACAACCTCTCTGGGCAACTGTTCCAGTGTTTCACTACCCTATTTGCAGGAGAAAAGTGAACTTCCTCTCCAGGAGAGTGGACAGGCAGTGAAATTGTGACATTGCACCCAATACTCAGTGTGTACATCACACCTGACTGCACGCACCTCATGTTTCCTGCAAGTTCTGGGTACCTTGGTACTGGTGAGTGGGAGAAGGGGAAGGGAAATGGTTTAATTTCCAGCTATTGTTGCTGACCAGGGCAGCATGAGCTCCCACATCACAAGAACCCATTTTGCATCTGCAAGAGCTATTACTTCCATTGCAAGAATCAATACCAAATATCCCCCATTCAGCATCCAACAACCTAATAAATACAAGCCATCTTCTAAGGGGAAAAAATAACCCCCTGCAGCATGTCTAAAACCCTGATGAAGTTCTTACTTGGAATAAATCTGAACCCTGGGACCAAAGTTTTCACAGCCAAAAATGACTGTACACTGCCAATATAATATAAAAGCTACCACGAGCACCAAGGGAACAGCTGGAAGAAGTGAGGAAATGAAAGCTGCTCCACTTGACCACTGAGGGAAAAATCGAGGCTGTGCCATCCAGAGAACATCTAATCTGACATGGTCAAACATCAGTTAGAGAGGGGCTGTTCCCTTTTTGAAAATAAAACATTAAAGAAAATAAAACCAGAGGTGGCTAGAAAAACTTAAATAAATCTGCATTGTTTAAAGAGACTCGAAATACTGCTAAATCAATTTGTTTTTCCAGGCTTTCTGGAAGAAAAAAAATGTAGAAAAGCTCCAACAAAATACCTTGTGATACATGGATCTGGAACAAAAGAACTTTACTTCACAAACTGAAATGACTTTGACTTTAGATTAGAAGCTGTAACCAAAACAAAATATTCTAATCAACTTTTATTATTTTGGTTTTTGTAATCTTGAAAATCAGTCACAACACAGAATTTCTATCTTACACATTTTCTAATAAATTTATTTCTGAGAACATTATGGGCCATGTATTGTTTACATATTTAATTTTTTTTTAATTCTTGATGCTGGCAATAAGGTGTTATAAGGTTTTTAAACCTTAGACTGCATGCAGTCTTTTTATCCTGAGGCATATCCAAAAATGAGCCCAAATCTTTAGTTATGTTATCCACTGGGTTTTTTTCTCCACAGGATCTCTGTAATTGTCATATTTGCTAAATCAAATAAAGAAACTAATGTCCTAAAATGTTTTACATATTAAATAAAACTTGCATGTAAAACTAATCAGTCACAAACTCAGAATTCTCATGAAGACATGAAGCTCATTAGAGAACACGTAGAAGAAGTTAGTGATCTGTAGATCCCTGTCACCAGAGAGCCATAATAGCAAGTGAGTTCCCTTGTTCTTTAATAATTTTTGTTGAGTCTGTGTTTACTGAGATTCTTCAGGGGCTTATAAACACAAGCAGTTTGGTCAGATTTTCAAAGTGGTTTTTATATCCAGCCCTTATACTAGAGGGAACAAAGTCAAAGAAAAATACTCTAGTATTATTTTCCCCTACAATGGATAAATAACTATATTTTCCCTAGACAGCTTCTCTGAAAAAGCAGGGACATTTTAACTGAAAAATAATTCTGAATGGGAAATATTAATTGAAGCAGTTAGAGTTTGATAATCTACTGAAAGGTAAACACTGTAATGGAACACATGGAGCAACTTTAATTACAGATATCACCATTTCTTCGGCTAAATACAGCTCCCTTGGAACTGATGAAATACCAGACTAGTCCAGATGACATTAAAATGTGACTGAAGGTCAATGACTGGTTAAACTGGAATGTTTCTGAGCCATTGTTAAATTATTCAGAATTATTTTAGGAAAGCTGCATAAAAAGTGCAAGAGTGCAGTTTTAGCTTCATCTAAATGCGCATACTGAAAATGGAAAAGGAAATGGGGAATCTGTCCTTTGCAATTGCCTTGAAAAGGGGAAAAAAGGATATCTTATGTATCTTTTCCTTACAATTTATCCAGCAGAGGAGAGCAGCGCTAGAGAGTTCTTGGGTTTGCTACTTATTTCCCCAAACCCTTTTCTGCAAGAGCAAGCGTGGAAGGAAAAGAAGAAGAATGGGACATTATTTCAGCAAAGAATGCTGTTATTTTAGTTTCTATTGCTCAACACCAGTGAGAGGAGACTGGCAGGAGTAAATAATTAACAGTTAGCAACAATCCTTTGCTTTAACTGCAGGATAGCTGTGTTCTGATCTCTGCCCTGTCCTTTGCTGTGTCTGGGGCTTAGTGGAGCCTCCTCAACGTTCAGAAACAGATGAATCAACACTGAAATGAGTGGTGGCCTAGAGACCACAAAATAGGGCATGCTTCTTATGCTGGAGAACTGGAAATGAGCCGTGTGGTCTGAGAGCTTCACCTGACACACAGACCCCCTTATCTTTTTCTTTTATGGGTGGTGAATTTAAGGCTGATTAGAAATCAGCAGCACCATCAAGCATTCTGCAGCTTTCCTTGGTCACGTTCAGGAGGACTCTGTGCACAGCCCAGTCTTCATCCTGCACCTTCATGACAAAGAAGCCTTTTCCCTTCCAAAATCTCTGGCTATCAACTATTTACAGCAAATGGTGCTGAGGTATCTGACTGCCATTTATACAAAGAAGAATTTCCACTGGAGACTAAAATAAGACATGACGACTTATTTTTCACTTATAATCCATAAGATTTATAGCTGCAACACAGTGTCAATACCCTTTTCCCATTAGATTTTTTACTCTTGCAGAATGAACATTACATTGTGTACAGTCACAAATGAAAAACTAGAAGGTTTTTATTTTGCTCAGAACAAATTCACAGGAGCTAATTGGCAGGTAATTCTGTAAAGTTCAGAAGGCAGCTTCTCAGGCTTCGGTTCAGACAACCACTACAAAAACAGCTGAATCAATTGAAGAAGCTGCTTGCCACTCCTCATCCATTGGAGATTCCCATCGTCAGAATGGAGGTGATGGAGAGCCCATGTGAGCACTCATCATCTGCTTCAGTGCCAAGTCAGCCTGCAGAAGTTTTGAAAAAAAGTCCACATTGACATATAAACTAAGATGGATTAGCTTCTGAGCTGAACCAGATGAAGAATGCTCACATGATCCATTTTGTAGGCCTTACTCTGGGAATGGCAAGTTCAGCTGAGACATCTTAACAAAAGGTTGTTAGCTCTGCACTAGATAAGAATATTATCATTATAAAGAGAAAAGTAAAAAGGAAGGGGAAAAAAAACCTTTCACACGTTTAAGTTGAAATATAAGCATAAAGGCAGGTAAATGGATTAAGTCATCTGAATGAATGACTAAAGAGAGAATTATTCATCCTATTTTTGAGAAGATAATATTACTTTTAAAAAGACTTAAAATGAAGAGCAGAGGCTTGCAGGGATTAGTATAATAATGCCCGCATGTATCACATTTACTCTCACTGAAAAGGAATGAACTTCACTTACACACACACACAAGTCCCCAAATATAACCCTTGTCACATTGGAAACACAGAGTTCATCCCTGGGAAAAAATTTCAAATGTTTGCATAATAGCTAAAAAAGAAAGGATTCAAAATTGGTAGGAGGAAACAGATTTGGAGCCAATGGAATCACTAAGAAAAATGATGACCAGATGCAACCTCAGGCACTGTTAGTCACAGAGGCACTGGTTGCTGGAGGCTGGGTAGATAAGCCAGAGGGAAGATTACTGTCACTGTCTATCTTGCTCTTATGCTAGTCTTTTGACTTCTGCTGCTGGCCATGTTCGAAAGAGGACACACATCCAGGCTACGCAAATGTTAGGCATGATACATGACAATCATTCAAAGTATCATCTATTGCCCTGTCACATCTGCTCTAGTGTTCAGTGCTGAACTTCCAGGCTTGTGGGTAGGACATGTAAAACAGGTCCCTGTGCTGGGAAATGTCACCTGCACAGACCTGAATGGGATCCTTTATTGTCAGATGCCTCAAAAGGACTATTTGTTCATGAGCAGGTAATCACCTCCAAATGTGGACAAAGGCAAGAAAACAAAGCACATCACTAGGTCTGAACTCTGACTGTTAAAAAAGGGACAACTCAAATGTGTGATCTGAGCTGGTATCAATTATGGAGTACGAAACAAACTAAGGATTCTTTTCCCAGCAAAAGCAGACTGAGAAAGGCAAGAATCAAAGGATGTGGTGCTCTATTGTATGTCAAGAATAGGGAAGTGGGAGAAAACTGTAAACAAACAACAAGGCTGCTACTGACAAGTGACAGTTTCAGAAGTCAGAAATGAGGGACTGTTGAAAACCCATGTTCTTAGACTGAATAAATGACAAAAAAAAATGTCCCCACAGCACATGTCCAAAGAAGTAGGAAAAGTTGAACTTCCCCTTGAAGAACAGCTAGTCCACAGAAATCAAAGGTCAGGCCCAGCAGTGATCAGCATGAACTGCAGCTCTGTTCCATTTGTATTGCACCTACTCATAACACAGTCAGCTAAGGGCAGGACTAGATAAGGAAGCAATACTGTATTTAAACAGGAAAAAATACTTATCACTCTTCAGATTTTGCATATTTAGTTCAGCAATAAAATGTGTTCTTTAAATGAGGAACAGAGAGCTTGGAATAGACAGTCCTTTCTTGTCTTTAAGGTCTGTTTGTCTTGAGCACAGCAGTATTAAAAAAAAAAAGCCAGTAAATAAATAGCCAAAGTAAGTTTGATGAAAGATTGGCTCAGAATACTGCTTTTGGCCTGAATAGGAAGATATGCTTTCATCCTGTTTTGACTATACTCATACATTTACCTAACATAATTGGATGTAGTTAATATTGCAGGAGCCTTCAAGCAGCGCGCATTTCCCTCATTAGTGGCTTTAAAGCCTTAATGCTATCTCCTGTGCTGCAGAAAAGCCCAGTGTAGGCTTTAAAAGTGATTGGCAAGTTTCAACAGCAGAAAAAACTCAGGGGAGGGAAAGCAAAATGTGAAAAAAACTTTGATTTTGTTTTCTTCAGTCATTCAGAAGAAGGAGTTTTGCAGAATGACCGATGAAAGGAAAAGAGATGAAGATAAACAAGTCAGAAATTATAATTTCCAAAGTTGACCTTACAGTAACTCCCAGAGAAGTGTGGAAGAAACAGGGTGTGTGTCCCAAGAGGGAATGTCCCTTCACAACACACTAATACACATGCAAAGTCCTACACAAGCTTGTTCTGCCATAAACAATTGCATACATAGTGAGTATTGTCACATCAGCATCTTCCTACACCTGCAGCAAAACCACCTTTTTGTAGTTGATTATGCAGGGTTTGGTGGGTCTTTGTTGGTTTTTTTTTACCCTCCTTTAAGCCTCAATAGAGTTGGCAGGGAAGCCTTGCATCTAAGAAAGAGAATGTCACAATATACCATTAACTAAGCACATGCAAAGAGGTTTGGGTCTTGTTGTTTGTTTGTTTTCTTTTCATTATTGACTAATTTTGATCATTTTCCAGGAAGAGAGATTTCACAGGCTGGTTTAGTTTCAAAAGGAATGTAATTATGTACAGCTGTATTCAGTATTTCTTAACTGCCTTGAACAATCAGTGTAAGGGAGATTTGCACACATTATCAGGCACTATCATTAGTGCTGCAAAGTATGTAATCCATCTGGTGTTCTGCTGCCTACCTAGGAGCAGGTATTGAACCAGTGATGGCTGCAATATAATCCCATAAAGACACAGCATTACAAACAAACAAAACAACCCAGAAACCCTAGACATTTCTCAATACCAGATTGTCCTTGTGTTTGTGTTACCCTCGTAGTTTTGCAAACCATTTCCACACATGTAGGCATGGAGAGTGGAGAATTAAAAATGTAAATTTCATCAACATGCAGAGCTTTGCTGTCTTCACAGGGGAAGAGGAAGCAGGGTACCATGGTGATGGCAGCACTGCAGCCCATTAATAAAGCAGGGAAAGAGTCAGGGATGGATTCAAATACTCTGACCCACTCTGAAAAATACCTCACTTCATAAGAAATCCCATAAAAGATAAGATGACTGTGCATCTCAACAACAGGTTTGGTCTCAACCTACTGATTCATCATGTCTTGATGGGGAGCAAGGGAAGAGAAAACTTGTTTTTAAGCCTCCCAGACTCCTTACAGGCAATTGCATTGCTTTTATATTGCCAAGGTTTTTTGGCCCATAGCGTCTGAAAACAGACAATCCATGGGTGTAAAAGAGGAAAAAGTGGAAAGTTTTTATTTTGTATTCCATCTGTGTGCAACCCATCTGTCTTCACAATCACTGCGAGCCCTTCATATAGGAGAGGATCAGCCAGTTTTACTTCTTGTCTTACCTGGAGATGTGACAACTACTGCTGCTTTTTTTGTCAATTAGATATTCATAGAACTCAAGTGAAGGAATTTACATGGCCCGCCTGGACAGGAATATATTAACTGATTAAAACACCACTCTTTCAAGAAGTGTAGCTTTCTCCAATCCCAACCATGGTCTGATTAGGATTTATGCAAGGAATGAAGCACCTGCATGAACCAAGAACAGCCATCCCCTTTCTCCTAGTTAGAAGGAAAAGGAATCGAGCAACCTGGTCTAGTGGGAGGTGTCCCTGCCCATGGCAGGGGGTTGGAACTAGATGATCTATAAGGTCCCTTCCCAAACCAACCCATTCTATGATTGTAACTGCTAGGTGTATGCTGACCACTTGAAGAGCTCTATCCAACCACAAAATAAAAAACTTACCTCCAAACAGCAAAACATATGAGTAAACACTTAAAGGGAACCTCTAACTGACCTTGGTCTTTCCTTCAACAGAAAGTCTTTCCAAATCAGAGAAGCAGATCATCCTCAAACTAATTGGACTCAACCATAGCCATCAGCATGTTTAGACTGGTTGCTTGCAAGTGATTCTGTGGCATTCTGAACTGTTGTTATCCACATCTTCCCAAATGTTCAGAATTGTTTATTAATTACTTAAATAAGTGAGAAGAGGCTGTGTTCACCCTCTTTAACATACAAAGGGGAAAAAAGGTTCCTGTTCAAGGGAACATTCCCATTCTGGACAAACTATTAATAAAGACAAGCAGATACACAGTCACAGCCCACTGGATTAAATGAGACATAAGAATGTGCACAGAAGTTAGTAAATGAATGAATAGTACTCAGCACAGGAACATTCCAGGTATTCCATATAGGCACAAATGAGCTTTTCCACCTTGCAGAACAGATTTAATCTGGTCTCTTGTTCTGAATTAGAATTACAAATAAAAATGACAAATTTAAGACAAGATAAACCTCAAAATTTATTCTATTGAATCCTTTAACTGTTGTACTTCAGGTTTTTTTTCAAAGACCAGTTACTTAAAAGGCATAAAAAAAAAACCAACCAAAAATAAAGAGCTTTCCAATAAACCTTTTTCCTCTATATTTTTGAAGCTTTCAGGAACAATGAAAAAACTTCCCACCACAACTATTTGAATTACCAAAATTACCAACACATAAACCAAATCCCAATTCTTTGCCATTGGTTCTGAAGCAGTAACATGTGCTAATGATAACGTTCAGCTGGAAATTCCCAACATACTCTTTTACATTTGTTAAAGTGACAAAGCACTTCCTAAACTATTTGCTCTTGTGAACACAAAAATTCTGTAGCAAAGCCAAAAACTGAGCTCAGAGGTCCTAAATCCCAACCTGGAGCCCTAATCCCAAAACCAGACCTCATCTCAACAGGATTCAGAGGATCAGATGGTTCCAAGACCACAGCCTACTAATATGTCAAGTCTTTCTTTAAGGTTAACTGAAGCCAAAGCCTGATTAATTTTACAGTCAATAGTAGTCATCATTTGACAACATTAGTTTTGTGCTATTAGCTTCAGGATATGGGAAATCAGGGGTAATTTGTTGTGCATGCATAAAAAGGCATACACAATGTGAGAGAAATGACCCTCTCAAATTTATTATTTTAATTTTAAAGTGTCTATTGCAAGCATATGCACTGCTAAAACATTTAAACAAAACTGGATTTAATTGCTCAGAAAAAAATTAACCAGTGAGCTCAGAAAGAAAAGAAGATGAAAGAAAAAACATGAGAGACACAGAATTAAAAGCTATTTTACCAGCTATAAAAAGGCTGCAAAATAGTTGCATACACATCAGCCCAGACAGAAAGGTATCCTAGTATGTCCAGAAGGCAGTCATTGAGGCATACTGGGGAAAGAAAGCAGATAGATCATTAGGGGTATTGAGCCTTGGAGTTGCTGCTCTGGCACAGCCCAATGAGAACCATCAGGTCAAAACAAGGATAAGAGCTCTTGCTCAGCTCCCTGGCAGGAACTGGCACTAAAAAAAAAAAAATAAAAATCACTGAGCTCACATGACTGTACAACAGCACCCACAAATATGCAGTCAAATTAATATTAAACAGTCAAGGGCTGTACAGCCAAATGCATTCCCTGCTAGCATAATTCCCTTTCTACAACGATCTGTACCTGCCAAGATTTCGAACCAACTATGTTCCAGCAGCTGGAGAAAACTGTGAGGCAAAAAGAAGTAAATCTTAATAAATTCACTGCTAGAACACCTTTTCACTTATCCTCATAAGGCACAGAGTGGGTTTTGGAAGCATTGAATATTCTCAGCTCGATAAGACTGAACCTTATTGTACACGTGGCAGGATCAATGCTTGCTGGAATTTGTTTTCCAAAGGGAGGGAGGAAAGAACATGGCAGCTCTGCATCACAAAGAGCTGGATGTCCAAGGAACAGCTTGCCATCAAGTGTGATGGCTTTGCTGCATCAGGAAGGGATATGTCACCATGGCATGTAAAAAGAGGCCCATTTTGTTACATTTCCATAATAAGATATAGCACATCTGATGGTCATAAGTTTCTAGTGAAGATTAGAGATTCAGCATCTCCTCACAACACAAAGACCCCAAAACAATGGGTGAGTATCTGTATGCATCCATAAATATATACAAATATGCATACATGCAGGCCTAACAACTAATCTTAAGACATGTTGATTACAGAAGCATCACGCTGATCACCTTCCATGCCCTATGTGAATTGATTAAAAACCAAGATGAAAGAATGGGAAAACAAACCAAAAATAGAAACACATCTAAAAAGAATGAGGTAGTGACCAAATTTAAAGCATGTTCCTTCTCCCTCTGCCACAAAATCCAGTTTGTTTTTAAAACTAAATATCAAATTATTTGCATATACTGAAACATCTCTTTAATACTAAATCATTCCACTGAACAGTCAATTTAAAGGGTGGAAAAATTATGATGTCTTTATATATTTCACCTTTTTTCTTTCCATTTGTTAAAATCCTTTTCCAAATATTGGCTTGCCCATAGTCATATTGTGCATTGCTGGCGTTCCAAACCATAAGTCCACGAGATGTTAAGCCTCCAGCAAAGCACACTCTTTTACTTATGTAGCAAGTTGACTGCTCTTTACAGCAATAATTTGGAAACAAACTAACAAATTCACATGAAAGCAGGATGATGGCACTGACACAACAGGAAATTAACATAGGATGTTTTATCTGAAGGAAAAGAAACATCTCTAAAGCAAACAACTAATTGTACAGGGTCAAGCATGTATATGCTCTTTTTGGCAACAGCACATGAGTTTTCATTCCTTAACTATTTTTATGTGACATGTCTCCAAATTAATATCTTCAAAGCTTTGTTTTTCAAAACAGAACTCTGTATTTGTGGGAGAGGGACTGAAGAAACAGCCCAGCCCATCAGCTGGATCTGACTGTGGGTTTGGATACACAACTTAAATGACCACAGAATGGCAGCACAACTGTGGCACAATGCCTATACTCTAAAAATCAAGGTGGGAGGCATCAAGCAACATCTTGCAAAAAGCATGCAAGTGATCCTTCACTTGAAAAAT
>VZTY01009660.1:110508-137674 GCA_013400935.1 Turnix velox
GTTGGTCCCTTCTTGGCTTAAATGTCACATGGGCGGCTCATGTTGAGTTTGTCATCAACTGACACCCCCCCAAGTCTTTCTCTTCAGAGCTGTATTTATGCTGCTGGAGGGTCAACCCAAAACTCACAGAATTACAGAGTGATTGAGGGTGGAAGGGATCTCTGGAGGTCAGCTCATATCAAATTTGGATAGACCTTTTGACAGAGCAATATGCACAGACACTTTTCTTGTCAGTGCTGTGTCCACTAACAAGAGACTAGGAAGAAGATCTACTGCAGTGGAATGCCAGCCATCCTGGACTGCAGCTGATAAAGATGCAGAAAATAGGCTCCTTCCTATTTCATGCCTGTATTTTATTTACTCAGCTCCACAGGTAGGCCTAAAGCTTAATAGATACAGCAAAATAAAGGTGAGGCCAAGAGCTTAGTGCAACACGTGAACTCTATGCATGAAAAGAATAATCATGTCCCACAGAGATGATCCAGAAGGAGGGACAAGGGGAAAGAGTAGCAAAAAGAAAAGATGCTCTGGCAACAGTCTTTTCTTTCAAGAGGAATTTGTAGTGCCACATTATAGTAATGCCTTTTTTTCTTACTTTTACCATTTCAATATGAATTGTTGTTAATCCCTTATTACTTTTACCACTGTAGATGCAAAGATCCTGATAAGAAAATAGTGAGTTTTTTCTTACAGCAATAGGAATTGGTGTTGATTTTTGCATTTTGAAATGTCACCCTCCTCCAGCTGGTTGGCAAGCAGATTTAAGGATTTCATCTGGATCAACTCCTTGTTTCTACTTGTGATAGCCACATGGATCTTGGCTTCAGCACCAACTCCAGCAGCCTGACAAAGCCTGACTAACCAGCTCTGATCCATAACTGTAGCAAATATTTTGCTCTATAACTTCTGCATAAATTTATATTCCATACCAAGTAATATCTCTCTTCACATTGCACCATCTTAACATTTGGCTCCTGTGCTTATAAAAGTGGAGTTTAGTGTATCTCAGGTTCTAATTCACAAACAAATTTCCAAAGCAGAAATTAAAACAAGCTGAAAAGAGATTATCTATCATTATCTTGCATGGCAGAATGCAACAAACATTATAAACCTATCTTGGTCACAGCAGATGAAAATGGTCTTAGTGCTCTTAGAAGAAAAGTTCTATTTAAGCAATGGCTCACCATAATAACAAGAAAAAGGTATCATGTACTGCAGCACAGCCCTGTCTAGAGAGCTGACTGAGGTTTCCATGGTTAACCTAAATGGAAATCAGTTTCATATTTTTTTGGCAGAAGGTCTATAAGCTAATTTTCATCCCCCTGCCTACAACTGTAATTAAAAGCACAGGGAAAAGACGTCATATGCCTCAAGTGTGAGGGTACATTACAGCAGCTATTTTTGTTTTTAAATCACCTTAATCAAGTGGGAAAGTAGAATATCATTATTGCCTTCTTGTGATTATAAAGTTAACAATCAATACACTCCATGCCTACAGGAAAATAACATCCTGTGTGCTGGACTTGGTTGCTTGTTCTAAAAGGAAGTGAGCTTTAATGCAGTTTTGATCTTCAGTCACTATAAGCTTCTCTTGCAAAAATTACTACTCAGGAACTCAGAAACAACAGAAGAGGGCAAGGGGAGCCTAAAAGGTTTTTTATGGCAATATTCAAGAGGTACTCACAATAAAGGTTTGAAATGTATAATATCAAGGGGGAACATAATTGCATAAAATGAGCACATGCAAAATCTACTTTGTCTGGTTAATGAGAGTAAATGGGAGAAAAGAGTACAAGTACCCAGGATGTGAAGACATGTCACAAGAAGCTTCCAAAAGAATCCTCTCAGCACATTAAGACCAGCCTGATTCCATAAAGGTCTTACAATGACTTCACAGCAAGTGCACAATTCCAGATTAAGCTCATTCTTCTAATGAGTATTTAAAGGTGTGACATCACTTTATAGACAGCTTTAATAGAAGCCTGGAGTTCGCTGAATTATCATCTCCTCCACTTCTGCCTATCAAGTAGATCAATGACAATTGGCAACACTTCTCATGTTATATTTTCCATAGCTCTTACTCTGATAGAAATATATTAATACTAAATGAAAGAACAGCAAAATAAACACTGACCATGAACTTCTTCAACCCTCTAATAAACTCAGCTTTTGGAATTGGTCCTTCACAGCCTGCAACTTAGTGACACTTCGTTAACACATAATCACTACAACTGGTGAAGTGTGGTGAACAATGGGCCTTTGTGGCATTCTGAGTTGGGTAACTCACACTACATTTCACCCCTGGTGGATGAAGTTCAAATCGAGGAATGCTTCTGGGGAGGTGGGGAAGAAAAGCACACTCGGTTTTCCCAAAGCCCGTTCAAACCCTCTTTCCCATCTTTTACCCTTAAAAACTGACACTCTTAAAAAAAACACCAAAAAGGCTTTGAGTTGAGATTAGCATCTGCCATGTCTGATATTAGCCTAGCTTTGTGAACAGAACTGACTCCAAAGTCAATTCTGTAACTACCCAAAAGTAGACCACTGTGGTCCAGAATGAGTAAAATAAGGATCTGGTTTGTATTTTGATTTCCCCACTGGCAAACAGAAGTTCTCGCTTAAAACAGAGGAGTTTGCTTTGAGTACAAACAGAAGCAACCCTATTAAAAGTCCTAAAATGACATTTATTCAGTCAATATGAGATGAAAGAATTCTATTACTTGGAAAGTGCTTCTCACACTCTCACCTTTCAGCTATTATTCGCATACAACTAAAATCCTATCTGAACAAACTCCTTCATTACATATTATCCAGAATTATTTATTTTTGTATAGAATCATTAGCGCACAGGAGAGCTCAACATTTCACTGAGACAGCTGATGGTGAATTAAAGAGGCAGGTACTAATGTGAAAGTTCAAGAGGGGAAAATATCACCAGGTTAGATGTGGAAGGAGCCAGAAACAGAAGGCTACTTGTCTTCACCAACTGAAAAACCAGGACTGGAATGGAAGCAAGAAAGAAATTACAATTCTCAAGACTGCAGCTGTGTGAGGAGACCATGGAACAAGCAGATAAAAGCACAGAAGATGAAACTCAAGCAAGTTCAATTGAATTAGACATTTGGGCATTAAGTAAGCCAGAAATAGCAACAGAAGGGAAACAATTAATTTAGTAAAAGAGGACTAGGAGTTAAATTTTCTCATCTGCCACAGGGTTTCTGACTAGTGGCAGGGATGTCACTCATTCTGTGCCAGAGCTCCTCATCCACAAGGCAGGATATTGAGCAGAAAAGTCACAAATTGTTCAGGAGACAACTGTTCAAGTGATAAGGGCAAGACATGAACCTGCACAGACAGCTATACCTAGAAGATTCCCTGAGGAATTAAAAAACATACTCTCAAGGGAACACTCTGAGAAGTGTTATTTGGGCACCAGTTACAGCTATGAATAGTGGGTACAGTCTATTCCTATAAAATATACAGGAGAAAAGCAAGGTAAAGTAAAAAGTAGGATATCTGCTTGGAGATGCAGGAAGGAAAAGGGTGGGAAATTGCTTCAAATGTAGGGGAAGTTGGGAAAAGACACTTGCCTCACACAACTACTTCAGCCTAAGAAGCCTGCACACTGCAATTCATTCATTCAGACATGAGTTGTAAGCAGAACAAAGAGTGACTGGTGCAAGAAGTTATGAAATAAGATACAGGTAGTCACAAGATGAACCTCTGTGTACCAAAAGAAGCAAGCAAAGGAAAGAAGATGTCTACAACCAGACTGTCTGGCTGCAGAGATCATCAGAAGAGCAGAGGAGAAAGGGATGAAATTTTCTCCCAGGTTACAGACAACCACAATTGGATACAGAACCATGGTTGCACCATTGTCATAAACACAAAGCTAAAACTCAACCTCAGACAAATCCCATAGAGAGTTAAGGCAAGAAACAGAAGCTGTCACCCTCCCCCTGCCTAACAAGGCTGGGGGCCAGCAGGCCCCCCAGCCTTTCTCCTCCCACCGTGTCCCCTTGGAAAATGCAACTCACCAGTGATGTCCTGTAGCAGAGACACCAGGAGGAGCATCCCTCAGGCCCCACGAGGGAGCAAATAGTAGCTATTGCTGTTTCCCACTGATGTTAAATAGGAGAGTGGGTGGAGGGGGCTGATGGGGAACAGCCGGGGATGGGAGTAGTCCCCAGTGGAGCCCAGGTGTGGGGGATTTGGGGGAAAATGGGCTGGAAAAGGGTTGGTGTGGGGCAGAGGCAGGAGATGGGGGATGGAAGGGATATGTGGAACCTGCCTAGAGACAAACAGGAAGGAAAAACGGAAGGACGAGATTGTTTGCCATTTGCTATTTTGCTAAGTATGACAAAGCAGCACACTTTAGCTGCAGGAAACACATCCCTGTCCCAGCTAACCTGCTCCTGCCTTAGAAAGTCTAAAGCACATGGATGGAAGAAAGCAAATAATGCTATGTGTTTCAGATTGAGAACAAGGAACAGAACTAGTACAGGATTTTCCTGGGATTTCCCAGGAAATCAGTAATACCCCAGGATATTGAAAGCCTCTCTAACATCCATCTAGTGCCTCAGTGACAAGGGCATTGTATATCTTTTAAGGACATTCTCTTCCATCCTGGTAGGAGGTGTCTTAGACCAAAATGTATGTAGTGAGCTTATGCACCTTCAAATTTAATTGAACCCTGTTGTACTTCTTCCTCTCTAAGCTCCCTTGCAGTCACTTTTGGTTTAAGCTCAAATTAGCACCACTAACCCCTTCATAGAATCATTGAATAGTTTGGGGTGGAAGGGACCTTAAAGATCATCAAGTTCCAACCCCCCTGCCATAGGCAGGGACACCTCACACTAGATCAGGCTGCTCAGTGCCTTGTCCAGCCTGGCCTTAAACACCTCCAGAGAGGGGACATCCACAACCTCTCTGGGCAACCTCTTCCAGTGCTTCACTACCCTCACCATTAGGAACTTCTTTCTTAAATCTAGCCTGAATCTACTCCCTTCCAATTTACATCCATTATTTCTAGTCCTTCCATCACATATCCTATTAAAAAATCCTACCCCTGCCTTTCTGTAATCCCCCTTCAGGTATTGATAGACGATTATGAGTTCCCCCTGAGCCTTCTCTTCACCAAGCTGAACAATCCCAACTCCTTCAGTCCATCTTCATAAGGCTCCAGACCTTTGATCATCTTCATGGCCCTTCATGCACAAAGCCAGCTTTTCTATCTACTTACAGTTCTGTTGGTGAAGTTACTGAAGTCTGTCAGTAGGATTTGCTTTATCATCTCTGGTGTGGAAACCACCACAAACATCTGGCGACCAATGTAGTACCTACAAAGAAAGCAGAGAGTCATTTCAGCAGATACCAACCAGAGAATCATCACCTCCCTTAAAATACCTCTGTTGGCTTTAAAATAGCAGCCATGAACAAATATCCCAGAAAATACATTCCACTAGCTAAATCAGTATCTTACCCCATCCCTCTGAACTTTTAAATTAAGAGACACAGTCCTCCATTTTAAAGGAAACAGCTTAAAATCTTTTAGTGATTAATCGATACTCAGCCAACATTTTAATGTAGAGGTTTAGGTACCCTGTGTGCACTGTGAACTCTGTGCAAAATGATGTAGCATCACTGACACAAATTACAGAGGAACAAAACACTCAGAACCAACAACCCAAACAATCACATAAGTCCTACAAAATCGTTATCTGCAGTTACCCACGTGAAATATCTCTCCACAGCAAATCCTTCCCCAGTGCAGCTGCAGTAGAAGTACACTTCCACCTCTAGCATGGGAATCAAGTGCATTTCAGATCCCTGGCTCTGCAATACCACAGACATAGCCATCTAGCACATGAACCTTACATGACACCAATGAGGAAAAAAAAATAAAACTAAAACCAAAAAAAGTCCATCAAGTAGAAAGAAATTGATAAAACTTTAGAAAAAGTGTGGGTGATAGATGTGTCTAACTCTGCTCATACACACTCTTTCTCCTGCTTCCTGCTTAAAATGATATTTGGAGCCAGGGTCTAACCTTAGCAGGTTACACATCATCGTGGATGCCCTAGAGATACTGGGACCCACTCCAACCCCACAATTCCTTGGAGCTTCTTCTCCAGCAGTATTCCCTCCCAAGACCCATGGGTGCTCTTGTCCTTGGCTGCTCAGCAGGGGGAGGAAGGAGTACCACCAGCACGCAGAGATTCCTACCTTTGCAGATTGCTGGACCAGAAAGACTATGCAGATAGCACTGCCACTGCTCTGCCAGGAGAGAAGAAGAGGAGGCTGGAGGCAGGCACAGGAGGGCAGCTCAAAGCAGAATACAAGAGCAATACTGCAGATGCTGCAATACCTCAGTAATACTGATGCCTAATCATTTTGGTGTGATGCAGCTTACTATCAATATATTGCTTATCACCTGTCTATGTTGCAGCAACAGAAAAGACAAGCAAACCCTGAGTTGCATTAAATTTAGTAACTGGAGGTTCCCATGGCAATGAAGCTGCAGCAGCACTGATTTCACTGGAGGGCAAACAAGTCAGACAAATATCTTGATTCTAAAGCAGGGCTTCACGGTCAACTTTGACCCTTGTGCCACCAAAACTCATAAGAAAATGTCAGAAAATAACAAGAAAATAATTTCTTCAAGAAGGAAGAGATCTTATTTTCTTTGATGAGTTTCAAGAGGAAACTTGTCTTCACCTCCTATTCACTTGAACTTCAGGTACAGACTGTACCTTCTATTAAAGTAAACCTTTTTTACCTCACCCATTTTGCTAAACTGCAGCAAAGTAGCTCTCTGCTAGTGGTCTAATTTTTCTTCAGAATCCTAATAGGAAAGAGCTGAGGCCTCATTTTAAAAAGTGTTTTTGACCACCAAGTTTGGCAAAAGAGTGAAATGCCTCACATGCCCCTTCTGCATGTACTGGATAAGTTTTCTCTGGCATTAGAGAGGTGAAACAGGCTCCAAAGACAAAGATCCATGCTGTCCCAATCCTACCCAGCCATGAATATTGACCTCTCACACTCAGATCTTGCTTTTCCTTTCACCCTCCAAGTTTATTGAGTTCTTTGTCTTATTTCGTGGTTGGTGTCTGATAGTCCTCCAACACACAGCTTTTTACAGAGAAAAAAGTTTTAACAGCAGACTCCAAATCTGAATCAGAAGCTGATTTAGTCTACCCAGACAGCTTAATCCTGACCACCAAGAGGCACCACATGATGCATCATGCAAAGCACATTTAGGTGAAATGTGTCTGTGTGAAAGACAGACAACTCCAGTTTATTTCAAACTGGGAATAACAGGACAATTCTCACAGTCAGACCCCTTGGGTCACAGTACACTTTGTGCTTGAAAGCATTTAAGACTAGAATTTGGGGCAGGAGCATCTCCTGCTCAAGCTGCTTTTATGAGAAAATGACTCACAAGCCAAGCTTATGCAAGGAAATCTATTCATCATCCTCCAACTCAGACCAGTCACCCGAACTCCCAGTTCTGCTTCCACAGCTCAGCTCTGTCTTTTTTTGTTTACTCTTCTCTAACTTTCTATCTACAGAGGCACCTGTTTTTCCTTTGCTTATCCAGTTATAAATAACGGCAGAGAAGGAGAAGGAATGGAAGTGGAAAAAGCTTCCTAAAATTAAACTGAAAATACTGAAAAAATATTCTAAGTTGCTTTTTACTTAAAGTTCTTCCTGCTTTCAAAGAATAACTGCAGGAAATGCTACTATTTTTCACTGCACCCTGAACAGTAAAAGTTCTCTCCCTGACTTTTTTGCAATCCCCAACTTTCTGTAAATAATCTTTCTAACTTTATCCAGGACACAAAAAGAGGGAATGTATGCACATGCTTTGAAAGTGAAAATGCACAGACTAGGAGCGTGATTTCCACAATCTTCTGAAGATAAGGAAAGAGGATAAGAACAGCTAAGTAGAAAACAAGAACATCTGAGTTATTTCATTCATCAAAAATGAGTCCAGAATCCTCAAGGCCACAAGAAATATGCTTAACTAAGTTTTAAAACATTTACAATCCTTTGGAGGATCGAGGTCTTGCTTGCAAACCAAGGATATTTCCCAACTACTTTTATTTTTTTTTTTTACTTGTTCCAAAATGGTATATAAAAGATAAAATCCTCCTGAACAATAATCTGTTCTTCCCAAATAAATAACATTCACCCCAGCCATGTAACTTCATTTTGATTCTGTATTACTACACAAGGATATCACCAGCCTCACACAGACTTAGATTTATTATTGAACAAAACCTGATATTCTTGTCAGATTTTAATAAATAAGAGTTTGAGAAAAACAAAAGCCTCCCGGCAAGTGCATTTACAAATGGATTCATGAATAATTTAGGGCAGCACTTTTTATTAACTTTCTCTAGGTTAATCTTTTCACAGGGCTTGTCCACACACAGAAGCCCTACCTTTAACTACAGCCCTACAGTACCATTACACTGCTTGACCCAGCCCTTTGTAACATTTTCACATGGGGCACTTGGGGTATAATAAACACTTCTTGTGACCATCTAACTCATTCCTGCAAAGAAACAAGAATGTTTGAATGCAGTACAACACAGCTCTGTCCACCTGGGAATTTGCTGTAACCCTGCCATATTGGTAAAAATAAAATTCATGACCCATGCACGAGTGTAATTTTCCTGTGTAAATGAGGCCTCAGTTATTTAAGTCATGCTGTTCAGGCAATTTCTACTACATTTCCATTGAAGATGCAGTAGAAAAAAATTTCCCATTTTTAGACCAGCAGTCTTAGCTCTTTTGGAGGGTTAGACAAAACCTGGTATATCAACAGCATTAGGGCAGCATCAGCTTACTCCAGTGGATTCTACAATCATAGATTCTATGATTCTACAATCATAGAATGCATCAAATTGGAAGGAACCTTTAAAGGTCATCACTGCAGTGAGAAGGGACATCCTACACTAGATCAAGTTGTTCCCCCTCTGGAGGTGTTTGAGGCCAGGCAGGACAAGGCACTGAGCAACTTGATCTAGTGGGAGGTGTCCCTGCCTATGGCAGGGGGGTTGGAACTAGATAATCATAGAATCATAGAATCGTTTGGGTTGGAAGGGACCTTAAAGGAGGAATAAGCAAAAAAGTTTTTTCGTAAGCATTGGACAGAAAGGGTGGAGCTGCAGAAAAGGCAGGCTGCCCTTCAGTTTGTTTACCACAGGCCTCACAGTTCAAGAGGGTGGTTATGTTATAGTATATTGAGCAAAGGAACTTAAACTGCATTCCAAGTGTTTTAATAACTGAAGTGGCTACAAACGCCACACACGCTCAACTGCAGCACTTTGGTTTGTAAGAGCAGACAAGCACCACTCTTAAGGCCATTAATGAAAGGGACAGAGATGTCAGCCCTGTGTTCAGGCTTGGCCCAGGAGGCTGTGGTTCTCTTTGCAAATATTTTAGTCATTTACTAAACCTGTATTTTCTTTATCATCAAGAATAAGCAGCAATCCAGCAATAATTTCTGCTGCTTTGCATGTGCCCCACCATTGCTTTCTGCAGAGATGTGAGCCAGGTGTCCCCACCTTCACCATGGCCACAGAAGTTACTCCCTGGGATAAGAGAAACCTGAGAGATGAGCTGCCAGGTCCAACCACAAAACCAGGTAGGAGCAGTGAGACAAGAGGCACAATGAACTGACCGGACCCCCCTGAAAAGCCCAAGCACATCATCTCACTTTAC
Organism: Turnix velox; assembly: GCA_013400935.1. NCBI lineage: Eukaryota > Metazoa > Chordata > Aves > Charadriiformes > Turnicidae > Turnix > Turnix velox. Next base: position 120,241 of record VZTY01009660.1, read on the forward strand.
ATTTGCCAGGGATTCTGGGGAACTCTACTCAGAGCAGCTTATAAATACCTGAAGGGGACCTACAGAAAGGCAGGGGTAGGACTTTTGAATAGAATAGTGATGAAAGGACTAGAAATAACAGATGTAAATTGGAAGAGGGAGATTTAGGCTAGATATAGGAAAGAAATTCTCTATGGTGAGGGTAGTGAATCACTAGAAGAGGTTGCCCAGAGAGGTGTTTAAGGCCAGGCTGGACAAGGCACTGAGCAGCCTGATCTAGTGGGAGGTGTCCCTGCCTATAGCAGGGGGGTTGGAACTTGATGATCTTTAAGGTCTCTTCCAACTCAAATTATTCTATGATTCCTCTTGGGTGGTGCAGTGGCTCAATCAACTACTTTTAATTTGAAGAATGAACTTAATATAATAATAAATCTTTTCTGTGCCTCCCAGAATCACTCTGGCCATGCTGCATAGTCATTTGCTGTCAGCAGCATCCCCCATGTCCTGAGCCAGAGATGAGGTCTCTGAGCAACACTCACAGTGATTTTGCCTTGCTGGGCAGGAAAGGACTGAATCAAGACAAAGAGCCATGTATTTTTTGTATAACACCTGTGTGGGAAACACCTGCAGCCCTTTCACCTTGTTTATAGCACTTCTGTCAATTCACAGAAGACTTTGATCTCCCCATCTATTATCAGTTCCACGTATTACAAACACATCACATTAATCATAAAACACATATATGCTGTTAGGCAATAAACAAGGCTTTGTTTTCCAGGCTGCAGCCTGGTAAAGCACACAAAGATCATCCAGAAAGCTCAATGAAAGCAGAAAATATTGTCTATATCTTCCTCAGGGAAGAGAAAACAACAGCGCTAAAGAAAAACACAAAAAAATTAAAAAAATAAAAAAGAGGAAAATAAGGAGTGGTATGCAAAGACACAGATATAAGAGGGAAAAGGCTAATTTTCTCAAGAGTCAGTTCCTTAAAAATAAAACTTCATCATTCTCTCTCTTGGTTAGACACCCATTCACTGTAGGCAGACAAATGTAAAAATGAAAATTGTACCTCTTGTTTAAAATAGGACTTCCAGCCTGACGTTACCAGCTTAATTATTTCTGAGGTCAGCAAATTGATTTGTCATAAGCACTGTCCCCTTCCAGCTCTGGCTGGTAATTTGCTCCCTGTAGGACTAAGTGATGTGTAAGGGCTGCGAAGCACAGACAGAGTCTCTTTACACAATGTGTTACTTTGGGCTGAGAGGAAAAGAAAAGAGAGAGCAAAAAATTGTCAGGCACTGTGTTATTGTGTTATATCAGATAGAAGCCTCCAAAGTCCCCAGGTCCTAATCTGGGAGGAGTTATACTTAAATGGAGGGCTTATTCTGCCGAGTAGATCATTTAAGTAAATAGAAACAACAAAGAACAGGGAAAACAAACAACATCCTCCATTTTCCATCTGGAGGACTAGGACCCAGGCAGGTCTAGAGAAGCTGGGCATTGCCAAATGGGTTTTTTTCTGATTCCCTGTGCGAATAAAGCAACATATCTGCCCTGCACACCTGGAAATACCACACTGGTTTTCTTCAGGCGGAGAGATATCTGCAAGAAGGTCAAGATCTAACTCAAATCCTACTTCTGCTGCACCCCAGGATGTGACTTCAGCTGGAAAGGTGTCTTTAAGGAATATTTTTATAAAGCACTACTAAGGTGAGTATCTCCAGATTAGAGAACTGAGAAAAGCACATTATCACATAAGGAGGGGGGAAAAAAAGAAAAAAAATCAGAAAAACCCACAGCAGCCTAAACCCAAGTGAACTTACTGCACAGACTGAAGCCCCTAGTAGAACTGAGCAGTCTCAGGCATGGAGAAAAGTTGAAAAGCACAGCTCTGCCAACACACAGACAGATGCCTCAGCCGCAGACTAATCCAACCCATTGTGTGGATTCATGAAAAAAAGAAGACATGGCCACAGTGATTTCTATTTAAGAATAAATTGTTCCTCATTTCCTTTCTCGATGAACTACGCTTCTTTTCATGCTGTGAAGGCTTTAAAATAAGCACACAGAACTATTAATTTAATTCCTGACTGTATTAAAAATATCAGGTTACAGGATGCCCAGACAGTCCCCCAGACTTTTCATGCCACTCTATTGCTATGCATCCACCTCTTTGTCCACACACCCGGGATTAAAAATGCTATCTTCTACATACCAAGAACCTCCCTGCTATCTCAAGCTTGCACCTTGCCAAAAGACCTTTGCTTTCTAACATACTTAAGGAAGTATCAAAAAAGGGAAGAAAATTCTCCCCAGCCCCAAAAGCACAGCTATTTTTAAAGAAGCTCCTCCTTTGTCAGGTGGTGTAGCAAGAGACTGGGTGCACAAAAGCAATATTATTTAGGGTTGACAATAGGGAGAAGGAGGGTTGATTTGGGCTATGACAAGGGACAGAACCGGTACTGTCTTTCAAGTACCTTACACCAGGGTGCAAATGAGATCTATTACTGGGCATCTCTAAGCCCAAACTGGGGTTTAGCAACTTGTAGGTATCTCACGTGCTCACTAATCCCTTCCCCCTTCCAAGGGAGCAGTGCTGGAGATGCAAGCTCTGCAGGGCTGTGTTAATTCATTCATGAAATGAAGTGGATGACATTTACCCACATATAAGGAATGACAGGGATTAAATTAAGCTCACAAAGTGCCATGAAGAGGGGAAAAAAAAGAAAAAATAAAGAAGAACCCTCAAAAAAACGAGACTCACTGAATTGCACAAGCATATTGGGCAATCCACGTCCATTTGAATTTCTCAGGAAATGTGAGTCCAGACCCAACTGTGAGCACAAGAACTTGAGCCCAAATTTAGAGGTTACAAAGAGAAGCAGCAAAGGGGATGGGTGTGGATAACAGACTCAGTTCTTTTCTTGCTCCAGGTGGGCTGTGGGAGAAGCTGGGTGCAGAGGGGCACCATGGAGCTGTGAGGTCCCAGGCTTTTCACCTCCTCAGTTAGGGAGCCGCCACTTCCCATGGCTGTCAGGGGTTATTTTTATCCTGGCAACTGGGCTAAGATGATTGCCACCATCACTGCTCCACATGCTTGCATCATCCCACTAGCACTGATTAGCTGCCATCAGTATTCCACTTCATTAATGGGAAATGAAAGCTGTAAATAGAGTACTGCTTTTATAGGATGCTCTAGGAAATGAGAAGTACTGGGGTATTTAGTAAAAAACCAGCTGCTCCTCCTGCCTGGCTGCGCTGTGCTCTTTGCTCACGGGTGAGGATGAAGGGGCTCAGCCCTAGTGCCAGAAGATGGTTTCTAAATCTTTTCCCAGGGTGTTTCCCATCAAGCCTGGGCTGTGTCAGTCTGTGTTTTGTTACCCTTGTTTAGACTGTGACATTTTCAGCAAAGCCTGTTTTGTCTGAGCTCGTTAAAGCAGGGTAATGCCTGACTGACCTCATGTGATGGTGCAGTGGGTGTTTCCTGTGGGTTTCAGCATATTTCCCTGCCCAGCCTTTCTGGGGTTTTGTTTCATCTTTGGCTCTTTGCACTTAATTCACTCCCAAAGTATGCCTTTCACCCGTCAGGATACTATTTCCAGAACATGGGATTATTATTTCTAGGGAAGGCTGCACCTGGGAGATAGCAAAGTTTCTCCATCTCCAAAACTTTCCTTGGTACCATCTACATGCTGTTCACGTGGTACGGATTTGTATAAGTCCATTATTTATATTCTACAGTGTTGCCTATTTTTACCAGTGCAGCAAAGAAATTAAAAAAGAAATTATAAAAGGCTGCTATGAGATGGTTGAGGAGGATAAGCAGACAATGTTATTCAGGCTAAACGCCATCATTCTTTTCCACACAGAGAAGGGAGAGTGATCTGCTCAGTGCTCCTAGTCAGAAGCTCTAAGCAGCTTCTCTCGAGAGACAGGTAAGAAATTTCTGGGTAACAACAGGCAGTGTAACCCTTAGCAGGGCTAAAGTCATTTTGGACAAGAAAAATGGAGACAGAGCAACCCACTTGGAGAAGATGAGGGATAGGACTGAGTTGTTACATGGGATAATATGGCTGAGAGATCACAGAGAAGTAGGACATGCAGAGCAGGGCTGCTTTCTAGCAAGGTCAGGGAGGAGGGAGACCCCAGCAAGTGGCTCTGAAGCCAGGGAGGATCCTCAGTGTCCCAGAAAGTAAGAAAGCATGCATCTTCATGGTGCAGGCTCCAAGGAAAATTTGGGGACAGGGGACAAAAAAGAAAAGAGCATATGTGCGACCATACGGAGAAAACGAATCAGGAAGGAGGTCAAAGGATTTAAATATAATTTGTGATACTACATCACAAGATACAGAAAGCTATAAAACAGGTCAACTATAATAAAAACCCAAGTGTAATAAAGGTTGCTAGTTATACACCCTTTACTAAACCCCATGTAAGCAAGCACATTTCAAGCTGACAAAAACAAAACCTGTGAGATCCAACTTCTGCTTCTTCTAAAGCATTTCTGACCATGATAAAATTGAGGGGTTCATTATTTTTCCTCCCTGAGACTTGACATAAGGACATGAAGAAAAGTCACCCATAGGTCTGTGTTTCTGCAACTTTCATATCATCTACACATCACATGTCATGGTCCAGGACTCGGGTGTGATCAGAGGTTTTCACATCTCTGGTTTTTGGCTAGCCATTTTAGCCTTAAAGTTAAAAAAAATGCTTTCATAAAACACTGAGTACCTCTATCTGCTGAAAAGTCATGTCCTCATACATATCTTCAAAAGAAGCATTCCAAACTGAGCATTCCAAATCAGTAGGCTGTTTCTGTTTGGTTTAATTTTGTACTTTATCTTTTATTTCTTTGTAGGGAAGACAGTTCCTCTACCTCCTGTAAATATGATCATCAGTGGTGGACATTACAATATTTTATTTGTGCATGTGCCTGAAATAAACATACACATAATTTTCCTTCAGCCTACTCCCTCTTACTGGCATTTTGATCTTAAATCAATGGGAGCGACAATATATTGCACACCAGCCCTTTTTATTCCATTGCTCTCTCTATGTTAATGCAGTTGCATGCATTTCTGAAATAACACTGTTGTAATATTGGAAAATTTTAATTCCATGGTGACAGATAGGCTTCAATATACTGATTTTTTTTTTGCATCATAAACATAACATGATGAAATAACCAGTTGGGTAGATGATGGTGAAGGAGTGGATGTGGTCTACCTTGATTTCAGAAAGAACATTTGAAACTGTCTCCCTCAGCATCCACACACCTAAACTGAAGAAACGTGGTCGGGACAATTGAGTAGCGAGGTGGACTATCCACTGGCTGGAGAAAAGAAGCCAATGGTCAATGGAACAGAGTCTAGTAGAGTCCCTCAAGGATTGGTACTGGAATCAGTACTGTTCAATATATTCATTAATGACTTAGATGAAGGACTAGAGTGCACTGTCAGCAAGTTTGCTGATGACACAAAACTGGGAGGAGTGGCCAAAAGGCCAGAAGGTTGTGCTGCCACATCCAGCCAGACCTGGACAGGCTGGAGAGCTGGGCAGGGAGAGATTCAATTAAACACAACAAGGCAAGTGTAGAGTCTTATATGTGGGCAAGAGCAACCCCATGTATCAGTATAAGTTGGAGATTGAGCTGTTAGCAGTGTAGGGGAAAGGTACTTGAGGGACCACAAGCCAGCAATGTGCCCTTGTGGCCAAGAAGGCCAGTGGCATCCTGGGCTGTATTAAGAGGGGCATAGTCAGTAAGTGGAGAGAGGTTCTCCTTCTCCTCTACTCTGTCCTGGTGAGACCACATCTGGAATGTTGTGCCCAGTTTTGGGGCATTCAGCTCAAGAACAGGCAACTGTTTGAGAGAGTCCAGCACAGAGTCACAAAGATAATGAGAGCAGCTCCCTTATGAGGAAAGGCTGAGGGAGCTGGATCTCTTCAGCTTGGAGAAGAAAAGACTGAGGGAGGACCTCGTTAATTTTATAAATACGCAAAGGGCAAGTGTTAGAAGGATAGAGCCAGGCTCTTCTCAGTGGCCTACAATGATAGGATAAGGGTGCAAGCTGGAACACAGGAGGTTCCACAGAAATATGAAAAAAACTTTTTCACAGCGAGGGTGACAGAACACTGGAAGAGGTTGCCCAGAGAGAGGTTGCAGAATCTCCTTCTCTGGAGACATTCAAAACCCATCTGGATGTGTTCCTGTGTGAGCTGGTCTAGAGACTTCTGCTCCAGTGGAAGGATGAAACTAAAGGATCTCTTGAGGTCCCTTTGGATCACATTCTGTGATTCTGTGAAATGATGAAGCCAATCTGAGCTTTGCCTAACTGCATGTGTATACATCATTTTGCTGAAAAAGGAACAAGAGGCTTTGACCCTGCCATGGCCACAGGCCTGAAGATATCTGGAGTAAGGAAATGAAAGTAAGCTTTCATAAGTGGGAAGCAAAGGGCAACCCATTTGTCTGCTTCACATGCAATAAAAATGCAGATCCTGGCCAGCACTGGGCAGACTTATTCAGGCAAGTAAAGGTTTGCCAGAGCAGCCACAAGGGGGACAGCTATTGGGACTCATTTTTTCTTTCTCAATCTGCATTAAAACAAAACAAAAAACATGTTGAAACAAAGAAAAATAGGATAGTAACCACCTACTGAGCTCCCAGAAATGTGGTTTTTTAAACGCTGCAGCATAAAAAAATGCACGAAGGAAAGATTCATTTTTTAAAATCCTTTCATACCTATGGTATTCTTAAGATCCACACACATGCACAGAAAATCATTTAATTTTCTTAATGCATTATTAAATGCATACTAAGCCAAATAGAAGTCATTTCTCAAAGCTTTATGCATTTATCATGAAACCACTAGCAGAATTCTTTACAATGAAAACGCTAGCTGTACACATGACCAAACTAAATTATCTTGGGAAATGGCTAATATCTGACCATGTGGAAACACTAGAAAGCAGGGCTTTGTTACAGGACTTGTAGGAAAAAAAATGCATTTTCTTACAGAAACAAATTATGATAAAAATATTTTTAATAGTACAAAAATGCTGCAGCTCCAGAAAATTTTCCTGAATCAATTCAATCTGTGTTGTGCCGGACTTAAAAAAACCATTAAAAATAAAAACCAAACATGATAAATTTCCTAACCTCTTTCTGTGCACCACACAGAAGACAAAGGGAAGTGAAATACAACAGACAGAAAAGAAAAAGAAAGAAAAATCCTGATAGTGTGTGCATCAACAGCAACATCCCTGCTAACAACAATGCACAAATCTGAGGCACAAAGGAGGAGAGGAGCAGGAGTGATGCATACAGTTGCCAATGGCACTCCAAAGTAATAACTTCCAGGAAAATCTGCTGTTAAAAATGGACAACACACTGCTGAGAAGGAGTTGAGTCATGACTTTCATCACAGGGCAAATTATTTCAACCTCAGAATGGACACAGTGAAAAACAAGATGTACACAGCTCTGGAAGGGAACTATGGGGAGAACATTCTACAAACAGCTAATATACTCACCTGGTTTAAATTATTAAACCTCACCAAAATCCATACATGTTTAGGAATTTCCCCACATATTTAACATACAGTCAATAAGACACAGATCACATTCCAAATAGTAACATAAGAATGAGCACTTATCCAGTTGACCTATTTTCCACTGACAACCTTGTCCATATTATTAGTTGTAAAAAACACATTTCTTTTGCTGCTCCCTTTTGTTAGGGGGGAGAAGAGGGCAATTGTATAACAAATGACGTATTTATCACCACACCTTAAACCAACCCAGAACCCTGAGGATGGAGGAGCATGTTTTAACCCCCTGCTCTTCCATAAATGTACACTTTCACCATGGATCAATGGGTTCTGTTCATGCACCTTCTCTTTCTGATGATCAGCAGGAGCACAGCATATTACACCAATGCTGGGACCCAGGTCCCACACTCACACTGCACACATTTGAGCTCTTGTTGCAGCTGCATTAAAAACAACCCAGAGACACATCCAAAACACAGGCTCAAGAACATCTTGTTGTCTTAGTCATAGCTGCTTGAATGAAGAAACTCAGGACCCCCATGGACCTGTCTAATTTCTAAGTCATCTACCCAACACTATTTTGCTTTTTCACCTCTCAGGTCCTCTGAATTTCTAAAGTCTGCTTAAGAGTAGTGCCAAGTAAATTTGCTGGGGTGGATTCCTTGAACCCTTCACCCAAAACATTCAAGTATATATGAAACACCAGCAGTCACAGTTAGGATTTTTGAGAAAGCATTTTCTGAACCAAAAATTGGGTTCATTCTTAATTGCTCACAAGTTTACCTAGGAAGAAGGGAAAACAAGTGGATTTGAAAGCAGAACATTGTAAACATTGTATATTTCATCTAAATATAGAGCTATTGGGGTGAGATCAAGAGACTTGATCCTCATGCATCCTCATGCAGAGATGCAGCCCACTGAATCTATTCATAACTCCTATAAACAAAGCAAAAAAAGAAAAAACCCACAAGCACAACTGTGAGATGAACCGTCACTGAAGTAAATATATTGATCTATCAAAAATGATTGAAGACTGACAATAAAAGGGTTATAAATGCTTGGAGGAAAGAGAAAGCAAAAACACAAAACCAACCCACTGAAAAACTCCCACCTGCAGTCACAGAGAAGAATGGACTGGAACAATAAAACACAATGGCAGTGCCTGTAAGTCTTTGATAGCTGCCCCTCCCAAAAACTGGAACAATCTTGCTATAAACCAAGCAAATGAAAATGTAAATGCATGAGCAATCCTCTGGGAGATTCAGATGCTTCGTGTCCTGTAGGCAAAGAAGGGAGGAGAAAAAGGTAGGAGGAAGCAAGAAAAGGCACCACTTTTAATATTTGCAATTATCGATCATGCTCTCCTCTCCTGGAAGTTTTTTAATCCAGCAGAGACCTTACAGTTAGACACTCTATGCTCCCTAAATGGCAGCTTTAGTACTGCCAGAAACTCCTTCCTCTCTTCTGACCTCTGTGCCATCCACTGCTTTGACTTCTCCCAATTTCAGGAGTGCCAGAGCAAACTATGTGAACAGTTTCCTGCATAAATCAAATATTCAAAATAGCATTCAAAAGATGCATGGGATGGTCAAATGTGCTGAATGCAACACACAGAGCAGTCCTCTATGTATTAACACTATGGTATATCAAAGGGCTACAAGAGGCTACATGAGGCCATACAAACAGCATTTGTTTAAATATTCTGCTAAGGAAATGAAAATTAGGAAAGTTTCACCAACTTGAATCTGTTCTCAATTCATGAAAATCCATTTGAAGGAGTTACTGGACATAAGTAAGTAAATTGCCACTGATGCAGGACAAAAGTTGGGTCAGTTGTAAAAATAAGTTTAGGAACTCCAAGTATTCAACTACAAGTATCTTAGAATCATAAAATGGTTTGGGTTGGAAAGGACCATAAAAGATCATCTAGTCCCAACCCCCCTACCATAGGCAGGGACACCTCCTACTAGACCAGGTTGTTCAGTGCCTTGTCCAGCCTGGTCTTAAACACCTCCAGAGAGGGGACAGCCACAATCTCTCTGACCTGTTCCAGTGTCTCACCACCCTCACTGTAAAGAATTTCTTTCTTACATCTAGCCTGAATCTCCCTTCTTCCAATTTGCATCTGTTACTCCAAGTCCTGCCATCACATATCCTATTAAAAAGTCCTACCCTGCCTTTCTGCAGGCCCTCTTTGGGTATTGACAAGTCACTATGAGGTCCTATTTTGCAATAGGACCTATAGGTCACTGCATCTTCCTATTTTGCAGCACACCACTCTGTCAAAAAAGTCATAATTCAGATTATTGTAATAGAAAATAATTCAAAGGTTATCAGCTAATGCATTTCCATATGACATTACATTACTCTCTGATCTGTTTTAAGATTAGACTCATCTCTGCTCCTGTAGACCTACTTCCTATTTCTGCTCCCCTATGCATACCTTATTTCCTATGTGGACAAATGGACAGCCAGTGGACATATAAAACTGTTAAGTTGCTTCGATGACATTTTACTTTGGCCCTTCATATAGAGTATTTCATAAGATGTTCCACAAGATAAAAGGTCTGAAGTACTAAGATCCTCTCGTAATGTCACTTTGAAAGACTCTGCAGCAATTGCTGATGTCCTTGCCAAGATCTTTTTTCAATAAAATAGATTTCAACGTGGACATAACAGCTTGGATTATCACTGAGTGATAAAACATCTACTGCTAGCCCTTACAGAGTCAGAACATTGCTCCCAATTCACTCCTTTTTCTGTAAACTGCCTAAAGATGTCTGGATACATCTTGAAATTTGCTGTACAAGACCTAACTTTATTCCGTGAGCACCATCATGAATCATTGATTCTATGGTCATCCAAATATCAAAAATATATAACGTGAGAGAGAACTAAAAACATTGGGTCAAGATCTTCAAATAATCATGGCTTTATGCCTTTAATGGAGCTACAACAGCTTGAAGGTCCAGAGCACTATTTTCATTCTCGTTTACATAGGGGAGAAAGGAGATTGAGGGATAAGACATGGTGTGAATCCTAATAAAGTTAGATTGGGAAGTCTCCTATGGGAGCACCCCCCTATCGATAATGCTAATTGCTGGGTGAGATGGTCTGCTTTTTCTGTGATGTTTCATTTATTCCAGAACTGCTCTGTCTGTGCATCGGAGGGTTTTTTTGACACTACTGTAGCTGTTTAATTACACCAATGCAATTTTATCAGTATGACTACAATAAATCCTCCTTTAAGACAAGCCTTCAGGTTTAGCCACCAGATTTAATGGAGGGACGGAAAGATTCATAATCCCCAGGGTAATGGTGGCTCAGCCATTCCACACTTTCCATGCTAAAAAGAAAAATAAAGAAAAAAAAAATAGAATAACAGCTGAACACATTTTCTTCCACTGCAGCAAGCTATAATTTTGCCTATTGCCCGATGAAATCACACCCAGCTCTGCAGCAGAAGGTCTGGCATAAAGCAGGCTCTCTGGGGTAAAAAGAGAGGTAGTCAAACCGAGAAAAAAAAAGGTAGTTTGAAGATGGTGCCAAACCAACAAGGAAAAAAGAGATATTTTGCTCCTCTTGCTACTAATAAAACATAGTAGACTTAAATTGATCCCCAGACTAATAAGGGAGAGGAAAAACTAAAACCTGTATATGACAAAACAATAAAAAAGTAATGAAAAGATTTATGAAAGTACATAAAAACCTGGGAATGATGTAAAAATTGTCAGGTCATGTTACTGTTTTCAGCTCAGCATGGATAAGAAATCCAGGAAGGAATAAAAATTAGAGCAGGGAGGAAAGACAGCATAGGGCAGAAGGGGTTGAAGAAAAGCAAGAGAAGGAAAATTCATTTAGAAGCAGGGAAAATGGCAAGAGGCATGAACACAAACCCCACATGAAAATGTTGTCAGTGTGAAAAGAACTGAACAAGCCCTAGAGCAAATAAAGCAGTGGAACCATCAAAGGACAACAAACACCAATGGAACTGGAACTGACTCTGCACACATCATGCAAAGTAGCAAATATGACTAAGAAATTAAATAAAAGGCACTCTTCAAATCATTCAGCAATGTTTAGCTAACCTGAAGACCAGAGGACCCATGAGATCTTATCTATGGGCCACTCAGCATGAGGAAAATAGGCTCCATCCAGCTTTTGTGTATCCCCCCGATGGTCCTGGCAAGATGGGCATGAGGAGGGGCCAGAGCCACAGATGCTCCAGCCTGTGCTGGGGCACACAGGGAACCAGGACATGCAGCTAGCTGCTGGTTAGCATTTTCATCTTTTCATCCCACTTCTCCAGCCCCTAGTGAGGGATACATGGGGAAGAGAAATGCCTTTTGGTTGATACTTCTCAAGCCACATAAGAAGGTAGTCACATGCTGCTTTTGGATTTTTTTTTGGCTGCCACAAAGAAAACAGGGTAAACCAGGGGTTCACCTGGAGAAGCAGTAACACGACTCTTCTGTGAAGAGAGCTGGGTGACCAGGGAGTGTAGGACCTCCTGAGCTGTAGAATTAAAGTTGATCTGTTCACAAGGCTGCCAAGAAGGCGTAGGGGCACTGGGAGATGATTTATTATCCCCCCTCTGTGCAGAGCAGGGTGAAATGATTCAAGGAACCCTATTTAAAAACTGCCATGTGACACTGGGACCACCAGTTCATACAGCTGGTGACTTCAGACAGCACTCACAGCACTTGGATATTACATGTTTGTCCTGGTCTAGGGCTGAAGCAGAAGGAGAGAACCCCTCATTTACACTTGTTGCTCTGTGGTGCCGATCAGGCGACCCAAAATAACAAACTGGGTGCTCCATCCCATCTGTCACACTTAATATAAACACTGAGGGAGAAAAGAGCTCAGGTTGGATCCTTTCCAAGGAATTTTCTGCAGCTGGATTTCCCCAAGGGCTCCTCTTCTTCAGATTCTTCTTGAAGGTGAGAGGACACTGGAACAGGCTGCCCAGAAAGGTTGCAGAATCTCCTTCTCTGGAGACATTCAAAACCTGCCTGGACACATTCCTGTGTGACTCAGTCTAGCTCTTCCTGCTTCAGCAGGTGGACTGGACTAGATGATCTCTTGAGATCCCTTCCAAACCCTGATATTCTGTGTCATTCTGTGATATTAGTTTAGAAAAGCACTAAACTCATAACTTCTTCCTCATCTTGTAGAGAGCTGTGGGAGAGAATCTCTATGGTGAGGGTAGTGAACCACTGAAAGAGGTTGCCCGGAGAGGTTGTGGATGCCCCCTCTCTGGAGGTGTTTAGGGCCAGACTGTACAAGGCACTGAGCAGCCTGATCTGGTGGTGGGAGGTGTACCTACCAATGGCAGGGGAGTTGGAACTAGATGATCCTTAAGGTCCCTTCCGACCCAAACTATTCAGTGATTCTCAGTGGCCAGCTCAGGCCAAGCCATATCAATATTGCACGTATCCACTTCAAGCTTGTATCAATACTTCTCTGGGTGCCATAGGACATATAATATGCACAGAAAAATCTTTCTAATACAATTGGTACAGCAAAGTAATGACCTCCTCATCCTGATCTGGTGGCCTGTAATAGACCCCCCACAAAAGCATCACCCTTGCCAGCCTTCCCCTTAATTCTCACCCACGAATTCACAAATCTCTCCTCATCCATGCCTGGGCAGTGCTCAGTACATTTTAGGGCTATTGCTTTTGAGCTAAGCTGGGCAACATCTTGCTCCACAAGTCTCTTTCTGCCTCAGCTTCTCTGCTGGACCTGAGCCTTTCCACTTCTTCCTGGAGCTCTGCCAGCAGGCTGAGGGGATGTTTCTCCTGCTCAGAGTCCCTCAGAGCTGCCCCTCGGCAGCAGAGAGAGGCTCCGGCAGCGCCCGCAGCCGCTTCCCAGGATCGCGCTCTCTGCGCTCCCGCATCCTCCGCCGCCTGGATATCCTCGCTAACTCCTCTCACCCTCTGCCACGGCCATCGTTAACCACAGAAAAAGCCCACTCCCCGCTTGTTCACGGGGGGAAAAGCCCCTTTTATCAGTGGGAGGGCGGTGCGAGGCCGTCGGTGAGTTCTCCGCCCCGCGTTCCCTACCTGAGTAGGGAACCTTTTACCTGAGTAAAAGGTTAAGCTTTTAGAAACAATGTGCTCTAGGGAGAGGAGGAGAAACTGGTGGTAAATAAAGTAGCTTGACTTAGTCATTGCAATCTACTAGAACCAATACCTCGTTATGGTTAGGTGGGAGGAGGCAGATAGATGTGTAGCACTGGAATCTGATGCTACACGTTTTAGCCAGGAATGTTGCTGGGTTTGAGTTTCTTTTGTTATAAGACATTTTTTTTTAAAAACAGGTTACCATGAACAAATTCTTGAAGTGTTAATTAAAAAAATTAGAAATTTTACTTAAAGAACATTAAGTGTCTCCCACTGTTCAGTCAGTTTTTTTTGAGGTTTCTTTTGTATTTCATAGTGAATGGCTAACACAATGCTCAGAGGAATCATGGAATAGTTTGGGTCGGAAGGGATCTTAAAGATCATCTAGTTCCAATCCCCTGGCCATAGACAGGGACACCTCCTGCTAGACCAGATTACTACATGCTTTGTCCAGCCTGGCCTGAAACACCTCCAGAGAGGGGGCATCCACAACCTTTCTGGGCAATAAAATTGTCTACATGCAAAGTGCTGTCAAAATAGAGGGTGGGAGGGGAGGAAGAAATACTTTTCTCCCCATCCACTTCTTTCAGCTACAATAAACCTAAGTGTTTATGTGTACCAACAGCAGTTAAAATATTTTTCAGTGCAAAAATGCAATTGTGTTCTTTATGGGTCTGATTCAGCAAGGTTGGTGAACTTCTGCCTGGCTTTAAGTATGCTGAGTAACACAGTTGATCTTAATGGGGCTACTCATGCTCTGAGTTACACTTGTTTAGGGATTCAGTTGAACTTTATAACCACAGTTTGCAGCTATTTAGGGGAAAAGGAGAAAACTGTAATTCACAGTGATGATTCTGGAGCTGATCGACTATCCTATCATCAGAGGACCTTATTTCCTCATTTCTAAGTTGTTACAAGTGAGGAGAAAAAACACCTTGAGAGAGTATGAATGATTCAGCTCCTTGCCATAAAAGTATATCTCTAAGAAAACAAAAATCCAAGCAAATAAGACTACAAAAAATATTTATTTGGTTAAATGCAAAAGAAAGGTTACAAAGAGCTACAGAATGAATCATAGAATGATTTCTCTAGCTGAAATATAAAAAGTAAATTGTTTAAAATATCAAAATAAACCAATGACCACAGGAGAGGAAGCAAATCTATTAGAATCCCAGTGTGAAAGAGGAAATCCAACAGGATAAAGTTGTTTCATAAAGCTAAATAATTTCTTTATGTGCACCATCAGAGATAGGGATTACTCTGGCTAGAAATAGAGAGGCTAAAAAGCCAAAAGTTTCTGAAATTACAACAGCAATTAAGACACTGTTTCCAAATCAACTTCAGCCATGAGATGTTCTTTGCACCTGTCCATGATAAGTTTGCCCTGAGGTGCTTAAGGAAGGCAGAAGGAAGGATAAGGATTTCGGAAAAGTTCCAAATGCCTAAATCTCAGAAACTTCTGATGATAAAAGGTGGAAGCCTCAAACCTCCACAGTGGCTAACCAACAACTAATTTGGCCATGGGCAGCAGTGAGAAGAGCCTATTTCTTGTTCACAACTGTTTGATTGCAGACTTAACTACAGAAATGCTAACCAGTGCCATCTGCAGTGACATTTTTGTGGGAGAGGCGAAGTCAAGCATTAAGACAGAACCAACTCTGGCTGCATAGACTTCTGAAAAGCTGTCAGCTGCCAGCTTAGCTTACAATCACAACTCACCCCTGCACACATTTCAAGTCAGTGCCTGGTTCTATGATCTATCTTATTCCTTTGAATCACTCAACCATTTAAGTGACCACACTGATCTCAGTTCCAGAAATTACTTATTAAGAAATCATTTAAGGAATTTTAGGAGCATTTTAAGAAAAAAAAAAACCAAACCACCCACCACCTGCAGATCAAGAATTAATTCCACAGACACCTTAAGAAAAATCATTGATCCTATTTTAAGTTGCTTTCTGTGTATTACTTGAAAACAAGTAAAAGGGACCCACCGCAAAACAAGATATTCTTAATATGCCTACAATAGGGTCCAACAGAAGATGAACTTCAGTTTTATTAGTCGCTGAGAATGTCTTACAGCTGGATCTTGTCAGAAGCATTCTCATTATTTCCTCCCCCTCATCAGAAAATGTAGATATTTAGGTCATTGACTCTCCTTGCCTAACAATCCTGAACTCAAGTGCCTTGATTAATCATCTGCTTTCTAAAGGTGGTTCAATCCAAATCCTACTGTCTTGCTTCTCTCCTAGACCCATCTCTGTGTCCGTCTTACTTTGTTGTACTCTTAGTCTACTGCATGCTTCTCACAGCAGGTTGAATGAATTTCAGTGTTCAGGTGAAGGATGAGGAAAGGATGAGGAAGGATGAAGGGCTTGACTTACTGAAGGATGTTTCAGATGCAAAAATGTGGGGAAAAAAAGTGTCTTCTAACAAATTGTAATGAAACTTGTGCTCTTGCTGTTTGATTAGACACATGAGATCCATGTTACGATTTCTTACCCTCTTTCCCATATCCAAATGTTTTGCTGCAGTCAAAGACAGAACTACTTAATTTCTCCCAGAGGCAGTCACCTGCCCTCTTGGGGTTGTATTCTATTTTCTGTTCCCTCACTGCTGGTGTGTTGGACCAAGAAAGCCAAGAATATATTACTTTTTTTGGCACTGAGACACTGGAACAGCTTGCCCAAAAAGGTTGTGGATGCTCCCACCCTGGAGGTGCTTAAGGCCCGGCTGGAAGAGGCACTAAGCAACCTGAAGTAGTGGAAGGAGTCCCTGTCTATGGCAGCAGGGTTGGAATTAGATTATCTTTAAGGTCCCTTCCAACCCAAAACATTCTGTGATTCTATTCTCCATCTCCAAATCAGCCATACATGCTTACAGAGCTGTAAAGTCATAATGATCAATCACAGTGTAGTGGCCAAGTGAATATGAAGTGTGTTTATAAAGCAAAATTAACTCACTGCCTCTACGGCTCTGCTTATGTTGTAGCAGCTGCTTTTCTGATTCTATAAAGTATATTTTATATTTCCTCTTTAGCCCAGCAGCTATTTATAGAATCATAGAATGGTTTGGGTTGGAAGAGATCTTAAAGATCATCAAGTTCCAACCCCCCTGCCATAGACAGGGACACCTCCCACTAGATCAGGCTGCTCAGTACCTTGTCCAGCCTGACCTTAAACACCTCCAGAGATGGAGCATCCACAACCTGTCTGGGCAATCTCTTCCCGTTTTTCACCACCCACACCCTAAAGAATTGCTTTCTTATATCCAGCCTGAATCTATCCTCTTCCAGCTTACATATATTATTCCTAGTCCTTCCATTTCTTTCTGTCTGTTTTTACCACCCATTTCCATCCAGCTAAAATTGCAATAGAACAATCAGATATGGTGAAAGTATCAAGCATCTAACTTCATACAAAAAATAAGTTCCTAATTTCTGCAGAAACCAAAACTGTGTTTCTGAAAAACTCTTCCCACGAAAATGAGAAGATTCAGAGCAAAGATTAATATATATCAATATATTGCTGTCCAAATAGGATAATTTTTACTTTGTCTCCTTTTTTTTTTTTGTATGGAGAACCAGCACACTTATTTTAGAGAAAGTATTTTTACAAGAGATACATCAAGCTGTAGCTGAATCAAAAACTACCATTCAGTTGCAGGATCTCTTCAAAAGTCACATCAGTGACTTGGGACAGGCTGAAGGAGTTGGGGTTGTTCAGCCTGGAGAAGAGAAGGCTCAGAGGGGACCTCAGAGGAACTTCTCAGTAC
>VZTY01009660.1:137839-170208 GCA_013400935.1 Turnix velox
GTCTTGAACACCTCCAGAGATGGGGCATCCACAACCTCCCTGGGCAACCTGTTCCAGTTTTTCACCAAAATGCTCCAACTCCACTTTTGCACAAAGCTAGAGCTGTTTGTTTCTGCCTTGGCCTCCATCTTGGGCCACCTTTGTATGAAAACAGTTTCCACAGCACACATTCACAAGTGAGGATCTATTTGCATTGTCTCTCTCAACAAAAGAGTAATACCATCACCTCTCCTTTGGATGTGCACACAGGAGTGAAGAAAAAAAAAATGCTTTGTGACCTACAAAAGCCTTTCTTGAAATAATTCT
The DNA here is from genome assembly GCA_013400935.1 of Turnix velox. Classification (NCBI taxonomy): domain Eukaryota; kingdom Metazoa; phylum Chordata; class Aves; order Charadriiformes; family Turnicidae; genus Turnix; species Turnix velox. The sequence goes on from VZTY01009660.1 coordinate 138,146, forward strand.
CTACGACTGGAGGCCTTTTGGAATGGAAGGGATATATTGTTTTGACTTGATTAAAGCTGAAAAGTTGATTTGACATCCTGTTGTCAAGGAAACCAATTCACACACAAAAGAAAACAGTTGTGATGGTATCATTCAGACTATTCAAGTGACCTTAGAAAGAAAAAAAAAAAGCTTCAGTTCCAAAGATTTGTATTCAACTCACTTCACCACTGTAGAAATAAAGATCATTGCTCTTTATGCTTATTGGAAAACAGTTTTCAATGTGGAAAAAGCAAAATGCCACATCTTCTTCCAACTGCCAGATCCAATTCTTAGCTGGGACTGTACACATAAACACACCTAGCATTTATTCCCTATTTCAAAGGACACAGAAGACATATAGGGAGGGAGAAGGAATTTCTTTAATTGATTGGACTGTGATAAATACCCCCTGACACATACCACACCTATTGAACAGCAGCTTGCAAGTTGGGTTTTAAAGCAACCTCCTTCCACTATGAATAAAGCTTACCTCAAGTAGAGCAATGTGTGCCCAGCTTTGTTTTCCTGGGAGATATCAAGAAGCAGCATTTATTCTCTGCCATCCTTGTAGATCCCTCACATACACACAATAAATGGGACAGAGTTATACCCAGTTTGCTCACTCCTCCTGCCCACAGGTTCCCATAGAGGCAGAACTGTTGTAGCTGACCACCGCCACCATCACCCAGCTTTGCAGCCCACACAGCTCTCACAGAGATCTCATTCCTGGAAACTGTGGGCAAGTTAGGAAAATGAAACTTTCTATCTATCCATGCACAGACTGTAATTACCCATTTCTTTCTCAAATTCAGCTCAGGGAAAAAAAAAATTAGGCATGATATTAATAAGGAGGGAAGTGTACTGAGGAATGAATGCCTGTGTCCTTACATTATTGTCATTTAAGGGCATCCCACCAAAGGTCATGGAGATAATAAGCCTCAGCCATTTTCCATTTGTTACACAACATACAAATTGTCACAGTGTTAATGAATATATTTCTCTAATCCTGGCCAGCCCAGACACTGTGTTACTTCCTCTTAGACAAGTACCTAACCCTTGTAATTCATTATTTCCATCACTTCTTGCAGCACTTTGTCCTTAGGGCTGAGCTTAAATGCCACAAGGCTGCTGTGACTGGAGCATCAAATGCTTTATATGCTTGGGTCTGACTTCTTTCTGATGGAGCCTTTTTGCTGGAAGAGCATACAAAGTATATTTATTTTCTTTATGAACAAATATGCGTGCTCACATTCAGATGTGCTCTTTTACAGTCTTAAACTCCTTGCAGAACACAAGAAAAACACCTTGTCATTGTACTTGGTGGATATTTCTTGGTACTTACATAATGGAATAATAGTTATCCTAGAAACACCAGCTGACCACAGCAATAGAGGCTACCATGAAATAAATGCATTTCCACTCACAATGAGGACAGCTGGAAAGTAGTTCTTGGAACAGAAATTACTTTCACAGAAATGTGGATGGGCTTGTATAAAGGGACTTGCTGATGAAACCCTCCTTATTCCTATTAAACTGCTAAGATAGCACAGTTGAGCTATAGAGACAGGAAAGCCTCCTTTCTGATCTGTACTTCATTGCATATTTTAGGAATTTTAAACAAATATAGATAGCAACAGCTGAACCCAATTCATACTATTTAATAAACTGAGGGCTTTTTAAAGACACTAAATTATTATTTCCACCATAAGTAGAAAGAATATGCAGATGAAAAGAGACTATTGAAGGCAGGCAGTTTTGCATAGTTCTGAAAAAGACTAAACTTCATGTGCATAATTAAAATTAGAAAAAGAAGAATGAAGTTCAATAACAAATGCTGAACTAAAATAAACCCAGGTTACTTTCTGCACGTCATCAAACAAGCTCCACTTCTGTCCCCTGAACTGAAGCATCACATTCCACATTTTGATAAACTTCTTATCTTGGCATTTTGTCCTCTCCCTCCCAAGAAACCCAAAAAGCAAGAGAAAAGAAGAAAGCTGATGGCACTGCTGAGCTTACCCACAAACAGGTCCATACTTCATTATGAGTTTTGTGTGACTTTCCCAAAAGCCCTGGATAAAAGAAAAATAAAGTATTTTGGAACAGCACTTAGAAACTCTGTTACATGTTGTTAATAACACTCATACAAAAGCTTTGAACTTCAAATGGGAAAACAACATCATTAATTAACAATCTCAACTTTCTCTCCATATACTGTCAGTAGAGTCTAGAAATGAGACTGGATAAAAATTCAGACCCCCAAACATCCTGGAAATCCATGTTTTCATCAAGGTTTCACACCTAAAAAATATTTTCCCATTGAATTGTTTTGTTGTTTTTATAAAACTAGTACCATGATTGAGTTCTGACTAATTTTTTTCCCTGATATATTTTCTCTGTCAGTTTTTACATCCACACATAACAGTCTAAGACTTAAATATACACAGGAGAAATACAAAGAATGCAGAAAGTTTGTCTTGTTTTAGCAATTTTTTAAACAAACAAAGCTACCTAAACATGAGAAGTTGGAGATTAACGTTAGACAATCATCTGGGACACTAGAGAATAGAAAGCAGATTTATTTTAACAAAGTTTTAAAATGTTTACTGTGTGTTTCATTTTCATAACAGATGAAAATTGGTATCCATTTATATAAATAAAACTGCCATTATACTAAGTTGTTGATGTCCTAAATGAATTCAAATTGATTAATTTGAGAGAAGGTGTCCAAACTGCAATCCCCAGAAATGAGTATTAAAGAAACATGTTTTAACAAAACTGTGATATTTGAGAATCATACTGCCTTGTGTTTGCAACCTGTCTAAGGAAAAGTAACACACCTTGACTGCATTAATCTGCATTTGCATCAATTCAAAAAAGGCTACTGTGATCTATCTTCCTTCTTCAAAGAAAATTCACTAATAATTCTACTAATAAAGTAGAATACTTACTCCTCATATTGAATCTTTCTTATTTTTCATGACATACTGCAGAATATTAGCTACAACAAAATGAGCGGTTGTGAATGTATTAAGCATAAATAAACAAGAGCCTGTAATGTGTGTATGCTTTAATACACTAAGCAAAAGAAAATCTGGCAATCAAAAGCAGTTAACCTACTAATCACCCTTGGGTGCTAATCTTATTACCCAAATTAACTCACCATGACCTACACTCCTCCTATTATAGAGCTCTTCACTTGCTTTATTTTCTTAAATCTGTTGTGTTTTTAAAAATTATTTAATCCTGGACTTCCAATATATTTATTCTACAGGACAACACAACTCCAGGTTTAAGCAAGAACTTCTATTAAGATTTTATTAAGCTTCAAAAAATTGAAGCACTGGATGGCACATAAGAAAACACACTAAAGATAACCTTATGAAAGAGGGGATTTAGGTGATTGCCTAGAAAAAAAAACATATATACTTCACTGCTAAGGTGAGCAGAAACATCTCCTCCATTAGCACACAAAACCTAAGGTGGACAAAGCCTTTGTGATACCACAAAAATACATTCAGCTAACTCAGAAAGGCTTTTATCTCTCAGTGCCAAGGGAGGAGAAAAGGCACATTTGCTTTCACACCAACCTGCACTTTGCTAGAGTGAACCCTCAGCAGTAGTGGGATTTCAGCCTGCAATTATTATGATTTTAGCATTACAAAGGTTGCCTACTGCCTTCTCCCTCTGTGCAAGGGGAAGTCCTGGGGCCAAACCCCCCTGGTCCCAGCTCTGTTCTCCAAGTGACCATGAAAGACTTTGTGAAGCAGGCTCAGGTCCTTGCTGCTCTCTGACAGACTCCATCCTGCCTAAACCCTGCTGACAGATTTACAGACACCCTGAGGCACCAGCACGACTTGTGGCACTGCTTGAGGTTACCAGTCAGAGTCACACCAGGGTTGCAAAGCACTCCTGCTTCACAACATCATCAGCTTTATAGGGCAGAAGGACTTTAGTCTTGTGAGACAATGCCCAACCAGGTCTGCCCTCCACCCCATTTTCCTCCTGACATAAGCCTTTGGTGAGGACATCCCAAATTACAATCTAAACCTCACAGGCTAAGATTCATTTTGGATTGAGAACATGCACGTAGATATTGCACTTGCTCTATCCACCAGCTGCATTCCAGCAGGATATTAACATTTACAAGAAGTCTAGGCTTTAAATGATTCAGTGAAAAAGCCTTACAGCTTCTTGGAAATGCTGCTTCTGTCTTGCTACAGTAGAAGGGTCAGGCAGAACACATTTCAAATTATGCCTGTTAACCAGTAACTGATTTTCCACCTCCAGGTCTCCTAAATGATTGCACAGGCTTAAAATTAACCTCACTCAGTTTTTCCTCCCTAAAGTGGGATGAAAATCCGACAGGATGGGGGAGTGGGAAAGAGTTGTATAGTGTCCCAGAGAGATTGTGAAAAAGGCATCCTTGGGAGTGAGAAAAAGCCTGCATTCTCTACACTTTGGGATGCTTTGTCCCATCTTGCATGACCACACACCCACCACTGTCTGCCTTTGCCATCTACTCCCAGGACCCACTGTTATCTTGGCCCCCTTCACAGGCATGGTGAGCATCCAGGAGCAGATCTTCTTGAGATGCCTGGGAAAGATGAGCAAAGAGGATGAGCAGAGCCCTGCGAGGCTGCTCACGTGCCAGAGCATGGGGAAGGTAGAGGGAAGAATGACCCGGGTTGCTTATAAGCCAAGGCATGCTTATATGAAGGCACTTACATGAAGGTTATATGAAGGCACTTGGATTTCTCCAGAATCGCCATCAAGAAGACAAATGATCTTGTAATGGTCTCAGTACATAGTGAGGGGACATGCCACATCCATAGAGCTCTGCCAATTGTGCTGCATCATCCATCAACACAGCCTGCATAGAAAGGTAGCTGGAAAAATCTTCCTCCACCTCTGAGTCATATTAGAAGCACAGAGAACCTCCTAAGTGCTTTTTGTAGCTTATTTACTTTACAGAATCACAGAATGACCCGGGTTGGAAGGGACCTCAAGGATCATGTAGTTCCAACCCCATTGCCCAGCAGGGCCACCAAACAAATGCATTTACTAGATCAGGTTGCCCAGGGTCTATCTGCTTCAAGGGTTTGTAGAATTTCAACTGTACTTACTATGTACAGGATAACTATGTGTCTGCCCACTTCAATGGAGATAGAGACCTTTCTGACTAAGGACCACACAAAGGGTGAGCATAAGGAGAGGAAGTTAGAGAAAGCACCTGCTGACATGTACCCGGTGGCTTATACAGCTGTAAGGCAGAAGTCACAATGAAGCAATGTAGGGCTTAGGAAGGCAGTAAACAGGGGAAAACGGAAACAAGATTCTAATATTTTTAGGAAAATGGAAACTAAAAAGCAAAAAAAACAGGTGTCCTGACATGACATCATGTGCACAATGTGGATCCCCAGTGCATTAAACAGACACTTGCACCAATGAAATGTAAAGACAGAGTCATTAATGCAACACCAAGTCAGAAAAATCACTTATCTTTTTCTTTGTCTGAAAGCTACAGAGTATGAATTGTCAACAATGCAGAAAAGGGTTGGGGCAAGGGAGACTTACTGCATGTGGCCCCTACAGTGAGGTACCAGCCTGATGACAGCCCATTCTCAAACAAGATGTTGCAGGAGTATGAAAAGCTTCTTTCCCTAAATAAAGCGTATTCTACAGCATCTGGTACACCATGGAAACAGCAGCTCAAGTGGGCTGACTGCTGCACACCCAGAAGGCTTCTTTGTTTACATGGCTGGCAGTTGCCTCCTACAGGGAATTTGCATTCTCCCTTTCCTCCAACTATGTTATCATCAGCTACATCTGTGGGTGCAGCCACTCTCAAGGCCAACTCCTGCTCTCAGGTGTAAAGGTTCAACTCCTATGGATGGCAACAAGATTTAGGTCTGCATCAGTCAGAGCCAAGGCTGCCCATTGCTATCTTGACATCGAGACTTCATCCTGAGCAGCATGTATGTAAAAAGAACTCCAGAAAGGACTCTGTTGGCTCAAGTATCCACCTTTTCTTTTTTTCAGATAGATTCTGTCACTGGAAGACACATCCTTCAGCAATTTCCTCCTCCTTGTTGTGTATTCACCTTGCTAGTTCCTCACAGCAAGGAAAAATCTGCAGCAATGTCATCTTCCCTCCTTGCTGAAAATGGGTGTAGGCACTAAGCCAAAATCTTGAGAAAGAAGCAGCACTACCATGCATTTCAATATTTGGGGTGTCTAACGTGAGGCATATCCAACCTATTCTTTGTTACTCAGTACTCATAGATCTCATGGCTGGAAACAGGGCCTTAAATTACTTGAAGCTTAAGCTCAAGGTCAATTCTAAGACCATGTAAAGGATGCTTGCTAGCTGGAGAGGGCCAGCTGTAGCTGGAAAACAAATCATGTTTTCTGAAGTTACTGATATTCCCTAAGGGTCACTAGATAAAAAGGCTTGAAGGGGGCCACATAGCTGAGATCCAACAGATGCGTGCTCCTGGTGGCAGCTGAAAATTTTTACTCCAAAAGAAGTGTCTTCCATAATACTTAAGCACAGCCCTTGAATTCTGTGGTGCATTGAATGCTACCAAATCTATTGAGCCACGTGGCGAGCAATGTGGTGTGCCAAACAATATCCATAGCAAGAGGAAAATATTACCCATCCAAGAACAGCCAAGGAGAAAAAAGAAAAATTTCTTTTGGTGCTCCTTTCTGAAGGGCATTTCGGATCACCTGGTGTCAGACACTTAGAGCCTTTATTCAAATCTATGACTTGGAAGCCAAAGATGCCCCTCTACTTGGCACAGGTGAGAACACACCTGGAGGACTGCATCCAGTTCTGGAGCCCTCAACACAAGAATAGCATTGAGCTGTTGGAACAGGTCCAGAGGAGGGCCACAAAGATGGCCAAAGGGNAGGTTGCCCAGAGAGGTTGTGGATGCCCCCTCTCTGGAGGTGTTCAAGACCAGGCTGGACAAGGCACTGAGCAGCCTGATCCAATGGGAGGTGTCCCTGCCTATGGCAGGGGGTTTGGAGCTTGATGATCTTTAAGATGCCTTCTAACCTGAACTATTCTATGATTCCATGATTCTATGCCTCATCCCATCACTAGTCCCTCATATGCTCTACTCTCATTATGCTGTAAATCAGTTATGATGTGCTGTTTCACCATGATATAAATAACCAAATCACCACTCTTTGATTGCACACAAAAAATTATATACTCATTTGCAGTACATAATGACAATGAATTTCAGGTATGGTATTGATTTTTAGCATTCAGTGGGCTTCATGTCTGCTAATAACTAACCAACTACTAATAACCTAGCTCCCAAATTGATTTTTTTTTTTTTTTAATACAAGCTAACATTTAATTAAAGCAACCCTCTATCAGACTGCAGTCCACTTTGAAGGAATGACCCCAGATAGTACATCATCTTCAGTAATAATCCTACTGAAAACACTAGGATGCCAGCCGACAAGAAGAGGAAAACAGCATGAACTTCTAACCAGCCTGATTTTGAGCCATGTGCATATTTTGTTTCCTTTGATCATTACCCTTAATGGCTGTCCTCTGTGTGTAATTTGGTTTAATTTATGTGTATGCCATTTCAGATTTAAAAAAACACATATAGCCCTTCCAAATTTATTAAAAGCAGCCTTCCTACCCTTAATAGTTATTAAGAGAGGTTAGTGTATGTAATTAAGTTAATCCTCATCTGTAAAGGCTAATTAACCAAACACTAATTGAATCTGCATATGAAAATGTGGACAATGTGTTCTCATTACACAATTTTAAAAAATTACCTGAACTTAATACCAAATCAATTGTAAATTTTTTTTTTCCTTCTACCTTTTCAGGTCTTTAACAAAACTTGAGTGGGAAGGTTTATTTTTAAGTGCTGTATCAGCCCTCAAGTTTGAGATGAGGAGCTGTACTATCAGCATTCAGAGAAACTGGTCTTTCCCTCTTTGCAGAAGCTCTCCCTTTTACTCCACCCTTACCCTACACCTTTCATTGTCCTCTTCTTCTGCTGTTGTCCATCACCCCCACCCAGGGCAGAGGCTCCTGGGATTGACTAATATTACCCAGATAACATCAAGTTATCACCTCAATGGGTCATATCACCCAAAGGGTCAGAAGGCACAGTATGATTCAGTCTGACTCACCACCTGCACACAGCCAGCTCAAAATCACCTGGGCAGCTCTGGCAGGGCACTACTCTTCCACCCCCAAAGATTGCCTCCCAGTGAAGTCCTAAGAAGAAAATAGCCTCATCTCATTCTCCTCTGCCTTCATGTGACTGCATTAAAAAACCCAGACTTTTTTCAGACCCTTTTCAGCCTTGGCTTGAGACATCCACATTTTAAAACAGTCAGGTTTCCAAGAGAGAATTAAGAAAAGCACATCATCCTTTCTGGTATTTGCTGTCTCTCCCCATTAACCAGGTTAATGGCAGATTCTAATAGACTGGTAACTGAAGGGACAGTGGGAGGGAGGGGAAGCCAAGCAAGTAAATACAGTTTTAAGCCTGACCTCAATAGCATGCAAGATCTCCTGGTGCATGGAACACACATAATCCTCAGATTTTCTCACAAACCCCACCATATGTTTTTAAAATTTGAATCATAACCACCAGCTCTGGGTAAGCAGCACAGCCAGGCAGAACAGCTACTGTCCCCTCAGGCATCACCAGTAACAGCCAATACCTAAAGGAAAACGGGTCATAGGAACAGAAAATGGGATAAACATTATCTTTTTATGGGGAAGATAGCACATTTTATAGGTGGGTGAAAGAGGAGGATGTAGGCAGTCTTCTGTTTGGTCTGGTGGCAGGTGAATGGTCATCATAACCAAAAGGGATGAAGATCAAGATAAAAAATTGAAAGACAAATATGCAAGCTATAGGGAAATGAGTATGGACTGAAAGAAGAAGTACAGGCATGAAAGGAGGAAGCTTATTTCTCAAGGGTCAGTCTTGGGACAAACCTCATTCAGTGTTTTGAGGAGTGACTTGGGCACAAAAAGCAGATGGACTACAGTAAAGTACATTTGTGGTTCCGGGTTGAAAGACAGACTCTTTCCTCAGCAGGAAAAGAAATTGAGATTGTCAGGTCAGAACCTAGAGAACCCAAACAACTGCAACAGAAGAAAGTCTTCAGTTAAAAGCAAAGCATCATGCCATCAGAGTGACTACAATAACACCAAGAATTTCTGCAGCAGTAGATCACTGTTTGAAAACGACATGTCAGAGAAAAACCTGGATGGAGACATCAGCCACAGAATAACTATGAATAAAAAGTATGATGAAAACCACAGATGTAGAATATGTAGGCTATGCTTTCTCTGCAATGCTGCACGCAAATTTGACAAGCAACGTTCAAAAGGAATGAATTAAAAATGGAATGAGGGGAGAAAAGGGTTACAAGGGTCCTCAGGGAACACAAGGCCTGTCTTACAAGCAGTAATTAGGAGAGTTCATTTTAGCAAACCAAAAGTTCCTTTTAGCAGACCAAAGAGAGGAGATATGCTTGCTGTCTGTAAATGTACTGGGAGTAATCACCAGGGAGGGAAAAATATCTATTTAATGTAAAGATCCACATTACTAAAAGATCAAATGAGTATAAACTGGACATGTACAAATGTTGCTAGAAATTAGATGAAAGTTATTGACTAACCAAGTAGCAAGGCTTCAGAGCAGTCTACTTGTCAGCATAGTAGAGGCAAGAAGCTCAGGGAGTGTTTTAAGGGAGAGAAAATGTGGATGCTTAGGAAAAAAATATAGTGTGAGGTAAGTAACACAGTCCACCTACACTAACCCTTGAGGGCAACAAATACACAGCCACTTCTAGAATAAAAGAAAGTCTTCTCATGGAAAAGATTTACTGCACTTTTACATGTGCACACTGCATTCACACTTCTTGTTGATTCACCTGGACTTTCCAAAACATTCCCACACAGATGTGGCTTCAGACATTAATTTGGTAGACTGCAATGATCTTCACTTTCTTTTTTTGTCTCTTTTCCATCTCGTTTCACTATACAAACTTCATCTCCACAACATCTCTGGAATAGTAAATGCCCATCCCCAGGTTGGGCACTGAAAGGACACAAGACCAAGCAATCTGGCAAATATCATCCAACAAGTCAATGGTAGAGTCAGAGACAGGCCACAGGTCTCTTACTCCTTTTCTTGGTATCCTACAAAATCACTCCTTCTCTGTTACAGAAACACAGGCAGAGATAGGAACATCAACAAATTGGGACTGTTCCCAGCCTTTCAGACATATCACATGCCTGAGAGGTTTAGGAGAAAAGCAAGAGCAGAACAACCCTACATAACTGTTAAATCTGAAATGCTTTAAATAGAGGGAGGTTTCTTCCTAACCTAACAGTTAGCTTAAGATTCAATTACTCTTATCGTAATATGCATAGCTACAAATATAATTAGTCATAAAATTATCCAGACCCTCAAATTATTACAGCTGTTAGGTTGGACTCCTTGATTCTCACAATGATGAATTCTCCAGACTGATTACCCTGGCTAAAATAATGTTCTTTTTTATCTATTTGGAAGTGCTCTGATATTAGCTTAGACCTTGTTTATATCTGCTGCAGTGCTATAATTGCAACCTTACTATTTTTATTAGGACCATTGTTTAGATAACACTTAAACCTGCTAGGCCCTCATTTTACTTAATAGTAAATGTCACAGAAGACACCTATTCAGGCTTCTAGGAACCTTTATCAAAACCAGAAAACATGTCATTATGAAGACACCTCACAAAGAGAAATACAGTTTGTGCAATGTTTGTTCATGAAAGGCTCCCTGTGAGGTCTTACAGACTCACTGCAATTTCTGACTCAATGATAAACATATATTCATAATAAGTCAGAAAAACAGAAAAAGAAACAAAGGAATGACGGATTCTTTTTTTTTTTTTTTTACTAAACACTGCAATTTCCATTAAATCTCTTCTAAGTATTCTCAGCTGCATCAAAAGAAGCACAGACATCAGGTCAATGAAGTTGATTCTGGTCCTTTACGGTCTCTGGTGGGACCCCACCTGCAGTACTGCACCCAGCTCTGGAGCCCTCAGCACAGAGAAGACACAGACCTGTTGGAGAAGGTCCAGAAAAATGTTGAGAGGTCTGGAGCATCTCTTCTATGAGGACAGGCTGAGAGAACTAGGGTTGTGGAGATTAAAAAGCTCTGGGGAGAGCTTTTAGCAACCTTTCAACACTTAAAGGAGGCTTATGAGAAAGATGAGGACACTTTTTAGTACGGTCTGTTCCAATAGGACAAGGGGTGATGGATTTAAAATAAAGAAGACTAGATTAAACCTAAATATAAGGAATATTTTCTCTGCAATGAGTGGTGAAACACTGCCATAGGTTGCAAAGAGAGGTGGTATATGCCCTGTCCCTGAAAACATTCAGAATCTGGTCAGACAGACTGAGCAGCCAGATGTAGTTGAAGATATCCCCCATATTGCAGGGGATTAGACTAAATTACCTTTAAAGGTCCCTTCTAGCTCCCACTATTCTATGATTCTATAAGCAATCTTCTCTCCAAACTGAGTGCAATCGTCTCCTACACTAACACTTTTTTGGATACAGTGCCACTGGATTGCTAATCATTTTTTTCTGCCTTTCTTGAGAATCCTACACTCTCAAATTACAACAGGGAAACAGAGAATGACAGTGCTCTCTATAGGAGGGAATTCATTGTGCAATAGAAAACCACTGCAATGTGTATTTTCACTGTGTGCCCAATGTCTCTCAGATGGATTAGCATAAGCATTCAGCACATCTTACTAATGGTGAATGAATTTGATTAGTTTTCCTTGCTGGCCTCCCTTAAGGGATGCAAAGCAGTAATTGTATAATTTAAAGAAATAGAAACAACTCCTCATAGGACAGACAGACAGGCATGCTGACTAAATCTAAGTACAGCTGACAACACAGGGTGTAACAAATAGACATTAGGAGAAATGAAAGTTGACTTCTTTCTCAAGGAAAGGGAGACAGGGACTCTTTCTTCCTCTAAGGAGTTCCTCTTCTGAGGATTGTTCTCTTCCTTCTCCAATACATCAACAGCAGATTCCATCAGAATTTTAAAAATATTTTTCACGGATAAAAAAAAAATCTTACATGATCCCATTGTGTGGTAGTTTCTCATAGACACCACAAACTTTGGAATGCTTGCTGGAGAAATTACATGTTCACAGCTAAGTCTTGCATCTTTCCCTGCAGAATTAGGATGTCAGTGTTAAGGATTTTTTTTGTTCTGAAGTGAACTCTGGGCTCTCTCATACTGCTTTAACTCACTAGTACCTAAGCAGATACTGTTTAGGCAGGTGGGTTTCAAGAAAAACTCAGCTTTAGGAAGCAACACTACTCATGCAGTGGGTGATAGCATCTTAGCCTCCTCAGATTGCCCTTGCTTACTGCTACCTTTCTTTACAAGTTGATCATAGAATCAATGACATTATCTGTGTTGAATGAGTTTGAAACCGTGAAACTTTCACACTGAAAGAACTGCAAATCATCACCAATTCTACCCTATATTCAGCTCCCAAATTTTGATCTCGAGTTGTGATGACACTATGACACAAAACAGGGCTGAAATCAAAGCAGTATGCTCCTTGCAGAGTACTCAAGGAAAGAGAGAGACCTGGAAAGAGCATTGATCATGACAGACATTAATCATGCCACTTAATGCATTCCTGAAAGATACTAGGACTATTTCTGTACTTTAACATAGATGTACGAGCCCAGTTTCCTCTTGTCTAATTTCCACCTTGTATGGATGCAGACTCTCAAGCATGAAAGGAGAAAAATGTCCCTATAGATTGTACTGGCCTGTGATGCAGAACAGAGCATGCTGCTATCTGTAGCATGGCTAGGCCAGGCAAAAGCACAACAAGTCTCTTTTTACTACTACCTGCCATATTGCACCTCTGTAAAAGCCACAAGGTTAAAGTCTGACAAGGAAGATTGAAAAATATGCAAGGCTTAAGGTGTGTCCATACATTCAGTGGGGCAAAAGGGGGCACAGGGATGCTGAGCTACGAGCATCCACACCCTGGCCATGTGAACAAACACTTTGTGTCCTTCATCCTGCTCCCAGATCAACAGTCAACCAGGTAGGACAGCCCTGTCCAACATAGTTATGGACAGAAACGTGGTGCAAAGATTCTATTGAGAATAATTATATCTCTTTGAGAATCAGACCAGCTGCAGCCCCATCATACCAGGCAGTTGGTTCTTTGCCCTGCTTAAAATAATTATTCTGACTATTTTCATACGTTAAGTTACTCTTCATCTTCTGTCCTGATGCCAAACACTGCTTAAAGACCTAAGTGTCAGCCAGTAGGATCCAAGCATGGAAAACAAACACACTAGAAAGTCATATCAGGCTTCCCTAGAACAAGGGATTAGGAATAAGACAGAAACACACAGTGCCAACCCCTGTGTGGGCTGAAGAGAAAACTGCAGAGAGCATCAGAAGCTGAAATAGGAAACTAAACAAGAGGCTGCAGTAGAACAAGAATTTGGAACAGCTCTAGCAATCAGCAAGGCCACTGGCCAGCACCCAGGGTGAGCACAGGGGCTGCCAAGCAAGAAGTTTCAACTAGGATAACTTCATAGAAAGAAGAGCTTGGTTTTGGAGGTGGGGATTGAATTGGCTCATGTCAGCCATTCAGTTCCATTTCTAGACCAGTCGGTGGATTCTGCAGCAGCATTAGAAAAAGCACCTTGAAAATCCACCCAGGCTGCTTTTATTTTTTGTTGTTTTTTCTTTGATAAATGATGCTACACACCTGCAAATACCACATTTTCCAGAAGAATTGATGCATTTAGCTGCCTTATCATACCTACATTCAGGAAAGGTGAGAGAGGCTTGGCACCCTCATTCAGTACAAGAGTTTTACAGAACTAGATCACAAAGTTGAGAGCAACCATGGTTACTCCTCCCTTTCTCTCTCTCTTTCTGTCCCCTAGAAGTGTGATTAATTCACAGGGTCACTGGAAGAAAGCAACTGCTGCCCAGGACAGAAATCCACTATTCTATTCCACTTTATCCATAAAGCAACAAGCTGGAGGTAGTCTAGTAGAAAATAACAGTGGGGGACAACAGCACAATGAAGACAAGTTTTTCATGAAGATGTCATCTCAGAGAGAAAACTGCCAGCACAAGCAGTGCACTGCAATTTTGCATATGTGGTACTAAAGTGTCACCACCCACAAAATTCAGGGTTTGTACATTCATGGATCAAAGATGATCCCATGTTGTAATTACTGGTTCTAGTGGGGAGGCTTTCTACTTAGGGTTCTCAATGGAAAGAGGAATCCTTGTCTGGTAAATGGAGAGAGAGAAAAATCTGGGTGATTTGAAGGACAAATTCTGCTCAGAAGTATGAAACAAAATATTGTTCAACACTGTTTAAAAGCTAGGCTAAAAATGTAACCAGTCATTACTTTGTCCCTAGTTCATCCACCAAGAAAAAGGCCAGAGGACTGATTGATAGAGAAGATTGATACTGCAGAGTAAAGGGTCAGCCCTTGGTATCACTAGGGGTAGCAGGGCACCCTATAAAAGGCATGGAGGAAGATGTGGCAGCAATCTACTCTCTGCTGGCTCATCTCTAAACCCAGCCCTTGTGCAACAGGTACATCAGGAAATGGACCAGCACAGTCAGAAGGTGAAACAACTGCTGATCCACTGCCAGGTCCCTGAAAATTGCAACAGAAACAGGGCTGTTTAGGGACTCATTAAACTTCAGGGATTAAGCTGGGGATTTTTTTGATCACTCAAAACTTGGCCTCTCCATCATAGGCTCGTGTCAGCACCTCTTTTTTATTCAAGATCAAAGTTACAGGATGGATCTGAAAGCAAAAATAAAAGCAAGACCCAGACAAAGAGTGTTTATATCTACTCCTCATTCTCCTGCTAAAATTTCAAGCTAAAAATGTTCCACTCACCACCCCCCCACACTTATAAGTAAGAATATATATATTTATTCTTACCAACCTTAAGTTATTTATATGGCATTGCAGGATACACAACAGAATCAGGTCCTCCCATCCACAAGAAAATATGTCAGCTCCCATAGAATGGGTCATTTCTAGAGGATGACAGATGAAATTCAATTAAAGGAATAGCTTTGAAGCTGGGCATTTAGTTTTGTGACATGCCAAAAATCTTCATGCCTCGTAGAGAAAGACACAGGATAAAGAATGTTAATGGCCCCTTTTTAGGGTAGCCAGTTGTCAGAGGAGGTGAGAGAAAACAAGCCACAGGGAAAACAATTGCCAATTTGTGGTCTTGACCATTTAAAAAATGCATCCCAAAATAGTCTGCCAAATTATTTCACCCAGAGCAAAATTACCCATGAATACATATGCATGCACACAAAAACAGCATCTCTTGACGCAGTGCTGATGGTGACTGCAGTCAAGGAAGAAGCATTATTGCATTCCACATTGTGAAAAGACCACAATGCAGTAATTATTCTGAAAGGTTTTCACAAAGCACAATTATTAGGCTGACATTATCTCATTATTGTTTGTTGCTATGGAGATAATATAATCAATATATTTTCTGGATTGATTTTTTTAATACTACTAGCACATTGTACAATATAGCAAGATTTAACTCAATGCATTAACTGATTTTATTTTATGATTGGCAAAGTCTGGAGGCAATAGATTGCAATCCATCTCACGCCTATTATTCTATCAAGGCACTTAATGTCAAAATCTCTGCTGCTAAAGCAAGTTTTCCTTGTTGAAAATGAGAAAAAGGATAACAAATTTCTCTGAAGAGAGGCAATCTTTCAAGCATTAATTTAACACTTACTCCCCATTTTTCCTAAGCCAAACAAAAATTACCAGACTTGACAACAGAACCAGCAGAAAACCAAGTTGTGCTTGAACTCTTGACTTCAGGTGCCTGTTTATTCCAGTAGAGATGTTTTGAAGTGTGATCCTCCTCCACATAATATAAACTTTGCCTGAAGCAACAGGAGGCTCTGAGAAGGCAGCAGTGACTGAGGAGCTGAGCCAAGGACCACTGGATGTGAATACATTCACAGCCTCATCCCCACCACTTTCTGCACAAGCTTGGAGGAGTCACTACCTCCCTGCTCCCATGCCAAGCCAAGACAGCAAGCATTCAGCCAGTGGCCTCATGGGTGGTGAAGCAAAAGTGTTACAGCCACATCCCTTAGTCTCCTTGCTCATAATATTGCAAGAGCAATTGCTTTCTTCCATGCCCGCCTCTTCCAAGGAGAAGGTTTTTGCAAATCAGGTGACTGCTCCCATGTCAGGACAGCAATAAGCCTACACAAACACAAGTCACAGTTAGACCTCTATGAGGTAGTAATATAGAATGGTTTAGAGTGGAAGGGACCTTAAAGATCATCCAGTTCCAACTCCCCTGCCATGGGCAAGAACAGCTTCTACCAGAATAGGTTGCTCAGTCCCTCATCCAGCCTGGCCTTAGAGCTCTACTCCAAGGATGGGGCTTCCACCACCTCTGGGCAACCTCTTCCAGTGTCTCACTACCCTCATACAAAAGAACTTCTTTCTTCTCTCCAGCGTAAATCTCCCCTCTTCCAATTTGCATACATTACTCCAACTTCTGCCATCCTGGACCCTATTCAAAGGTCCTACCCCAGCACTTCTGTAGCCCCCTTCAGGTATTGAGAAGGTCCCCCCTGAATATGATACACTGAAAGCATTGTTTCAGCCTGTTACCTCTCCTAGGAAAAGATAGACTCATCATCTTGCAAGGCCTCAAAAACTTTTGACATATATTTGCCATAGTTGTCCATGGAGGGATTTTAACAGGTTTTCCTCTCCCATATGGCCATACTGTAGTCAATTGTCTTCACATCAGTCCCAGAGGTGACCATATTTTGTCAGCATGGTTTATGCTCAGGCCAAACTTCACATGTGCAGCATGCTAGAGTTGCATAACTAAATAAAAGTAGTTACAGCAATATTTGAAAGTAACAGCTGCTATTAATTCCTGTCAGAATCAAAAGGTTAATTAAGCTTTTAGGTGCCACAGGGTGGCTTTAGCTGCCTTGGGGTTAGGCACCAGCATACAAGCATTTTGGCCACAGAGAGCAGAACTGCTTGCATAAAACTTGGAATTATTAATCATTATAATCACAGTAATTCCACCTTCTCCCTTCCCTGAAGGCACCAGATTGGGTGGTCTTGTCTTTCTACTTGAAATGGGCTGGGGCCCAGCAACGTAACTTTTGGACTGGCTGGAGGGGATCCATCAGGAGTGATCATTCACAGATTAAATGTGTTGCCTGTGCAGCACATCTGGCTCTTCTGGCCCAGGGGATAAGTAATAGAGTTAGGAATGCACACTCACAACTCAACCCCTCTAAGAGTGCTGAGCTGCCACTAACCCGAGCAGAGTTAGGGCTGGTTTGAGAGAGCCACCCCTTTATGTCCTCCTTGCTCTGTGGGGTGTGGATCATTCTCTTCCATCACATCTCCTCAAGGATCCCACTTTTGTCAAAATGGCTCTGCATCACTTTATAAGCATGTCCCATGGTGTACAAAACAAGATTATACGCAGAGATGTTTAGTTACCTTTTCACTCTGCCTGCTAATATTATTTTATAAAGGATATTGAGCTATTGGAGAGGGTCCAGAGAAGGGCCACGAAGATGATCAAAGGGTTGGAGCAACTGCCCTATGAGGACAGGCTGAAGGAGTTGGGGTTGTTCAGCCTGGAGAAGAGAAGGCTCAGAGGGGACCTCAGAGTAACTTCTCAGTACCTGAGGGGGTCCTACAGAAAGGCAGGGCAAGGAATTTTTAACATAATATCGGATGGGAGGACTAGAAACAATGGATATAAATTAGAGGGGGATAGATTTAGACTAGACATAAGAAAGAAATTCTTTACAGTGAGGGTGGTGAAATACTGGAACAGGTTGCNGCTAGTTTTAAGAAGCTACTCTGAGGTACATAACAAAACCTTAGTATGAACAGAGAAAGGACACGTCACAGTGCAAAAGGCTCTTGCCAACCTCCTTCTCTACTCCCACCACAGCAAAACAATTTAACCTGAAGCACTTTGCCTGTAATTAAGCAAAAAATGTGGATTTGAGAAGGGAGGTTGGAGGGAAAGCAAGTAGGCACCACGTGATGTGGAGTTCCCTTTGCCTGCTCAGCAGCAGCAGCAGAGCTGTGCGCCGGGAGACGGGAGCTGTTCAAATGTTTTGACAGAATATGCCGATTCCTCGGG
Source organism: Turnix velox (assembly GCA_013400935.1). Taxonomy (NCBI): domain Eukaryota; kingdom Metazoa; phylum Chordata; class Aves; order Charadriiformes; family Turnicidae; genus Turnix; species Turnix velox. The sequence goes on from VZTY01009660.1 coordinate 156,448, forward strand.
AATGTTTTTATTCTTGTGGATGTGCCAATTCTGCACAGATTTCCAGGGGAAAAGCAGGCAGACAGTCTGGGTCTGCTGAAACAAAAAACCGGCTTCGCCCAGGAAGAAAATGTTACCTTTTCAGGCTAATTTTATTTGGTTTAGTTGGTTTTCTGGACTGTTCTCAATTTCACCTGGAAATCCCATTTTCTAGCAGGCTTTTAAGACAGACCAAGAGACAGCAAAACATTGTAGAAAATTGAACTAAAGCAAAAGATTTCACAGGATCCCTATGGAAGGGGGTTGGAACTTGATGATCTTTAAGTTCCCTTCCAACCCAAATTATTTTGACTTTTTAGATACGGGTTCGTAAGTAAACAGTGCACAGAGGGAAACATGGAACCCAAAAACACTTTACACTAAATTAATTATGTCCCAACTTGAGCTGCTTAGTCTGGTTCAGCAAGAACCCAAACACCTCCATCTTTGCATTTGTGGTTGTCTTTCAAAGGCTTTCCTTTCCCCCTTTGCCTTAGGGAGTTATTTATAGGGCTATTCTAATTTGAGGTCTGGTCTTCTCATGGCAGGTCCTCCATCCAGGAAATGAAATAGCATTAGAAAATGAAATCTTGCATTTATGAGGTCTCCAGGATGGCTCCCTGGGGCACTGCGGAGGGGGAGAAAGGCAGTGAAAAATATAAGTGCAAATACAACTACAAGATACTTGCATGGTCCCTAATTCTATCTGTCATGAACTATATGAGACTCTTTATTAAAATAGAGACCTCCAGCATAAGGTCATCAACTGTAGCTTTTTCCCCCCCCCAAAGTTCTCATATTTCCCTCTGGTATGTGGTCAAGAACCTTTTTCACCCCACCTTGACTGTGAGGTAAGGTGACCAAAGACTGTCCTCAGCTCTGGAACACAAAGAAGGATAATTCAAACTCATCCCTTAGCATAAAACATATCAATCACACTTTATTTGTTAATGCCTCTTTGTACTTCTTTCCTGGGCTAACATCCAGAGCCATGATGTGTCTTACTGTATCCAGGCCTTGTTCTTCCCTCTCACTATATAGACATAAAAGCAAATGGAGACCAATCAGTGAAGATTTTGGAGATCCCTATCCCCACATATCCTAAGGCACACTTCCCTTAAGCCTTGCTCTTGCCATGTATCATCTGCCCTTTCCTTAAATGTAACTTTGTCACCACATTTAAAGTCCTAGTCGGTTTCCTAAAGAATACTTAAAATACTTAAACTACTTCACTCATCATCACATGTTACTTTTTACAGCTCCTATAGCTCACCTTTCACTAATCAGACTTAAATCACCTCTGGCAACATGCTGCCTTTGAAAAGTTAACAGCTTTACTTAAGCCCAGAATTGGAAAATGGCAACAGATGTAATGCACAGAAACTATGGAAGCCCATAAAATAGTAAAGACTAATTTGCAGGTATCCTGATGGTGTTTCTGCATAGTTTATTATGCAAGTATGTATTTGGGAGTATATTTTTATTTTTAATGTATAGGTTTCAATTAAATTCTCTCTTGCTTGCACTTTTTTTTCTCCTCATCACAGGGCAAGATAAAAATCCCACGGATTCAGTGAGTGGGTTGGTTTGTCTACCTGAATATTTGAAGTTGCACCAGTGCAGCTGTCCAAAGAACATTTCACTTTTCCCTCTGCTTTAATAGAAATCATCTAAAATTCATGGAATATTTTAAAATTACAGAATGAAAGTAGGAAAAAAAGGTTAATAACAAAGAAACAAAGTGAAAAGTAAGAAAAAGAACAAAAGCAACCCATTTCACTGCACTGCGTGGTGAGAACAGGAAGAAGCAGCAATTTTAAATATAGGTTTTGTTTGGGCATCCTGTTAAAAAACTTGTTTTTCTTCAAAAACAAAAAACAACCACAAAAAAAACAAGTCAGTTCTCAGACAAACCTGTTTAGAGCCTGACTCTTGGTTTCACATTGTCATCTACACTTCGACACATGCTTGGCACCTCTGAAGACATGGAGAATTGGCTATCTCTATACCTATTTGACAAGATTCGGCCTTTCTTACTCTTCTTTCTTGGCATCTTGGATTTCTGTATCAAATTGTGTAAATATTTAACCCCCCAAAAAAAGTCTTCAAGAAAATAATATATAGTTTATTCTGAAAAATTAAGAGAAATAGAAAAAAAAGCATCAGTGCCCTTCCTACCTGTCAGTGTCAGCCATCCATAATAAACAAGGACTGATGTTCTGATGGCAGTGCTGTGTGTAATTTTGATGAGCTAGAAACATGCCAGAAGAATTTTACATCTGGCAACTGACTCTGGTTTGATATATCCAGTGTTACACTGCTAAGGTATTTAGACCTATATATGGCTACCAGGATGAATGGGGATAATTGAGAAAAAAGATGTCTTCTTGCCAGTACAACATGATTTCTTGTCTTACAAATAATGCTTTCTAGAAGAATTGATACCAAACTACTGATACCAAGCACACAATGGCTACTTTGCATAAATCCCATATCCATAGAAGCCCTCAAAGCCCTGCTCCAGTGCCCCTCCTGCAAATTCACCCTGTCTTTCCCAGAACTACAGGCCATGAATAAGATCCAATTTCACACTCAGCCCCACTTAGGAAAAGTTCTATTTCATCTCTACATCCTGCCCAGGGAGGGAAGAAAAATACATAGGGTCACGAGTCTTACATACTACCATAAAACTACCAGGAGGTGATGGTACTCAAGGCAGGCTGTAGGGAGCAGAAAGGACAGGACACAATGAATTTGTGAACACTGGAAGCATTCCTGGCCAGTCTGTTCTAGGTGAACCTCCTGGCAGAAGAATCCAATCTCTGAAGGTCCTTTCTAAGCCCTACCATTCTGTGATTCCAGAATACCAGGGATTTAATGGCACACATTTGAACAGGCGGTTCTCCAAAGCTATTACTCGTTTTAACATAAAGTCTTGAAGAGACCAAGCCCTGAGAGCTGCAGCAGATCAGAGGCGCAGCAGCTGTACCTTCCTACTCTTGGAACAGGCAGGGGAAGGATCTTCCCTGCCCCCTTTTCAGGCTGACTTGCTGTGCAGAAGGCCAGCTTCTTATCTGAAGAGACATGTCATGTTGTAAACATTTCTAGCAGAGCTTGGGTTAGCAGTACTTGTAAGAAAACCTTAATGAAAATAAATTGTTATGTATTTACCCATATGCTGAGGAGCATATGGCTAATGCATTTAGACACTGCTAATGAAGTTAAGACTCAGCTAAATTTGTCGGCTCATGGATAACAACTGTTCTCAACAACCAACGTAGAGCTGCTATGATTTTAGCCTGGCCATTATTAAACATACTGAACCTGCTGACATAGAACTGGTTTTCTGATTTTTGACTTCTCCCCACTGCAATAAGGTGAACAGCACACGATGCCACCAAACTCCAGATTTACAAGTAATGGGAGCAAATTGCAACTTTCTCCAAAACAACAGAGTTTGCTCTTGTGGCTCATTAATTTTTTTAATATGAAGGACTAAAAGATTTTTAGTCCAATCCCATTCTGCTGGAAAGCCAGGAGCATGATCTCTTTTCTCTCTTGCTGTGCTGACATGGAGAACATCATCCCCTCTCCACTTAACAGGTAAAGCCCTTCAAATCTAGTTAGCAGCTGCCCTTTCCTCTTCACCTTGTGCAGCCATTAACAAAGGAAGTATAAAGTTTGTCAAAAGGAACCTCCACAACATGTTTTTAAAAATACCAGTACTGTGATATTTCTGATCAACAAACTCTTCATCTCCTTCTAGGGGCAACTTCTGAGGTTCATAGGAAGCACTCACTTAACCCTGCACAGCTAAGTGTGTCAAGCAGAAGCCACACAGTCAACACACCATTCCTTGGAATACAAGAGAGACCCGTTTCTTCCCTCAAAGGGAAAAACAATATCATCTCAAAGAGCAAAAGCATTTATCATGCCCACAACCACCTTCATTGCTTGGGCCACCCTTATTCACCATGAGAGCAGCAGTGACTCACCCCCCTTTTCTTCTATCATGTAAAATGTGCCTGTTGCTTTGTGTACCCTAATGCTTCCTCTAGTTTTCCTAAAAAAAATTAAAGTTGACACCACATTGAAAGGTATCTAGCAAACACAGGCTACCAGAAACACTGAATGTAAAAGAAGCCATGAAAAACATCCATAGGAACTCAGGGAAAAGCTAGAGTGGAACAGGTTGCCCAGAGAGGTGGTGGATGCCCCCTCTCTGGAGGTGTTCAAGACTAGGCTGGACAAGGCACTGAGCAGCCTGATGTAGTGGGAGGTGTTCCTGCCTATGGCAGGGGGGTTGGAACTCTATCTTTAAGGTCCCTTCCAACCCAAATTATTCTATGATTCTATGAGCCACAGGACATCCTTGCCCAGTGCTCTCACTGAAGGGTGCAAATAGCATTTAGTCTCATGGGAGCCAGCTAATTGTGATGCCTTGATTTCCTGCAGCAGGTTTCCCACAAACACATACTGCATCTGCTTTGTCAGGGTGTCTGACAACAGTAACACCTGATCAAAGGAAGTAGCACAGAGTATTGTCTGAAACTAGGAAAATACACATACTTGAAGGGAAGAGAGGCTGGCTTTATGGATCTATGAATCTACACAAGAAAACATGTCTAACCGCAGGTTTTCTGTCATGTTGCTAGCTGTGACACAGCTAGGCTTAGATCTGTATATGTCACATGAAATCCACGCACACACAGGCCTCCCAGTCACAGGGAGTTTCCCAGGACACAAGAGGAGACTGAAGACACTGTGAGGTGTGTTCAGGCATCAGCAGCCCATGGAAGATGCCAGCTGAGGGAGATGAAGTGAGATTAGTTTGGTGATGCCACAGCCAGCCACCCTTTTCAATCCCACACAGATAACTATCAAGTGGCAAAACACATGCTCCCTGTCCCATTCTTCTCTTGTTTATCTGCAAGAAGCAACACAAGAACATATGCAGGCCTTCACTGTCAGTGCAAGCCTTATTATTCTTGTAATTAAATCCAGTCCACAGCCTGAGAGCTCCTTTTCTTCCCCTCCCCCTTCTCTTTGCTCCCCTCTCCATTTGCCTTTCCGGTCTTGTTTGGGTTTACATGCTGTGTCATTAAATTCCAGAACAGTGAATGCTGCAGCCTCTCTCTCTCTCTTAGCACTGACATGCTGCTAGGCTGAGTATTAGATGTGAGATTCATTTATTTCCTGGAAGGACTCTTCCTTGCATTTTTCTTTAGGTCTTTTGGATGCTTTTGGTGAGTTCATAGTGGAATAAAATAGATGATGCATGCTCTCAGTTTCCTCTCCACCCTCCTTCCCCCTTTCTCCACTCCCACCTACCATCCATAAAACAACACAGCCCAGCCAGATCCCAAACTGAAAGCAAGACAAAGCACCCACACAGCTCCCCCCCACTCCCATTCAGCAGAAATGGGCTGCTCCAGGGTAGCCCAAGTAGGCCAGACAGAAAGAGAGTAAACAAAGAGTATCCTGTCCCGGCAGAGAGGGGGGCTGGAGGGAGTGATGCCCTTCATTAAAATGCAGGGCAAGGATGCAAGCACAGAGCATCACTGGAGCTTGCTAGGAGTAACAAGAGGGAAGCAACACATGGTCAGACCACTAGCACGGCATCTAACTGCATGTAGGGGCATGATTCCATATCCCACCTCCTAAGGACCAAATCAAGGCAGCCAAACACACACCCACCATCACCCCAACTATACCAGTCCCAAAACTGCAGCATCAGAGGCTTCTCTCCATCAGGAAACAGAATAGGCAGGTACCAAGCCACCCACAAGAGGCCATGCAAATGTCAGAGCCAATGGCATTTAAAAAAAAATAAAACCAAAACCCACAGCCTGGCTGCCTTTTTTGAAATGGGATGGGAAAGGACTGGGGGGGAAAAACACAACACAGCCATAGCAACAGGTCAAATGTTTGCCATGATTCTTTGGGAGGAAAGGTAATGCAGCACATGTGCCTTCTCAGCTTTCAGTGCATTTGTCACGTAATAAAATCATTAGCCTTGCAATTAATAGTGGGGTTTTTTTTTTAGTTTTTAATGCAACCAGCTACTCTGAGGCCCCTGCAGATCCACAGGTAAAAGTCCATGCTGCGGATACCCTTCTCCCCTTAGTGAGGATATGGCAAATAAACCTCATGTTTTTCCCACAGATTGGTAGGAAAAATGCAGCATGAGTTTGTTGCAAAACAGTGCTCTGTCTGCTGCAAGTCCACTCAGTTGTCAGGAAAATTGAACATACTACTTTTTTTTAAACAGCCTAATCATATTTACCATTACATCAGACTTATCCACAACAAATTGTTCCCATGCAATGGAAGAATTTTTAATCTAATATCTTAGACTTAGATAATTTCCCAGCTGCAGAACTGCAGTGATTTCCTATCTTCCCGTTTTTGACATAAGCCAATTAACATGGATATGTTTCAGTTTCAGGGTGTGATTGTGTCACACTGGAAAGAGAAGGGGTTACTTAGAGTAAAATAACTTTGCCCTCACTGAGTCAACACTGAAAGTTTACTTCTCCCTCCTGTTGCATTTCCCTTAGTCCCTTAAACTTTCCAGTATTTCCTTGTCCTCTGAGACACTATATTGAATAAAAACTTTTACTTCACTCAAAGAAAATCCACTGCTTGAGAAATGCCTGAAATAACTCTTTCTAAAGAAACTCATGGAGAAAACATTTTCTTGTTTAAATATACATGTGAAAGATTTTTAAACCTCACAACCCAGCACTGTTGGTTAAATCTTGCTTGTGTTATTTGTTTTCAGGCACACTTACAGAATAGCAAAGACAGGACAATAAACCCTGGTGCTCTGATCACACAGAGGAGTAAAAAAGGAAACTATTGTTCAATTCAGTTGAACTGAATTATACCCAAGACAGAAAAGAGAAGCAAATACTTCAATTTGTTCTGTTAAAAATACTGCTTATTTCAACAATTTTGTTGTGAACTTTTGAAATTTAATGTTTTTTCTTCAATCCACAGTTCCTAAATTTACTTTATGGGGCTCCCACTCCTCATTTATTTTCCCTTTAAGCTTCTAGCAATCATAGTCTAGGAGAAAAGCCTGAAAATACCAGAACACTTTTTGGACATGAAGGCTTTATATGTTGAAACATATTGATTTCCTTTTCTCTTCTGGATCCCACTGTTGTGCAGGGATTTTCAACCTCTGTTGATTTGGAGACCAAGTTCAACACTGGAAATGATAAATAACTCTCATGGATATTCCCATGCAGCACACATCAATTCCTTCATCTTAGTCACCATTCATGAACTCCTCAGAAATAAATGGTTCATGGTTTGAAGACTGTTAGTCTGATGATTTAATGTGTGTGATTTCAGAGGAGGGCTTGTGTGTTTTCACTGCTTATTACTGATACCAATAAGAACTTATTTAAAAAAGAGACTCTCTAAAAAGTCAGTTCAGTGAAAAGACATGGTTGCATAAACAACCAGCTGCAGGAGCTTCTTAACAAGATAGATCTAGTGATGGATCTTTGCTCTTTCCTATAAGGGCAATCCCAGTGCCCAGCAAACCACTGCTCGTACTCAGTGGCAAAACCATCCCTGGGAATGTGATGGGCAGCCTCAGATTCTACCCTGCTGGGAAGGGCAAAGTGCAAGTTTTCCTCTACTGACTGCAAAAACTTGGGTCCCTGAAAACACCCTCATGTAGTATAAAAGCAGCTCTCCCATTACCAGTGCATTCCTACAGGCACCACCCCTAAGGAAGGGCTGTAAGAGCAGATCCAGATAACAGGACAAAATATATCAGAAAGAAATTCTTTACCTTGAGGGTGGTGAGACACTGGAACAGGTTGCCCAGAGAGCTTGGGGATGACCCCCCTCTCTGGAGGTGTTTAAAACCAGACTGGATGAGGCATTGAGCAACCTGGGCAGGGACACCCTCCACTGGACCATGGCAGGGGGGTTGGAACTAGATGATCCTTAAGGTCCCTTTCAACCCAAACCATTCTATGATTATATATGAGTAAAGAAAGCAAAAATTACAAAGATCCTGGACTCATCCCTGCCTCTTCCAAGTGGCAACAATAGGATTGTTGTAGTGTTGCACATATAGTCTCTGGTGGGGGGGTTTCATCACCCAACACTGCTTCAAAATACTGTTTGGAACCACTATTCTTTGCAACTCCATGATACAATTTCACAGTCACTTTCAATTTTTACTAACTTTTAGGGGGAAAAAGTATAAAATCATGTTTTCTTCATTAGCCTACAGTAAGAGGGCAACTCTAGCAGTGAAATTTGCCTTAGATATCACAATTCACAAACATTTTCTGCTTGTACACTGGTACAGAACAAGACTGCGTGCAGCATATCAAAAGAACTTGGTCTCCAGACACCTTTTGCTACAGCAAGTGTTAGCAGGTGACTAATAAAAACTGGATTTTGTCACTAGAGAGCTACAGAAAAATAACTTCATGCCATCCAGCTGAATTTGAACTAGAGCTGGTCTGTTCCATGCCACCAGCATCCACTGCTTGTTGAAGTCACCCTGTCCATTCCAGTTCAGATTAATGAAGAGCAGATCAAGTCTATTTTTTGTGCTGTTTTCTAAATGAAATCAGATGTGCATGCAAAACTGGTATTTAAATGGGTTTTACCTAATAATGAGTCAGATATTGACAGAACAATCATTGTGAAGACCAAAGTAAGAGGCACTATATTCTCATTAATAATTCAAATTTCACTATGGATATTGATGACCAGGCATTTAGAAGAGGAAACTGGGCAGCAGCTGGAGTAAGCCGAAATTTCCTGAAAAGTTGTTGCAACACCAGCACGATGCAGAAAGATCCTTCTCTAAAGATCTCACCAGAGTAATGGAAGTTCATTATTAAGAGATTGTGGACTCTGAGAAGCATTAGTAAAATCATACAAGGAACAAAATCACAGCTTTGGCAAACTTATCAAAGGGGATGGGTGTGAAAAACAGGAGAATGAAGCCTGGGGGCAAAATCCCAAAGCTCCTCCTCCCTCTCTCTGCTTTCCAGTCCAGGAAAGCAACATTAGGGCCAAGGAGCAAGAGCATGCAGTAGTACCTAATGCTTGTTACTGCTTAGGAGCAAGTAACATTACAAGATTTGTTAATAAAAAAATGTGTACAATCAGCAAAAGCACAAACAAACAGAAGGGTCACAGGAGCCAAAACCACTCAGAACAGCCCCAGTTGGGGCTGGTTAACATAATCTGCTCACATAACTAAGTTTGTTTCACTGAGGGCATGAACTTTCTTGGGAAAGCTGAAGTAATTAACTGCAGGAGCTTACACATTTTCTTCCCCCTCAAGTTTATTTTGCCCTGAAATGAGAGCTGCTCACACACACAGCTTTTTCTACAAAATCAATCAAAAAATCTGAAATCTGCTTGTTCTTTCCAGAAGGAGATGCTTCAATAGATTGTACAATTGAAGTGCAGGATTCCCTTCAATTCCCTTCTTCCCATCAGTTTCATAGGCACAAAGAAAGCCAGTTCTTACCTCACTGAACAAGAGCAGGTTTCCAATGAAAGGAAGTGGTGTAGGATGTCAGATCCCTACTTTACTTAGTTTGGAGAACGCAGACACTGAGTACCTGAAAAAAAAAAAAAAGATAGTAACTTAACGTGGGAGCTTGTCATGATAGTACTTGCCATAGTAATTAGCTCACACAGAAAGATTCAGAAAGGTAGAAGACACTTTCTGTGTTGGCCACATAGGGCAACTTCACTTAGCATCTCCTCAGGTCACACAAATAACTGCAGTACAGTGATGCTTCACAGAGGGCTAAAGAATGAAGTGACTCAAAGATAAGTCTAAAAATTGAGCAGTGAGAATAATTGCTCTTTTTTCCACAGAGGGATTTTAGCCAGAAGTGACTTTCCAAAGCTACATGAAGTTACAAACAAGATCAAAACAGGCATTTGGGGTTTGATTATTGTATCACAGCTGAGAAAGGAATAAGAGAGCTCTTCAGACTACTATTATCTTCTTCCACCACTGCTACCTGTAAAGGCCACAGAACAAGAATTCAAACCAGTCTCTGTTGTGCATGAGCCAAGACACTGTCAGTATGTTCAAGTCAAGCCTGGTATTTGGGCCAGATATGCTGATTAAGTGATTTTCCAGCTGCCAGTCAGCAAATTGAACAAAGATAAAAAATACAGGGAAACAAAACCCAGACTAAAAAGCTTCATGCATCCTTTGCCTCAGATGAAAAGATGTGGCATGTTGACAGGGACAATACTGGGAAAAAAAAGGAAAGAAGAATAACCCAACCCCCAGATAATTTTTTACTTCCCTCCCTCTTTCTCAATTCAAACAAAGGATTTAAGTCAGTGGACTTCAATTATGGATACCTGAAAGAGGAGGAGCTAGCAGCAGTAGCTTTGATTAGCCTAAGATAGAGCAATACTGAATACTGGCATGTGGAACATTATCACATGGGGGATCTTTAAGATTAATAAAGACTCTGTCTGAATTAACACCTTATCTCAGAGTTACAGTACAGTTTTAAAGCTCTCTCTCTGCTTGATTATTCCATGTCTGAGGCAGTTTTGGCACATGCATCTCAATTTTTTGAGAGGAAACTGAACCTGAAACTCTGCTCCATTAGAGTAAGGCTAAATTAATAAGAAGTCCTTTCCACTTTCAACCCCAAGCACAAGGGAACTTGTTTACCCAGGGGAGCAAATTAAATCTAACCCAAAACAAAAACTATGGACTGCTTATGGTGTAGGGGTCACAGTATAAACTTCTTTAGTCTGTTGAGTCTGCAAGTCATCTGTATGGCATAATAGACAGCAGAAGCCATGCCCTCTCTCTTAATCCCACTGGACAGGCTTGTGGACTGCATAGACTATGCTAACCTGTTGCGATGACTTGGATCTCACCTCCTTCATGTCCAGTAATTGATGTATCTCTCGCCTGAAATGCCCTGCAGGATAAAGGAAGGAATCTTATCAATACTTGAAGGGGGTCCAGAAAGGCAGAGATAGGACTTTTTCATAGGTTATGTGTTGGAAGGACTAGAAATAATGGATATAAATTGGAGGAGGGGAGATTCAGGTTAGATAAAAGAAAGAAGTTCTTTAAGGTGAGGGAAGTGAAACACTGGAAGAGGTTGCCCAGAGAGGGTGTGGATGCCCCCTCTCTGGAGGTGTTCAAGGCCAGGCAGGACAAGGCACTGAGCAGTCTGATGTAATGGGAAGTGTCCCTGCCTGTGGCAGGGGGGTTGGAACTTGATGATCTTTATGGTCCCTTCCAACCCAAACTATTCTATGATTCTATTCTGATTTAATCTAACATGTAAAGAATGAGTGAGTGCTTGGAGTCAGGGAAGAGGGGGGTGATAAAATAAAAGAGTTTGAGTCAGAAAATAGACCTTTCCTCCAGCTGGAGAGAATGGTGGTCTGAAATGAAACATATAAAATTGAAAAGAATTAAATCTTACATGACCAGCAAAGCTGAGTGGGACTTAAGTGTTGAGTTAGTAGCTTACTGTACTTCTATTTCCTGAGATTCCCTGCAGCACAGTACCAATTCTCTTAATGGGTTTTCCTTTGTGGAGTTATTTTATAAAGATCATAATCTGAAGCAACTCTTCTCAATATAAATGATGCCTCTTCAGTCTATGTAAAGACATTACTTCTGTATGACAGTCTTGCAAAATAAAAACACAGAAGTCAACATTTATAACGTATTTTATACATATTATTGACCTTTTGACTACTTAATGCTTTAAAAAATAAAAGTTTTTCCTTATTGAAATGACTAATAATCCTCTAAACAATTAACTGCCTATGCAGTATGTTTTCTTCCTTAAGGAGAAGATCTTTAAAACCTTCCCAAAGTATCTTTGTATCATAGCAAAATCCTCATCTTCTAAATGTAAACAGTAGAAAAGATGAAAATCTCTCTCTGTGGAAGCTCATCAATTTTACATCATTTGATCCTGGATATGACAGATGACAAAACCCAGGCTAGGCTGCAGTTAACTGCTCATTTCACTGTAGACTGGACACTTTATAGATTCCTCACCTCCTCCTTCTGCAAAGTGAAATGTGACTCTAACAGAGACTTACACTAGTCCAAGTAAATTATAGGATCTCCAAATACTCAAAAAGGAATAGAACTAATGAGTTCAGTGCAGCAGTTTCACAAGACAGGAAACACCCAGATTAGAAAGACAGTTTTGGCTGATATGAGCAGTTAATCTTTGTCAGCTTCTGGACATTACAGGCAGCTCCATACAGCAGAGGATTTGCTTTCCTTTTTCCCCCTTCCTAACATGGTGCTTTTTATCCAGTTACATCTGAAGAAGGTTTTCAGCAAGTAAGGAAATATGTTTTACAATGAGATGGGAAACAGAAGCATTCTTATAGTAAAGCTACACAAACACAACAATGCAAGGGTAGAGCTGGTAGGAAAAAAAGAAATCTCATTAATAAACACACCTCACTGTACCCTATGATTTCATATTATTTCTGGTATTGTTGAAATATCTGCAGGGTTTTTTAAAAAAAAGTCAATACTTAAAGACTGGTAGTACTGCATGCACAAAATAAGGAAGATCTAACATTGCACGGGTAGTCTTAACTGCCATGTCTAATGTAACAAGATATATTCTGCCACTTTAAATAGTATTTTAAGAACCTTTTCCCCCACACCTCATTCCCACTGTTTTGAGTGGGGGAGAGGGAGGAAGGCATGACTTGGGTCTTCAAAACAGACAAAAATTGACTTGTGTAGCAGACCAACATCAGCAAAACATGAACCTGACAGCTTCATGGCACAGACCTTTGTCTTTTCAGCCAGAAGCAACTGCTAACTCAAGCAGGCTAATTTAAGTGATTTGTCTGCTCAGCACACCCATGGTGCACACTGAGATAGAGACTTGGGGAGCTGTGGGCTAAGTGCAAGGGAAAACAGCAGCAGGATTTTGTTGCTGGGAAGGGTAGGTGGGGTAGAAGCTGAAAAAGTGCAAACAGGCAGGGTTGTGTCTTGGGCAGTCACAAAATATTCATCTGCAGAAGCCACACAGCTAAATGAGTATAAAAGTTGTGAGCTGCCGTATGACCATCATCAGGACATCTTAGTTCTCACTCTGCCACATCACATGCCTCTGTGTTAGTTTATCCTAAAAGTTAATCCAATCTTCTGTTGCTGTGAATGCACACTAAGAGTAGATAACCACCCAATGGACAAGAAAACACAAGTCAAATGAAAAAAAATCTGTAAAAAGAACAGACACCAAGAGATAACCAGGACAGCCAAAGATACTGAACAACTTCTGTGCAAGGAATTAGCAGATGGATTACAATTTTAATGCTGAAAAAAGTAGTAGATGATGCAGGATATGACAAACACATTAAAGATCCTGCAAGGCTTAGAGAAAGTAAGAAAAGAATTATTACCTACCATTAAATAATTAAATCCTATAAATGAACAGTCAGGTAGCAGGATTAGAGATGAAGCACTTTTGCAAGTAACCTATAATGCACTATGGAACTCCTGCAATGGGATGCTATCTATTCCAGAAGCTTAAAAAACTTCAAAAAGTAATTAAAGAAATTAATTAAAGGAAAAAGTCAGCAGGCATTTTTAATTCTCAAATTTTACAAATGTAAGAGAGACACCCAGAAATATTGAAGTGAAGAAGGGAAAACTAGGCAAATTTATTTCCCTAAGCAAGCAACTAGTTCTGTAAGATTCCAACGGCAGAA
>VZTY01009660.1:170690-208842 GCA_013400935.1 Turnix velox
AGAATTAAAATCAACAGATAATTCAGATCAATTCTGATAGATATATAATCAACACAACTAGACATATGCCCAACCAGGTCATCACTAGTGTGGCATGGAAAAGTATTATACAGTTTTATTCTATTTAATATTATATATTATTTAATATTATTTTTTGTGGGTAGTGTTACAGAGTTGCTAGTTCTGCATCAGAGTTCAACAAACCATTGAAATTACCCCAAATTTCTCTCAATAGAGAAAGTGCATCATTCCTTTTCCATCTAAGGTATGACCAATTAACATCTGAGAGCTATAAACTAGGACACTCAAGATAAGAGTGATGTTATTTAATCTCATTGTCAGGAGCTTTAGAGGGTTGTTATTTTGGAAGACTGAGTGGGAAAACAAAAAGTATTTTGCTGAGATAATGGAAATTATTCCTGCCAAACAAAAGATAATCAGCGTGCATTTTTACCTATTTGCCTCTATTTACATACACCCATACCAGATCCCAGCAAACACTGGGATGTATTTTTCTCACAAAGTAGTGATAATGTACAAAACAATGTCAGCCTCCCCAGCAGTACAATGATGTAAAATATACAAGCATTTCTGGGATCACTGCCCAGAAAGCACACACTCACCAAAACATTGATATCATCCCTGGGCTAGATATGGGCTTGGACTTTCTGCTCTTGATGGTCTCTGGCAATTTCTGCCTTACAAATTTTCTGCATTAGAGTCACTCGAGAGCTGCCATCACACAAATCTTTCCTCTTGTGTGACACTCAGGGTATTTAAGAGAGAAAATTTTCTGGTCCTTTCTGATAGAATCCATGCCTCACAAGTGGGTGAGAATCTAAGCCAAAGCAGGTACCACCCCAGACAGATACAACCACCTCTGGTTATTCCCTCCAGGAAGCATACTCATCAAAAGTAAAAACAAAACCCAATTAAATCAGCTGTTCTTTCCCAAAAGATACTAAGTCCCAAAACACTCTCTCCCAAAGCAGAAGAGAGAAAAATCAGGTAAGTAAATCTCTCATCTCCTGTTCCACTAACCTTGGCCAATCAGTAGTATCCAATTGTCCTTCACTGTTGCAATACCCCTGATGGTAGAAGCATAGAATGGCNGACACCAAGAGATAACCAGGACAGCCAAAGATACTGAACAACTTCTGTGCAAGGAATTAGCAGACAGATTACAATTTTAATGCTGAAAAAAGTAGTAGATGATGCAGGATATGACAAACACATTAAAGATCCTGCAAGGCTTAGAGAAAGTAAGAAAAGAATTATTACCAACCATTAAATAATTAAATCCTATAAATGAACAGTCAGGTAGCAGGATTAGAGATGAAGCACTTTTGCAAGTAACCTATAATCCACTATGGAACTCCTGCAATGGGATGCTATCTATTCCAGAAGCTTAAAAAACTTCAAAAAGTAATTAAAGAAATTAATGAAAGGAAAAAAGTCAGCAGGCATTTTTAATTCTCAAATTTTACAAATGTAAGAGAGACACCCAGAAATATTGAAGTGAAGAAGGGAAAACTAGGCAAATTTATTTCCCTAAGCAAGCAACTAGTTCTGTAAGATTCCAACGGCAGAAAAGGAGATTAAACTTCTGTAAAACCTCAGACATTTCAGTTTTCCTAAGGGAAAGAGAGGAAGGAGTGTTTGTGTAAAGGAAGGGGCATGAAAAAAAGGCTAAAATTCTGGTAGCAGCAGTATCTACCAGACAATCTAGTACATTCTCAATAGAGAAACTTACCCTAAAATTTACAAAATGGTTTCCTGCATAACTTTTAATTTAAAACTTGAGCATTATATTTTGAGCAAAGTGAGGAGACACCAAAAGGAACAGCAGTAATGAAGGAGATCAATAAACTATTCAGTAACTCTTTGAAAACATTCAAACGGCCCCTCAGAAATAGATGCTCTCTGTATATATTAAACAGGACTTTTAGTAGAAAATTTGCACACCAAATACATTCCTGTAGGCCAGTATTGTTGATTTAAGCTCTCCAAAATATGAGCTCACCTCCACCACGAACAAAAATTATGGTGAAAGAATTAAAATCAACAGATAATTCAGATCAATTCTGATAGATATATAATCAACACAACTAGACATATGCCCAACCAGGTCATCACTAGTGTGGCATGGAAAAGTATTATACAGTTTTATTCTATTTAATATTATATATTATTTAATATTATTTTTTGTGGGTAGTGTTACAGAGTTGCTAGTTCTGCATCAGAGTTCAACAAACCATTGAAATTACCCCAAATTTCTCTCAATAGAGAAAGTGCATCATTCCTTTTCCATCTAAGGTATGACCAATTAACATCTGAGAGCTATAAACTAGGACACTCAAGATAAGAGTGATGTTATTTAATCTCATTGTCAGGAGCTTTAGAGGGTTGTTATTTTGGAAGACTGAGTGGGAAAACAAAAAGTATTTTGCTGAGATAATGGAAATTATTCCTGCCAAACAAAAGATAATCAGCGTGCATTTTTACCTATTTGCCTCTATTTACATACACCCATACCAGANCAAAGCAGAAGAGAGAAAAATCAGGTAAGTAAATCTCTCATCTCCTGTTCCACTAACCTTGGCCAATCAGTAGTATCCAATTGTCCTTCACTGTTGCAATACCCCTGATGGTAGAAGCATAGAATGGCCTGGGTTGGAAGGGACCTTAAAGATAATCTAGTTCAAACCCCCCTGCCTTGGGGAGGGACATCCTGCACTAGATCAGGTTCCTTGATGTCTCATCCAGCCTGGCCTTGCTGCGGGTTTTTTTCTGAAAGGAAATACACTTTGATATGTAGAATATCAGGATCAGAATAAAGTTTTTAATGTTCCTCAAAAGAAGAAAACCAGCATATCCAGAAGTACAACTCCAGTATATTCTAGAACTAAGCTTCAAAAGAGACTTTGTCAGATCTGAAATAAAGCAATTTGAGAGCTGTAATTTCATTTCCAACCCAGACAAATCTATACTTTTTAAACTATGAATTTGTAGGGCTTTAATACAAGTATCAGAGATAATGAGAACTTCCATGTAATGCTTCCTCTCCTTAATCACTTGCACACACTTCCAGTGTTTTAATTTAGACATAATTGCACAAGAAAGAGACAGACATTGCACACTTGGACCATCTGCCTCCAAAGGAGCAGACGTTTTCCAGGTGCAAAGCCTAAATGACCATAGGATTATTATTTCATCGAAAGACTCACTAATGCACCAGGAATAGTATGCAGAAAAAGCAAAATTATATGCCAAATATTAAATTTGTACATTGTCTGCTAGCAATTATTCTTTAATCTATACTGTTCTGATCCGATGAACAGGTATTTTTAGTGTCTCTTATCTTAAGAGAGCTGATAGGGTCAAGAGACTGGTTGTAATAATGCCACAGGTTGTTACTGCATTTAAAAAAAGATGCAGTGAATCAAGGCAAATTAAATGAAAAAGACCATACAGAAAAGCAAACAACTTCACCATGCTCCAGAGTAGCTCTGGAAGAGACAGATGGTCTGTACAGCAGGCCAATGGCAATATTTCATCACCTCTCTCAGAGTGCAGCCCCTTCACACTGGGCAGTGACTTTTCCAAATAAAGAACAAATGAACAAGGATCATAAATCCACAGTTTCAGTCTTTCATCATTGGCTCAACACCTTTAAACAAGATGATGGAGGTTGACCACAGAAGAGTCTGTTATCCAACATATAGCAACATATATTCTTGGGAAATTAGGTGGGACCTTCACTTTCTGTGTATGCAAAGGGTAGGAGCATCCACAGCAGATCTGAGATGTGGTGCATATGTGAGACCAGACACAATGCCTGCAGGAAGCCTGAATCAAAGCTGATAGAGCACAGCTCCATGTCACAGCCCCAGTTGCCTCAACCACAGGCCAAGCCTTCCTTTTCCTCCTTCTGACCATCAGTATCATGCCTTTCTCAAGGAGTATTTTGCCCTTCCCACACTTCACACAGCAATTGTGAGGCACACTTAAGGTACCACCTCAAACCCATAAACACTGTTGGTTCAGCCAGGAAGACCAAAGCTTGCCTAAAGAGGTACATTGCAAGAAACAGAGTTTTCAGGAACCACAGTAAAATTTCATAGCTTTTGTCATCCTCCCCACATAATTAAATCCTTATTTTTGTAGTTGAACACTAATTGCATAATCTAAAAGATGTGAAGTTTCAGCTTCATTAGTCTTCCTAATTGTTATGCAAGTTCATATTTAAGTGATGCAACTCAGTTTGCAGAAAACATGACACCTCAACTATTCCTACATCATAGGAATAATGGGATGGCCAAAGGAATGGGGCTTCATGTTTAAATTAAGGGAGGAAAGTCTTAGGACTTAGGAGTTTGACCATTCTGGTTTATTCATTACTATAAAGGATGTACTGATTAGGCCACTGGCCCATTATTTCATAGGATCAAAAATAAAGTATAATGCTATGGTGGCTGCATTCCTGAAATGTTATCTAGCCTATATATCAAGTAGTGATGAATTGTGTAGGCAAAGCTAAGTGTATTGCCACTAGCATGTGTACTTCAGCAGTCTTTCATTGTTTTAATCCATCAATTTCTGGTCCACCAGACAAATTGCCCAGGTCTTCCACCACATTCCTCAACAGCAACAGTATGTTTGGAGATGCTCAGCACTATCATGAACAAGCTGGCACAAGGGCTGAATGCAGCCTTACTGTGCCAGGAAAAGCCCTGGGAAAGAAAAAAATTGCTTTTAGAGGCACAATGCCTCCCAGTGCTTTTGGCTTGAGACACCTTCCTTGACCTAGGGTGATGTGGGGAACAGAGTCTTTCCTTCCTTTTTTTTGACCAGCTGTCAGTTTACATATGGCAGCAAATTGCAGCCACCACAGCATAGACAAAAAGAGTAACTGGAAAAAACTTCCATGTGTCTACCCCACTTGTCTCAAATGAGCAGCTCTGACAGACTGCAGACAGTTTTGGAGATATAATGCAAACAGACCTCATAATTATACAGCACATTAAATAATTACTTCATGTATTTATTTTTAAGTTAACAGGCCACCAGCCTTCCAATGCACTGAACATGGCAGAAGTCCTGCTCATCAGAAACAGATGTGATCAGAGCACCAGAGATCATTTTGTAGCACACAGAGAGCAAGAATTAATGGTCCACAGTCCAACTTTGTTCTGGCATTTCCTATCTTGTGTGTGTGTTTGAGTTTACTGCCTCAATAATGTGCCTTTAATGCGGTTTTCTGTGCAAGTTATGGGATTTTTAAAAAAGCTCATTAAAAATCCATTGCACTGCTTCTCTTTGCATCCCTAGGGGTCATCATAAGACCCTAAGACTATGGCAGAGACCTTTGCCAAGTGAGCTAATGGTGGAGTTGACAGAAGAAGCAGGTCATCTTTCACACAGGGGATCCATGAGGCACAGCCTGCCAGAGGGTGTTATTAGTATTTCCTCAGAGAGAACAAAATTGAAGAGTTCCTAGGTAAAAATCCCAGGCTCCTTCTTTCTGGGGTGCTGGCACCTCACCAGCTCAAATCTCTGCTTCTCACATGAGCAGATCCACACTGCTCCACTTGCCCAGCCTCTGCCTCACCTCCCATCATGACCTCCCTCCACAAATTACCCATTCCCAACATAGTCCCATCCTGTTTAGTGTTAGCCATTCATCACCCCCTATGGAGCAGCTCATCCCAGGGCCTCTTGAATGAGTCCCTTCCTTTCTTTTCACTTAGATACCCACAATACAGAACTTCTCTTTCCTCCCTGGCAGCTCTGTACACAGGTGAGACAAGCTCCCCATCTGCACTTCTACTGCCCAAGCCTCTTGAAAACAGTTGCATAGGGGATCCATTACAGAGGTATTTTTCTCAGTCCCTGTAATTGAATCAAGCTGAATTGCTCCCAGAGACTTGCTGCCTGCTCAACCCTCCACAGATACAGAGTGGGAGCAAGCTTAGCAAAGATAGAACCAGAAATATTAGCTGAAAATTACACGTGAACACGGGAGCTTCCAGTGACCATGCACTAACTGCAAGTTCTCAAAGACTTCCAATTCATCCAGCTTTGCATGAGAAGGCAAAAAGTGCTTCCACTGACAAAAATATACATCCTCTCACCAAATGCTGAATCCCCACATCAAAGCTAAGATAAAAATCAAAACATCACTTCCAAAGAGTAATAATAATTTTTTAAAACCCAGAAAAATAAAACTAATCAACTAACATTTTTCTTTAGTCTTTGTCACAGAAATTATGAAGTTCATTTTAACTCAAATTTTTCAATAATCTCACTTAAGGCAAATATCAGCCATGGAAAAACTCCAAGCCCAGCTGCTTTGGTCTTGATAAAGCAATTGAAAACAGAGCTGTGTAATGGGAGCAGAATACAGGCTTAATTTGTGGTGTTCTCAGACTTGCCCATAATTAAGTAGGCCAGATTAAAAATAAAGGAACTTCTGGCTCTCTGTCTGGGAGTGCACATAAAATCTCAGCTCAGAGCTAGTTATTTTATGCAAGTTCCAATCCATTATAGCAGAGGGGTGACAATGACAACGTTGTCTGACCCCTAATTACAGGAAAGCTGTTGTAATGCCATGCATACCAGACAGCCTATGATGAACTTGAAATTAATACTGGAGACTGGAAGTACTCTGATGTCACAAGGATGTCCCTATTTTTCTTTTCTTTCACAGTTTTTAATTTCTCTCAGTTTCTATCACTTGCAATAACAAATAAAAACTACAAATGATTAAATGACACTTCACACGCATTTCATTTCTACATCATTCAAGTACAAAGGAGTGTCACACACACACCCCTCCAAGAAGTGATCCCATGTCCCAGCAGGGGGTTGGATAAGACACATGAAGCAGCATAGAAGGACCCAATGGAAGCAACAATACTTCAGGAAACAAATTACAATCTGCTACATCACAAAACAACACCAATTCTAGATGCAAAGCCCCAGAATTAAACAACAGAAGCTACCATGCATGCATCTAAAGAGCGTAATAGAACCACAGAATGGTTTGGGTTGGAAGGGACTTTAAAGATCACCTAATTCCAACCCNGAGGGGACTTTAAAGATCCCCTAACCCCACCCCCCTGCCATGGGCAGAGACAACTCCCACTAGACCAGGTTGCCCTTAATGTGTGTTTCCACATATACATACATCTGCTGAGAAGAGTCTAAGAGCCTTAAGTAAAAAATAAGCTCTCCTCCTGCTTTCTCTCTCACCGTTTCATTCCTCTGCCACTTGCTCCAAAACTACAGAGGAAAACCAAGTACAGGAGGTCCCACTCCTCCTTCAGACATCACACCTCACCATCCTCATTGCAATGGTTATTGAATCATAGAGTTGGAAGGGACCTTCAATGGCCATCCAGTCCAGCCCTCATGCAATGAGTGAGGACATCCTGCACTAGATCATGTTGCTCAGAACCTCATCAAGTCATCAAGCCTGGCCTTGAGTGTCTCCAGGGATGGTGCCTCCACTCCCTCTCTGTGCAACCATTTCCAGCATCTCACCATCCTTATGGTAAAGAACTTCTTGATGTCTAATCTAAACATTCCCTGCTCTAGTTTAAAACCAATGCCCTGCATTCTGTCACTACATAGACTAGCAAACAGCCCCTCCCTGCATGATTTAACACCACTAGAATTAAAGTGAAGGGTGTCCAGACCTCCCTTCATGAAAAGCCAAAGAGCACTGTGGTCACCAAGGAAGAACACCAGTAATACCAGAAGGGAGGAAGAGGCATTTGTCCCAACACAAACTGTGAGTGGAAGTACAGAAGTGGAGTTCAGAGGCTTGTGCAGAAGATAAATACACCCCCTTCTTCTCCACTCTACTTTACTCACAGCATCTTAAGTACCTACTGACAGACACAGGTACTCAAGTTGAGCCCACAAAGAGAGTATTAACTCTTTTCATAACATGAACTCATCTCGGAAGATAAAAAGTAGATAGAGCAAGGAATATACATAACCTTTATTCTCTCCCTTAGCACTAGCAGAATACTCTTTAGCAACCACAGGCATGAGGCAGGAAGAGTAGTGAAATTAATTATTTCAATCACTTCTTAGTGTGCTTGAGCAGTCAGTCACCATCCTCAGCCTGAGTAAGCTATCATGGGCCAATAACAAAGGCTGATACCTACCACAAAACAGAAGGGAGTTGAATAGATGCCAAACAAAGCCAAAGGAAAAGCAGAATTTCAAACAGACTGGATGAAAGAAGCAGAGGAAGCAAACTTCAAGGAGATTCTCCAAACTCACAAAAATGCCTCAAAAGAAAAAATAGGCTCAAGTGTTACTCCCAAGTGCCACCCAGATTAAAAAGCAAAACAAAAGCAATTGGGTTTTCCTGGAGCTCTGAATCACCCATTCAAGACATAAGGAGACTGAGCAACTGACTGCACTCAGGGAAAGCAATATTTGGTATGCACAAAGTGTCAAACCCAGAACAGAATGAACTGAAAGTTATTTTCCTTCTTTAATCACTGAAAAGTGTAGTAATATCATGCATTACTTGAAAAACAGCAGGTTGGACCATTCAGACAGAAATATACTTCCTAAGCTGACATGTTCCTCTCTGGCCTGCTGGTTATAAAAAAAAAAGGTGCTTGTTGCATATTATCACATCTTCAGGCTGCACTTTGAAGTCCATACTGGCCATTCTACCACAACACAGAAAAATTCCAACCCTCAAGAATAATTCTCTCAACTTTTATAAAGAAACCCTTGTTCAAGTCAGATAATTTTCATGTAGAGGCTGACATGGAAAAGGGCTTTCCTGGAACAGAGTTGATTTGCATTACCTGGTGTCACAGCACATGACAGCTTACTACACACACTGCTTGTCTGGATGGTCCTTAATCCACACAGCCACAGTCCTCTTCTGGTTGAAGCTGTTGTGCTCATGACAGGAAGAGCTCATCTTAATGATGGTTCTTTGCTCTCAGATGGGCTGTGTATCCTCTCTCAAGCTGTTTATCTGGCATCCTCCTGGATGTAACTTGTAATTGCTGCTCTTCACTTGCAAAGCAAAGCCCATTGCCTATTCCTTTGACTCCAGGGATTTTAATACCTAGCATACTCTCACACAAGTAATGAACCAGAAGAAACCCCCCCCTTTGCAGTGTCTCTCAAAGGACCTGCTGCTGCACCCCAGTTCCAGCTCACCCCCTTCTCCTTTGGTTAAACAGTCTCAAAAGCTCCTGGCACATGAAAGCAAAAAACTCTTCAACCCCTCAACTCTGAAGTTACTGAGACTGCAACCATCTCTCCATTGCATTGCACAGCCTTCATGTGCACAGCAGAACCCTGATCTTTGACAGGAGCTCTGTGGCTCCTGCTGAAATGAAAACTAAAGTGGAGGGAAGTCAGACCTGCTGCCGTTCGATTACTTTTTAACTACCACAATGAACTAAAATTCCATGGGGAGGTAACGATAAGCGAGTCACTACCATGAACCATTCTCCTTCAAAGAGAGGCAAGAGGAGAGCTGAAGACCATAGAAGCCAGGGTTTGGGTTTTTTTCCACTCTGCGAGAGCCCAGGTTGAGATCAGTGCTATTTTCCAGAGGTAGAACAAAGTAACTAGATGCTGATACACACAGGCTTTAAAAGTGATTGAGAATCTGATAAAAATAAAAGGGCTGACAACAGAATTGGGATCAAGAGCAGAAGAGAATAAGAGCACAACATGATACAAATTACAGAAATCCTTTCAGGAGGAAAGAAGCTGGTTGAGAGAAAAGAGAGGGCTGCTCAGGCAGCTAAAGCCTCAGAAAAGTCATATACTAGAGACTAGATGCTGGATCTCAATAATGGCTTGAGCCACATATAAAGTAGAAGCTCTGATGCACTGAAACAGGTTTATTAATTATTACAGTTAGATTTGTGTGTCTCTTGTGCTAGCTAAAGCAATGATAAATTCTTTTAAGGCTCATTACAGATCTGTGCCATTATTTCCCAGCTTTAGTTTGTCTCAGAGGAACTAAACATAAGACATGAAGTTAGAGGCTTATTGTGGGGAGTCTGAGTTTAGTGCCTGACTTAAGAGAAGCTAGACTGGAAGATTTAGTCACTGCAAACTAACTACATACAGAAATCTTTGAACATGAGAAAGACCCTCAAGAAAGTATTATGACAATCCAGTCAAACCAAATGAAGCATAGCAGTGCAGAGATCTAGAATACCACGTGTCAAACAAGGCAGCCTGGAAATGGGTGGCCCTCACTGTCCACTAACAGGGCTCTGAAGGTAAACTTGAATTTTAGCATCTGTCACAACTGACAAGTGAAACAGCAGCTGCACTGTAAAGGCCTGGGTAAGGTGATGCACTCCCATGCTGGCATATCACACCACAGAGAGGCTGCTTTATTTACTTGCTCTGTCAATTCACTAGGAACAGCTTGAGCTTTTGTACTTTTCAATCCTTTAGGAAACTATACTTCTGTATGTATGCAATCATATGCATATATTCATGCACATGCATATACACAAACTAAATCTGTTCATTTCCCCACTGAAAAGATGAATACTATCAGTTTTATGTGCTTTGGATACTGTGCATTTTCCATAAGAGGTTCTGTGCATCAATGATGCTTTTATTCACACTAAGCATCCACCAGTAACATGCATCTAACCCTTGAAGTTGCATCTGCATTAAGGGGACAATGCTATAGAGCTGTAGTAATCTCTCACACTGAATAATGCTCAAGGAAAGCACAAGGAGCAAGGCTGAAGGTTTTCCATAGAATCATGGAATCATAGAATAGTTTGGGTTGGATATACAACACCAAATCATCAAGTTCCACCCCCCCTGCCATAGGCAGGGACACCTCCCACTAGATCAGGATGCTCAGTGCTTTGTCCAGCCTGGTCTTGAACACCTCCAGAGAGGGGGCATTCACAACCTCTCTGGGCAACCTGCCCCAGTGCTTCACCACCCTCACTGTAAAGAACTTCCTTCTTATGTCTAGTCTAAATCTATCCCCCTCTAATTTATATCCATTGTTTCTAGTGCTCCCATCCGATATCATATTAAAAAGTCCTTCTCCTGCCTTTCTGTAGGACCCCCTCAGGTACTGCTTAAGATCCATGCTAAGGGCCAGAATCTATGTCCCCCCAGTCACAGTTAGTTTGGTTCTATTTATTGTTTGGGTTGTCTGCTGGAGAACCTGCTTAAGATCCATGCTAAGGGCCAGAATCAACCCCACATTATCCTCAGAACTTATGAGCTGAAGTAAAGTCTCTATGATGTGACAATTTTCCCATCCTTACAGATTCTCAGAATAAAAAAAAAAGTCAAATGGAAGTTATGTGAGCAAACATTCAGTTGTCTGACAGCTTAAAATATTTTAAAAGATTGATTGGTTTCACTTTTGCATCCACAGGTATCACCACTTAGACAAACAATGCTTTCAAAAACCATCTCTTAAACTTCTGCAATTGAGAAAGTACAGTTTGTAACAGCAGAAAATGAGACAAAAATCTTGAAGGTGAACTTTTTCAAAATAAATTACATCACCTAACATATGCCTAAAAAAATGGCTAAGATGCTCTGTACTAACAACACTGATTTCTAACAAATCCTGAAACACTAATACAACAAGAGCATTTGAAGGGCTGCCAGCATAATCCTGAAATGTAAAGGGACAGGAGGAAAGCAGAAGTAATAAATCAGTTAGCCTGACATCATCCCCACATAAAATAATGGAACTACCAATTTGGGATACCATCAACAAGGAATTCAAGGAGAGGCTAAAAATATAATTAATGCCTTTCAGTATTGTCAAACAAGCCTTTCATTTTGGGATGGGTGGGCTTTTTGGCAAGGTATAGATGTGGCTGCTAAATACAACTCTTCCCAGAGCATGTACTTGGCTTAGTCCAGTGCACTCCAATCACTAGACCACATCAATCTTGCCTAAAAGACTTCACATTACATGGAGAGCTGATGTGACACCAATGTAGACAAGCTAAAAGTTGGCTTAATGCTTGGCCAGAAAATACAGCCAATAAACATGAGGTATTAATCAGCAGGACTTTTACTAGGAGGATTTACAGGGATAGTTTCTTATTCACTAATAAAAGCAATCACGAGTTACAGCCACTTAAATCTGACCCCAGAATTTCTGTACTTAGGAATGTGCCCACCAGTGTCTTTATAGCATCCTACTGTTACAGCACCTTCAGAGTGGCTGTGGGATTTGATAGCTCACAATCTGTCCCCTTTCATGGTTGCTTGTCACACCATCAGCACTGGTGCTGCTCTCCTGAGCAAACCCACCCTGGCCCCAATAGAATAGGGCTGCAGGAAGTAGCTAAGACCAGAAGAGATGCCATCAAGAGGGACTTTGACAGGCTTGAGANATGCCATTTGTATGTGGACAATCCAGGCAGCAGTCATCTAACAGAGTAAGGCTGCAGGAAATAGCTAAGACCAGAAGAGATGCCATCAAGAGGGACTTTGACAGGCTTGAGAGGAGGGCCCACATCAACCTCATGAAGTTCAACAAGGCCAATTACAAGGTACTGCACCTGGGTCAGAACAATCCCAAGCACAGACACAGGCTGGGTGGAGAGTGGCTTGAGTGCAGCCCTGAAGAGAAGGGTTTGGGGGTGTCAGTGGATGACAAACTCAACACGAGCCACCCGTGTGCACTTGCAGCCAAGAAAGCCAAACAAATCCTGGGTTGTATCAAGAGAAGTGTGACCAGCAGGTCAAGAGAGGTGAATTTGCCCCTCTGCTGGTCTCTGGTGAGGCCCCACCTGGAATATTGTGTCCAGTTCTGGAGCCCACAACATAAGAAGGACATTGAGCTGTCGGAGCAGGTCCTGACAGCCAGTTGCTTCCCATCCCACCAGACAAAGCCAAAACACTCCCAGAGCTGGATACAGACATTACAGAAACATAACCCGAAACTTGGATGCCATTTCTTGGGATGGAGGGCACATAAGGATTAGAACAGTTTTCTTCTAAAAGCAGAATAAGGTCCACTAGCTCCCTTGGAAAACTCCCTCTGTTTGGGTTTGGGTTTTTTGTTTTGTTTTTAGGGTGTTTTTTTTTTTTCCACAGACAACCAAAAAAACCCCACACAGCACTTTCTCTTGAAAAGTTTAATAAAACACACAGCCTGGAATACACAGAAAGTCAAACTAGATGGAAGTATAGATCATTCTGGTCTATAAATAAACATGTTTTTAACCACTTCTCTAATTGTTGATTAAAGATAGACTATTTTCCTTCTCTTCCACGAGAGAGGTATTTGTGCTACCAACACAGACCATGATAAATTCTCAGAACCAGCCCTTTCCACACCAATGGTCACACATCTAGACACAGCAGAAAAAAAGGCCCACAGCTTATCAGCAAAGACAAATACTTCTCTTTAAATAGGAGCCTAAGCAAAGATACCAACCCAATGAACAATTAGCCAAACAGTCCCAGACATGCTTAGGCTTTCAGGTATTGAAAGGTTTATTAGAAACTAGCATTTAGCTTTTACTTTAGTACTTTATCCTACTACATAGCTTCATCAAACATCTTTAGAGTACGGAGCCTTCTATCTAGACAGACCACAAACACCTCTATGAAGACAAAAAGTCCTTCCTTATACCAAATTGAGCCTCTTTAGGAATCGAAATATTCCAGAATTCTTTTGTTCAAAAAAAAAAAAAAAGAAAAACCAACCAAACCAGTAGCCTATTATGAAAAGTAATTGTTCTTTTGAAGTGGGAACAAACAACAAAAAAACCTCATCCATCCATACATGGAAGAAAGTCTGTTAATAAATGGCACAGTCACAGGCAGAGATACGCGATCACAACAGAAATGTTATTATGAACCTTACAACTATTTCACAAGACCAGGATTTTGTGCAACTCTCTGGATATGCAAAGGGAAGAACATGTGAGGATGTACAAAGAGCTGTAAGGAATGGTTTCAAACTCACAGTAAATACCAGTAACCTAAAGCATTTCTTAAGGTAGGAGGAAAAAAAGTTGCAAAAACCTACCCTTTCAGTGCTCCCAAATACAATTTCCAGTAAGTAGAGAAATTTATAGATGATACTAGAACTCATCTTGCCAACATAAAGTGAGAAACAACTTATCTTTCTAGCTTTTTTCCCTCAAAAGGCATAATCTTACCTTCCAAGTATGAACAGACAGAGGAGACCACCCACTCTTCAGCAGCCATTTCACTCCATGAAATGAAGACAGGTGGACCTAAGTGTCCCATCAGCAACATTCAGAGCACCTGAGACTTATTACTATGGGCAGGAAAACCTGGGAGCTTCTGCCTCTTGAGAATTGAAGCTGTGCTATGACTTGTCTCTCCTGATGGGTTAGAGGTAGAAGCATAGTTGTCTTTGTGATTCTGGAACAAGACTGTTTGAGCAGAGTTGTATTTTGCAGCAGAGCACAGCCTTTTCTTTTGCACCTCATAGCTTGGCCATCAGCAGAGGCTTTCACATGGAATCTGCCTTCTCTTCCTACTGAGTAAAGCTGTGAAAGACTGATGTGTGATGTTGGGAAACCAGCATTTGAGAAGGAAAGAGGGGGAAAAAAAGAGTCTAGTGGCAGTACATGGTGTTGGGACAGAATGTGGGGAATGAGTTGTCTGAAGTGCTTGTGACAGAGCTTAGCCAAAGAGTTTTTTACAACCATGACTGGTGGCATGTTGGCTAAAGGGCAGATGAGTATCTCAACTGGCTGCACCTGGTTGGTGAAACAACGAAGCAAATAGACTGGGGATGATTCAGAGGCCCTTTATGAAACATCCTCAGACCAATCATAGAATAGTTTGGGTTGAAAGGGACCTTAAAGATCATCGAGTTCCAACCCCCCTGCCATAGGCAGGGACACCTCCCACTACATCAGGCTGCTCAGTGCCTTGTCCAGCCTGGTCTTGAACACCTCCAGAGAGGGGGCATCCACAACCTCTCTGGGCAACCTGCCCCAGTGCTTCACCCCCCTCACTGTAAAGAACTTCCTTCTTATGTCAAGTCTAAATCTACCCCCTTCCAATTTACATCTGTTGTTTCTAGTCCTCTCATCTGATATCATACTAAGAAGTCCTTCCCCAAGGCTCTGGAGTTTCTTGTGTTCTGTCAGCAAGTTGTGGCCAGTGAGAAAATAGGTAGCACATCCCCCAAATGGTGCAAGCGTGGGGTAGGTTTTGTTTGTTTTTAAAGATGTTTTAGAGTCTATAAAGGATGGTTTGTGAGCTCAGGCAGGTGAGACACCCTGAGTACACAGTAATTACAGCATCCATGTGAGCTGCTCTGGCTTCTCCACCATGACAGTGAATTTGCCCTGGTCTTGCTCCTGTTCAAGCAGCGTAACAGCAGTTCTGCACACAACTGCTACTCCACAACTCCCTCATATTACAACGCTCTTAAACCAAACAAACTTTCCTGGATTTAATTAAAAAACAAAAAGAAGTAACCCAGAGGCTGCATATTCCACATCACATTATCCTCACTTATTAGAAACGTATTTCAGTGTTTCCCCTCATTAAAGAGGAGAGAGATTATGTAGTTTGCATCGCTGCCTGCAGGCACATTTTTCAAACTTGGGTGTAAAAAGGCATGGCTCCTAAATCCACATTTGGCTACTCAAATAAAGGGGCTAGCCATTTAGCAAATAATGGGGATTATCTAGCCATTGCACACAAATTCTCTAGCCACAAAGGGAAGATGCAGACACTCAACATTTTCTGAAAGGAAAAAGAAATCATTGCATCACATAGATGTAAGTGTCCAACTGAAGACAGCTGAGGATGGCAAAAGAAAGTAGTTTTGACAATGATCAGAATTGTTAAGATGACAGAAACACCCAGCTAAAATCCTTCTTGGCTATCTCTGCTGTGCAAGAGAGAAATAAAAATATATGGGAGTGGAAAACAGCAGAGAGGAAGGTTGGGAAGAATAAGGACAGATTTGTTAGGTGTGTGTTTTACAAAGGGGACCAGAGCTTTGAGAGGGTTCAGGGGACGTTGTGCCCCATCTCACCAACACACAGATCTGTAATTCAGCCCTGACACATTCTGTGTGAGCAAGAAACAGTCAACTGCATGTCCAATGTGTGGTTTGCAAGGCAAAACACAAATTGTTGGCTTTGCCCTACCTGTTCTGTGTTTAAAATTTCTTTTGCCTTCACAAACTTAGAGAGGAGAGACACAATTTTCACACAGCTGAGCCACACAACTCTGTGCAGCTTTACCAAGCACGTGTCTACACGAAGCCCTAATTATCTGCACTGTCATGTATAATTACTCAGTCTGGACATGTAGCAAATATGTGAATGTTATAGGCATACTTCATGCTTTCAATAGCATTCTGTGTTTGTACACAGGCAGCCCTCAGTAAGTGTAACTAAGATCACACCCTGAATAGGGCAAACAAAATAAACAAAAGATTTCTGTGTGTATGTCATTTATTTCGGGACCCTTTCTAAAATACATATAATCAAGTGGTTTCTGTGTTTTATCTTTTGAATAATTGGACATGGTGCTTCCATGGCCTGTGCTAATGACAGAAATTGAAGCTCATTATTCAGGCCTGCTGTGATCAATACAGAGAAAACATGAGGACAGTCATGTGCTGGCAATCCTAGCACATGATTTTTAAGGTCAATGAAAGTTATAGTGCTATTATCCTGAAAAAAATGACATTATCAGAGAAATATAAATGTGGAATGGCTGAAGGATGCACATCTCAGTCTTTCAGGTAGTAGAATCTCATATTTGCAAAAACCTGGAACTACTAAAACACAAAACCCAGCATATAAAACCCAGCTTAACCTGGGCATGAAAAGGCAGGATAAGTCTACTGCCTCAAGATCTCATCCCTGTCTTTGTTTCATTCTGGGTATCAGAAAGATTGAAGAGTTAATAGCTGTTTTATTGACTCATTTCCTTACAGGTTCTTAAATCTGCATAAAAATAGATTTCTGAAAAATCTCTTTTATTCAAATCAAGCACATGTGACTGCAGCTATATCAGAGTCCCAGTTTTATCAGAGATATGCTGCTTCATGTCAGTTAGTTGACACAACCACACGTCTAGTATGCAGGGGGAGAGAAAGGAGGAGGGCACCAACCCATATGCAAAAATAAAAGAAGTTAGCACAGCTCAATCAAATCTATTAAAAGGGCTGGGGATTCCTTCAACCACTCTCCTTCACCAGGCTCTTTATCCTGAGCCTTATCCCCAAGGTGCTGAGGACCACAGGAGTTCCTCAGCTGACCCCAGTGGGGTTGGGATGAGACCCACTCCCTGAGTAATCTCATTAGATATGGTTGTGTTAATTGGCTGTACTGCTGGAAAAGCATCTGAGAGCAAGGGAAGGTCTGACAAAATCTGACTCATGGAAAGCAGCAGCAAGGCTTGAGAGTGATTAAAAACAATATATAAGGGTTTCCCCCTGATGTCATTGGGCATGAAGGATGTAAATAATCTGTGCAACACAAAGACTCAACTACTAAAGAAGTGATTTTGCCCACTTCTTAACTTTGCTACCATACTACTGATCCTCTTCCAAATTCCCCCTTCTTTGTAAAGTATTTAGCCAGTTGTAGAAATGGGTAACACTGACACTTCAGCTTCACTGCCATGCTCAGCCACATCCCAAATTAATACAGAGAAGCCTTTTTTACCTCTGGCTATCTCTGAAGGATGAGCATCACTATAGTAAGCTTCCAGAGCAGTAATACCTGCAGCTTACTATGGATTTGCATTAAAAAATGTGTTGTCCAGGTCATCATATTGTATTTTATCAATTACTACATTTGCTGTTTCCAAGGGCTTCATAGAACAAACCTTCTTGATTGTACAGCTCTAACAATAGAACCCTTTTGAGCACACATTCATACATGTACTTATTAATAAATTATGTACAGGTACTACTGTCTTAATAAATTATTGTGCATTGCAAAGCATACACCAAAAAATTAAGAAAGAATGAGATGAAGATGTAACAGTATTTAAGGGTTTTTGTAATTAATGGTGCAAAAAAAATTTTCCCTGCACTCAAATGCACAACTGTAATAAATTCTTTATTAATAAAAATTATTATTAATACTGATTTATTAATAGTAGTATATGAATAAATTATTATTTAATACTGCTGTATTAATAAATATTAT
This sequence comes from Turnix velox, assembly GCA_013400935.1. NCBI lineage: Eukaryota > Metazoa > Chordata > Aves > Charadriiformes > Turnicidae > Turnix > Turnix velox. The sequence goes on from VZTY01009660.1 coordinate 188,867, forward strand.
ATAATGCAAAGCATAAATCAAAGTAAAAATTAAGGAAGAGATAAAGGTGTAACAGTATTTAAAGGTTTTTGTAATTAGTGATGTAAAAATTATCTTTTTCCCTGCACTCAAATGGATTTTCTTGCACATCCCTTGAGGAATACACACCTCACCTTGCTGCCACAGTGGACTTCTCTATGAAGGTGCCACAGAGGACTTGGATATGTTTTCTTCCTCATTGCCAATGGCATTTCAAAGCCTCCATCATACACATACAGGCCCTGGACACTTCTTTTGGCAAAGATCTGGACCATGAGTGCTGGGCAACACAACAGATGTTTTCATCCTGCATCTGCTGGTTGTTACTGTATCACAGCACTGGCCAGCACTGCTGCCTTCTGCTCAGTGCTTAGTTTTCATCAGGCTGTCCCTGAATTTCCAGTGGTAATCAGTGAATCAAAAAAACCCTTACCTTTAATACTCTACAAATAGAGTTTAAGCAGTCTTATCCCTTTTTTTAATTAATTGAGAAGTCACACAGTTTCCTACACCTTTAACATAGTCTCTTTTTGTGTCTCCCCACATTTTTTGTCCCACTGAAGACATTAGTCTTTCTGCCTTTTCTTTTTCCTCTTTTCATAGATATGATTGAGCAAGCCATCCACCTCTCAGCCCTCCCCGTGCAGAAGTTTTCCCAAAATCTGGCCACCAAGCTGAAATTTTTTTGGCTACTTTACCACTTTTCTAACAAAGTCTGTCCCTCTGGTCTCTTAAAAAAAAAATTTCCTCCCTTTAATGACTTGTGAGGCACGAAGACATATTATTTAGCTTATAGGGGAGCCAAAACCACTTAATAAGATAGAGCTTTAAAGCTTTATCAGTTTATGAAAATGCTTAGGGGATAAGATGGGTGCCTGTAATTGCAGGGGAGCAGACTCAGAATCTCAAGAGCCCCCTTTTCCAGACTTACTCTGCCATCCACTTTTGCTTTGCTTGCTGCTGTTTATTGCTAGGCTGCACCACAAGCAGTGGAAAGCAGAAAACAGACCTTCACTTATTTTTCCACAGGTCTGCCCATTCCTTTACTTCACAATCTACAAAAATGCCATGTCAAATTTAAAGCACCACACACCTATTATTGTTTCCAGTCAAGGGCAAGGCCTCCAAACTTGTCTTCATGCTGACTGCTTTTCCCTGTAAGCCATCCCCTTATTAACATCAATTGCAAATCACACTGTAGAGGTGAAATTCATCACTGTGCAAAAGAGTCAGCAGGTATCCTACCTCAGCCCATCCAAACAGGCCTTACATTAAATTCTAAGTAGCTCTGGGGCCTGGCATTAAGCCTTCAGAGAGGGTTTGCTGCAGTTTTTCTGAGTTACATTTCATGCAAACCTTAACACTGGGAAAATGCACTTCAGCACTTAGGGACTGTGCAAACAGATAAGTGAAAAGAAAAAAAAAAACAAAACCAAAAACTTTCAACAGATAAGCTAAGGGGCATTATATTAGGAAACACTGGAAAGTAGGGCTTTTTCAATGCTGTTTTATTGTAAGAAATCAATCACTTTTCTAAGAAAATTATAAGTGACCAGATCTGATAACCTGGAGTAAAAAACCTGTAATAATCCAGATATTATCAAGCAGAAAATGCCTTTAAAACTTCTCAAACTATATGGCATTCCAAATGCTAGCCTTTGTCACTGACATAACAACAGGAAAACAATCTCAGGAAAAACATATAAATCCCTACTCATCCCAGAAACCAGGGATGGAGTATGATCTTTCTTAATAGGATTTTATAGCAACATAGCTCCCCTGACTTCTGTGGAAAAAAAAATAACCTAATTTATGTGCAAGGGCAAAGAAAATCATAACTGTTTCTTGAGAAAATCTACAACCCTTATATTATCTAACTCAGTCTCCTGACCAGTGTCTCCTCTTTGGCTGAGGGATTAAACACAGAATTGTAGCTGCCCTCAGTCTGGACTAGGAAGTGAGGCACCAGCAGCTCTTAAAACCATCATGTCCGAAGTCTGCAAATATACTGTTTGCCTTCTCTTCTTCACACAGCCATGGCAAAACTACAGCTGTAATACAAGGTCTGTAGTGCCACACTGACCACACACTCAGGCTGGCAAGGCCACCATGCCCAGGACAAAGTGGAGCTCTATCCAGGGAATCAGAGCACTCAAGGTTCTGCCAGCAGAGCTGCAGCCATCAAGGACTACATTTCTCCACACTGCCTGCATGTCACCATCCTGTACTAAAGAATCATACATTATTTCCACGAAGGCAAAAGAAGGAATATTGCTCTGGAAAGGTGGGACACATCCTATCACAGACAGATGGTGCATCTCTTCTGGCAGAGGGGAGGAAAAATCCACAGCTCTTGTAATCACTTCACCTCAAATTAAAATACTCCTCCATCAAAGTTTGAACTCGTACCAGAGGAGTAGCACATCACTGCAGAGCTTCAGTTTTGTACCCAGCTTCCAGCAAGTGAAGGCAATCATGGAATCATAGAGTAGCCTCCTACTCCTATGTTGGATTTCATCATCACAGTGTTTCACCAGCCCTTCCAGAAGGCTCTGCTGCCCAACAACACCAGCACAGGCTGCCTTTGCAGAAGAAAAATGCCCATGATGGTGCTCCTGAGGTTCCACAAGCATGCTGTTTCATCTGGGCTGCTAACACTCTGCACTGGTTACTCATTATAGAATTATTTGCCCTCAGTTAATTAATCACATTGTCCACCAGCCAAGGAAACTCGCTAATGTAAAATAGGGGCTACATGCATGCAAGCTATGAGAAAGGAGCAGAACATGGGAGGAGGATGCTGAGCATTTAATTTCAGGATTTGTCCTTCAAAAATTCATTGCAGGCAACACAGTGTGGACACCTTTATACCAGTTCATAATTTATATCACTTTGCCTTTCCTTAGAAGAATTGCAAAAAAAACTTCACAAGAACTTTTCTCAAAATTACCAACAAAAACTTGCTGCTAATTCAGTATAAAGAATGTCAGACATCCAGATAAGCCTCTGCAGGTGTGTGTGCATACCTGCAGGAGCAGAAAGCTTCTATGAACTGTTTCCCCTGCTTAGATGATTCCCTGCTGAAGAGACAAAAAAAGAAAGAGAGAAGTACAATAGACTTTGTCCTTCTGTCCTGTTTGACTGCTGGTGCACAAGCATGACCATGGAACAGAAAGTCAGATGCCCATTCCCATTGCCATGCAGTGTGGTGGCAGGGGGGCAGTGCCTTTCCAGAAGGAATTGGAAAAGGGTAAGAGCTAATGGCTGCATTTTCCCTTTACACCCACATCCAGAGGGGACCATAATCTACAGGCAAGAATGCTCACCTACATGGGAATGAGCTGAAGGTGGTGTCCGGGGTGGGCACTCCCCTTCACCAGTCAGTACAAAGCATACAAAAAAAAGCCTCAATTCCAAAACCCCTTCATCCAACCTTCTGCATCCCTCAAAGTTTCTCCCATAAGCACATGCTCAGTCTTTTTATGTGTACATGTTCCTCATGCTGTGAAAGACCACCAGATGAATAAGACCTTCATAAAGCTTACAGGTGCTGTTGTGCAATAAATATGGCAGAAGAGGCAAATGGTTATATATCCCTTTAACACAATGAGGAAGGATGGGAAGGTGTAAGGAAAGGGAAAGGAGAGAGGGATACAGGTTTAACACTTCGGCATTATTTTCATGGGTATTTTTTGGTTTGTTTTTTTTAAAGAAAAAAAAACCACCAAAAACAAGAACAACCCACACAGATGTATACTTACAAAAGAGCAAATGAAAACAAGGGAGGTTTCTGGATTTTTTCAGCACGTGATGTGCTAGGTGAGAGCTGACACTATGCATACAATGAAAGCAATGCACAAAAGGATTAATCACACTGGCAATTGCAAACCAGAGCTCCCACAGTTGGATGAGAGTAAAGATTAAATTGAGCTGTAGCAAAAATATGTTGGTTCTGATGGTGAGGTTTACTTGGAAGGGGAGAAAAGATAGTCATGGAAGTAGGTTAATAAACATATCTATAAGAATACAGGGTTAGCAGCTTCAATAGATAAATTCAGAACAAAACTTCAACCAGCAAGTCCAGATGACATGGTTCTGAGCTAATGGAAGGAGCTTTCCACATTGCATTAGCACTCTAGCTTTTGAAAGCAAAAGCTTGCTGGGGTTGGGGTTTGGCCAGCAAAATTCAAGTGCAGTGGGAATCTGATTTACTTTTTGAGAAAGTGAATTAACTCATACACACCTCTCCTCATTTATCAGTTCTTACAAGCAAGCAGCTTCCCCCATGCACACAATCAGTTCCTTTCCAAGTTGTGCTTCTAGGAAGGCTTCACTGCGGAATGTGGAGGGTACAGATGGATTGCTTCCCTCTTTATTCTTTTATTAGGAATTTGTTTCAGTAAGCACCTCTATCATAACACAGTCTGATTTATGCTTACCTTGCAGCTGGGAAGACAAATGTGCTAAACTTTCCACAGAACAAGATGACCTCATGCTTTTAAAAGAATCTTTTTTTTTTTTAAGGGTTTCTGTAGGGGACAAGACTTTGTAATGTACTGAGTCACTCAGCCTGACAGAGGTTCTGGGTTTCAGCTTGCTGTTAAGCAAAATCTATTGACTATTTCTGATTTCAGAGCTCTTTGTTTTGAGAACCAACTTTACAGTTTGCATATTACATGAGGGCAAGCCCTTTTTGGGTGCACTGACAAGTCCAAGGTGGTGATTACTTCATTTAGAGGTGGGAGAATGCAAAGCCTTTCCATTTACCTTCACGCAAGCACCAAGTGCAGGCTTCTGCACTTTCACTGCAGCAATAGTATTTCAGAAGAGAAATAGATGAGGGAGAGGAATCTGCACAGGGCTGGTGTCTAAATTTTGGGGGGGAGGGGGCCCAGAGAGCTACTTTGGAGAAAAGAACCTTGCAGCTAGTAAACTCAGAGTTAAATACTGCAATGGAAAATCTAGATCAGTTCCACTGACTGAGGGAATGAATTCTTCCCTACACACCTCAGCACGTAGTGCTGAGATAAAGGTTTGCCCCTTGATGCTTAGCAGAAGTCTGACTTTCAAGTCAAAACAGCACTGTGTCATCTGGCTGCCTGGGCTACGCTGTGCATGTGGTGTCTGCTCCATCTTCTCAGGCTGAAGAAATGCTGGAGATAAAGTACATGCAAATAAAAATAGTTTAAACAAGAATGCTGATGATAACACCCAGTAGTACCTTGTTGCTTCATGCTGCCAAGTGTTCTTAAAAAGCTGCTTATGCCTTGTGGGGAAATGGGCAGCACTTTCTGCTTACAAAAATAACTGACACTCCAAATTTCCTCATCCCCAATGCTGTTAGGGGAGATATTGGCAAGTAAACAGGATGCACACATCCAAGACATTCCTTGATCAATAGCAGACCCTGATCACAAGGACACCAAAAGCCCCCATACTCCCTGTGTAGCCCAGGGAATGAAGCAAAGGGTCTAAATGGGAAAAACAACAGACACAGTTATCTGTAGCTAGATGATGACTGTAAGGTCTGAGGGTGCAGATTTCAGAGTCTGATATGAAAAGTATACGACCCACAAAACCCTCAAGCAGTCCAATCCTGGTTTTAAAGAGTGAAGGAGAATGCAGGCTGTGTAGAGACACCTGAAATCTGAATGAGGTTCAGCCAGACCAATCTTTCAAGAAAAACAAGAGCTGGGTTGCATCACTTGCAAAATGATGCCTTGTCTGTACATCTTCCAAAACCATGGAGCAACAGAAAGGGGAAAAAAACAACCTATTCAGCTACCCTAGTGGAGAAAAATATGTAATTACTCTTTTTGAAGTCTCCAAACACCAAAAGAGTTCAGGTAGGTCAACAGCAATAAAAATATATATATACACACATGAGAGAGAGAATCATAAGAACTCCTCTGATGACATGCTTTCCTAAAAATAACCACGGGCACTAATTTTGCCCCCAAACCCAATGAGCTGAATAAGATTGTGTTACAGCTGCACAGTCACATTGTGAGATAATACAGGATGTGAGCCAGATTCTCACCTCACCAAGATCAGCACAGAACTGCTAGAGTCACTGTAGTTATTTCAAAAAGCCCCAGCAGAGGATCTAGCCACGAGTTTTTGTGACACATACAGCTCACTAGCAGCATGGCCAGCTTTATAGAAGTTCTTATTTTTCCTATCGTGAGTGCCTCACGAGCTTTGTTATTCAAATTCTACATTAAAACAAAAAAATTCAAGATTTCAAGGTGCCCTGAGGACCAAACACATTTTACATAAAATCAAGTTACAGGTTTGGTAATGGATATTTAAAGTTGAGTTTTGCATGTTTTTCCCCCTGCTTGTCCTATTTAATGGGTGAGGAGAGCTATCAGGTTAAGAAGAAGGTTACAAAGAGGCCCACTGAAACCATCCTTTCTCTTTCTTCCTAGATAGATCAGAAACAACCTGGTTTGTTTATTTTTTCCTGTTGTAACATAGGTCAAAGTATTAAAAAGACTGGGAATCACCAACCTCTTGCTTAAAATCTTTGTGAAAGACTGGGCAGAAAAGGTTAAGTTCAAAGCAGCTTGGACCTCTAGGGACACTTTGAAGTACTTTAGCATAATCTAAATTCATAAGGACCCCTTTAATGTCTAAGTAAACTAACAAATGCTTTTGGAGCAGTCTAGCATCCCCTGAGGAAAAAGAGCTGTGCAGTAATAATCACTGAATTACCCAAATAGTCTAAAAAAAAAAAAAAAAGTCTGATAAAAAAAAATCCTATTAGAGCTGCTCCCTTCCTTGGGCAAAGGTAATTGCATTTTTTTGCTTTCTAAAAAAAGAAGCCACCATTTTCCTTCCAAAGAGAGTTCACCTTCAAAGAGAAGTGCCATTGCTGATGACTGGAGATGGATCTCAGCAGTGGGATTAATGGTTTGGGACTGGACTGTGCTCCTGCTGACATATAGGGACGATGCTGTGCCACCCTGCTCCAGCCATTGAAGAACTACCATGCTACATCCTGGCTTTAGACAAAAATATGCATAAAAAGGAGCTGGACAAGCATCTAGTTTGAAAGACGAGCTCCTTCCAAGCTCAGTGGCCATGTGCTTTGCACTTACCTATTTCTTCAAGCAACAGAGAGAACTCTGTTGTATCTCCAGAAGAGAAATAACAGAGTATTTCTGTGACCAAGTGACCCAGGACATGCTACAACTGTGAAACAAACTCTTCTTATTTTGTCAGTCGTTCCTCATCACTGCTGGAAATACACAGGGCAATTTCCCACCTATTTGAAATTGTGTTTTTTGAAAAAAAAGAATTAAAAAAGGGAGAAAAGAAAGGTAAGGAAGTGAAATTAGAGCCTTTTTTTCATATCCTCTGTTCTGTGAAATCCTGTGTAATTTCAAAAGAGATCTACTGACCTGTCAAAGTGTGGTTGAGGGTAAAATTTCATCTCTTGTTAGTACAAGTAGAAAGTATAGAGAGCCTTGTTTTTTCCATTTTCTTCTACAGTGGTATTAATTCATTTAGGACAAAGCAAAGAAGTCATACATCACAGGCTGTTTCTGGGAGATCAGAGTGGCAATTTCTCACTGCCTCACTCTTGCTTAATTCAGTATTTGCCCAAATTCACTCAAGCCACTCTCCACCCAGCCTGTGTCTATGCTTGGGATTGCCCTAACACATGCGAATCCTAATTACTTCCATGAGGGGCTGGAGACCAGCTCTAGAAGCTAGTTCTGTCCCCAGTGGTTATGACCTGGCCACTTAACACATGAGATCCTGAAGAGAAGGAAAGAACAACAGACAGCCCATGACTCCATCATTGCAAAGTGGTAATGAGGGGATGGAAGCAGCACACTGCTTCCCTGTGTGGTGGAGCCCAGCAGTGGTGCAGGGAGAGCACATTATGGAGTAAGGTGTGAACAATTAATTGAAAAGGAGACACAGAAGTTCTGCTGCTTTTTTCCCCCAGGTAACATCAAAACTTCCCCAGCTCCAGCTGAAGGTGAAAGCAAAAGGATTTGGTAATTATAGCTGGGATCAGGTTCATATTTGAAGTGGCCTCAAGAGAAGTACGAGTGTTTAACATCAGTGACCAAAGCAGCTGTGGAACTAATTGCAACACTTTGCCCAGCATTTCATCAAGAACAGTAAAGACTCTGTATCCACATGCCATTAATAAAAGGCAAAAAAAGTGAACAATTAATACAATTAATGGAATTTAATAGCTGTGGTGTGGGAGGGTTATTATTATTTTTGATGGAGATGGGCTCCTGGAGTGGCTTGTAACTAATTAAATGATCCAACAGAGAAACACTGTTTAGATCAATAGGATTTCTAAGGATGCCAGGCTTGCATGCCTGCACAGTAGCCACTGCCACTGTGCATGAGCTACAAAAAGCAAGGAGCACAAACTCTGCCAGATGTCCTATCCATCCTATGGCCAGGCACAGAGCAGCAAAGTTGCACAATAGTTGTACAACTCCCCCACAGTATCAGTGTTGGAATAATGCCCAGTCTCAGCCCTGGTCATTCATAAATATGGAGAGAAACCAAGCCCTTGATTATAAACACTCTTACACACATGCAAGTGACTGAATAATTCAGGCTTTCTTCCCAGATATGGCACAATATTGAGCTGTGTAAGAGCACAGCTCTGCTCTGGCACAGTTTGACATTGCTGTCCATCAGCCTTTCTCTCCAGCACAACTTGCAAAGCTTACAGAAATGGGACCTCTCGTGGCAGTGCCCTCTCTCTCTCCCCCGTGAGTACCCATCCCCTCTCCTGTCCAGTTCCCTGTCATAAATTTTCTACTTTGCCTTAACACTGAGTTCCCAAGGAGAAACTGCATGGACACACTCCGTGGCCAGCAGTGGTATGCCAGTAAAACTGCATCCCTTTGAACAACAGGATGAGCTTGAGCAGGAGCAATCCCATAGCCAGGTACAAAAATCCCATAGCCAGGTACATAGCACAGGGCACAAAAAGGCAGCCCAGGATGAGAAACTTTCCCACTTTCACTGGGGGAAAGTGAACTTTGATCCTGCAGTCTCCATTACAACCCATCTCACCCATGTATACCCATGAGACACCCATGTATCTCATACAAACTTCATGGGGTTGCCATAAGAGCAATATAGCTAAAAGTTAGAAAAGGGTTTAAATTTAACAAAGTGTTTCTATCTTTGTTAAAGCAGAAAATACAACCAGCATTCCCTGCAGCTTCCTAACACCCTCTACTGAAACATCATCATCTCAGTGCTTATTTATCTCAGTACTGACTGACTTTCTTCCACTTCTTCCAGTTTCCCCTTTGACTGCACCATCTTAGAAATCCATCTCCTTGGCTAGTACTGGGCCATGATAGAGAACATTACTGACAGGTAGCCTACTCCATGAAAGATCCCATTGAGTACAGCAAGTGGTCTCCAGGGCAGAGCTGCCTCACACTCCACTGCACCAGGACCCCAGCTCCAATTTCCTGCTCTGTAACAATTCAAGGCTCTGGCTGATTTCACACCTCAAGAACCACATGTGAAAACGCTCTGACTGCACTTTCCCCAACTATACCAGTGTGTATGTTTTCAATTTGAATAGAAGAAAGCAAGTAAACATGAAGTGTGTGTATGTCACTTTGCAAGGTGACTCTCCCATCCCTTCTCATTTGGCTATTTCAGGATTTGCTCAGAGAAGCACTCTATTATCTACTCTATTATCTACAAAGAACAGACAAGAGCTTTCTGCAAGTTTAGTTATTTGATCCCTGTTGCAGCACTCTCCTGACACAGTTTTGTAGCACTCTGTGGAGTTTTCTAGCAGTATTTCTTCCACCTCTTCAACAGACAGTAGAATTGGAGCCCTCCTCTCATATGGGAGTAAGCACACAGGTTTCACAGCTGCACTATATTAAACACAAAAGTAAATTATCATTCCCCATCACTTTATATGAAAGGGCAGAACACAGCTAGCTATTTAAGCCTCTGCATAGCATTTTTAACCCAGAACAGAAAGAAATTACATGTTTTGAAAGCTATTTTTTTTCTTTTAAATGCTCAACTAGGTCTTCTGTTCCAGGTGATTTTTTCATAGGGAAAATGCTAAGCAGAGGAAATAATTCCTTCAACACTTATCCATTATACAAATTCTGATATAAAACCACACGAGAAATCAACATGATAAAAACTCAGGTTCTTCACAAATCTGACTCCTCAGATATCCACAATTAAATAAAACTATATATATGTGTGCATATCTATATGTATATGCTTGTTGCCTTTCTGTGAGTTTGGTCCATGACTGGCATTTCTGCTGTGGTGCTGTGTTTGGTGCTTGATGGGAAACCACAACAAGGAACAAACACATAGAAAAAGAGCAGAGCACTAAGCATTTCCATTCTCAATTTTACCATAAAATATCTACATTCTCATGCAAAACCAAAAAGCTCCCACCTTAAAATAATTTCTCTTTCTGCAGCTAAGAGAAATTTTTGTGCCAAGAGGAAAGACATTCCCAAAACTGTTTCTTACAGACCTTTGATTATTCTGCTTACACCTTTTAAGCATACACTGTGCAAATGTTACATGCAAAGTGGGAGAGACTGGCTTTTTTAAAACAAACAGAAAAAAAAAATCATATAAAGGAGGTGTGTCAATTCTTTACTGCAGCTTGGATAAAAATTTGAAGTGTTGTCTCCCTACCTCAAAAGAAAACCATCTCCCTAGTAGACACAGAATGTACTTTAAGGATCTGAACCTTATGTACATGTACACAGGGATAAGATGAACTAAATTGGACTGTTACTTATTTAAGATTATTAAGCCAGTAAACATCTTTTCATCTTTTGTTCAGCATTCAGTGATGTGGGGCAAGGTTTCTGTATTCCACACGTGTCTCCACGGTAATGTGTTTGAGGAGAGTAACCATCATGGGATTACTTTTGCTTGACCTCATAGGGAGTCCTGCTTCCTGTCTGCATGCACTTGGTATTTCTGATGCCAGTCCCTATGCCTGATCATTTGCCCAGTGAGTACATTTGAATCATGCTAAGAGGGACATGCATGGAGTGGCTCTCCAGGCTGCCTTTCTGTTTATTTTTTAATCTATCTACCCCTATGCCTGTGGGGAAAGGAGACAGGTCAATGTGCCTGAAGAGACATTGCTGTGAGCTCTCAACTCCTGCTGAGCTCTGACCACTCACTCCCTTGGAGCACTGGCTGTCTTAGTTTACAAAGGTCCTCAAACAAAGAGTTAAAATCTGGGCGTGAAGGTTGGAGCAAGCCTGCAAAAACATTTTGATAAGCCTGTGTGCAAGTGGAAAGGCAACAGTACACAACAGCCATGTGCTCTGCTCTGGGCTAGACATAAATTCTCCATCCCACTCCTCTGCTCTAAGTGATTCCAGGTCACATTCATACATCACCAAGCCTTACTAGTNTTGCTGTGTGCTCCTTCCTTTCATCGTGCTAGAACCACTCGCCCAAGATGCACAAAGGTTGTCTTAGTTTACAAAGGTCCTCAAACAAAGAGTTAAAATCTGGGTGAGAAGGTTGGAGCAAGCCTGCAAAAACATTTTGATAAGCCTGTGTGCAAGTGGAAAGGCAACAGTACACAACAGCCATGTGCTCTGCTCTGGGCTAGACATAAATTTTCCATCCCACTCCTCTGCTCTAAGTGATTCCAGGTCACATCCATACATCACCAAGCCTTACTAGTGTGCTAACAGTGTTTAAACTCGGGGCAGGAAGCAGCTGGGCTCTAGCTTATGATCTCACATGTATTTGGGTAGATATTTCCACAGGAGCATGGTGCAGCTTTTAGCAGCCTTAATTTCTGCTCCATACCTGCATTATCCTGCCGGGGGGAGGGAAAATGCCACATGGACTCTGGCACAGGCAGTGGAGAGTTGATGGCAGAGTATCTCCAGAGGGAACCATTATGTTGCAGGGATGTTGAAGTCCAAGCAGCTACTCAAAAGCCAGAGAAACTTACAAAAAATAGTAAAACAGGTTTTTCCCTGGGCAGACACATATCATGGACAGGTTTATGCAGAGGTGGAGACCAAGGCAGATCCTGATCCCTTTATGGAGACTTCATGCTCCTGTTGAACACCAGGTCTGCATCATAGGGAGAGGGGCAAGGGAAAGCACAACAACAACAGAGAATAGGCATCAAGCATTGGAACAGAGCATCCATGAATCTCTTCACAAACAGCCTGTGAGCCAAAGGGTCCTCTGCCAGTGGTCACTGCACAAGCATTGGAACAGAGCATCCATGAATCTCTTCACAAACAGCCTGTGAGCCAGAGGGTCCTCTGCCAGTGTCCACTGCACAAGTCATAGCAACCTGTAACCACATTTCTGTTACAAGAGACTTTGCTCAGCCAAAATAGCCAGGATTGAAAATAGCAGCAATTTCCACCCTTTTCCTGGCAACACCTTTCTGTTAACATTAGCTCTCGCTCCCTGCTTCATGCAGAAGGATTTCTTTTTTATTTCCATCTTCCCCTGTTGCCTCCAAGACATAGGGAAATACCTCACAGGTCAGGCACAGTCATCTTCTTGCAGCTTACACCAGCAGAGAGCAAAGCAGGGCTCTGAGTAGCAGAAAAGGGTGGGCAGGTGGGTGATACTCATTTTTGTAGTNCTTTTTTATTTCCATCTTCCCCTGTTGCCTCCAAGACATAGGGAAATACCTCACAGGTCAGGCACAGTCATCTTCTTGCAACTTACACCAGCAGAGAGCAAAGCAGGGCTCTGAGTAGCAGAAAAGGGTGGGCAGGTGGGTGATACTCATTTTTGTAGTCTGACTCCAGAGTAATTGAAGTAAAATGTCACAAAAAGTTACCCTGACGCCTACATGCATACTAACATGCAATCTCCAGTAAGCAGCTGTGTTTTCACATCGTTAGATCAAAGAGGCTGCAGGACAAGGAGGTCATGGTTTGGTTACAGTGTCTAAACAACTAAATCAGTGGGTACCTCTGGGCCTGTCACTTGATCTCATTACCCTGACCTCACCAGCTCTGGAATTCAGTGACGTTCCCGCATCAATTTTTTCAGAAATTACTGAAGTTTTAGAGTATGCAGAGGTCCTCTCAGTGCTGGCTAAATTATTACATCTAAAGTCCAGCAAATGGGGAAAAAACTTGTCACCCCTTTCCCATTAGCTTGCATTTCTCAACTGCTCTGGAATACAGCATACCCCTCGAGGTGGGGGGAGAGGGAGGAAGAGCAGAGATTTTCCTTTGCAATTTCTATTGGGGTATTTTTTTCATTAGATTATTTTGGAGGCTTTAAAAGGCTATTTTTTTTAAAAAAAATCTGGTTATTATTATTACAGCCTTCTGTATACTTTTTCAGGTCATTTTCCAGGGCTGTGTAAGAACACACAGGGAGATTTACTCCCCAGCATTTTTCAGTCACTTTTGCCTCTGTGAGCATTTAATCACATGCAATCTTATTTCCTTTTACCAGCTATCAACATAATATCAAGCATGCAAGAAGGAGGAAGCAGGGCTTAGTTCATAGCAAACATACTGATCCTACTTTTGTTTTCTGCACACCTGACACCTGCTTATCTAGTTCCAGCTCTCCAAAAAAACCTACAATGACCACATGAATTAAATTAACTTTAGATTCAATCTCCAAACTTTGGGGTGTTTTTTTTACAATTTTGTTTTTCCATAATAAAAATAGTCTTCTTTTTAGAACTTGGCTAAAGCTTCTTCCTTAAACTTTTATTAGTTCTGCTCGGCAAGAATAAATTTGGCAACAAAATGTCACAGCTTTATCATGAATTTCTCATTATTTGGATTTTTCTAAAAGCATCAGTATTAAAGCTGTGTAATTGCATAAGGAGGTGGATTTTGTGCACAGAAAAAGGCCCCCAACAAAAAATTAGTTCTAGGCTGGTGGTTGCTAGGTTGAACTGGAGTAATCTCAAAGTCCCAAAACATACGAGCAAGTAAAGACTTGTTTATGGCTTAAACAGGAGAAGTGAAAGTCATTGGGGTCACAGTTCTCCCCTCCTCAAAAAAATAATATTGCACAACGTTTCAGAGCTTGAATAATGAATTTAGGCATTCAAAATCCTGCCACTGTGGATTCTGCCCATGGCAATGGCATGCTAGAGCATAAGAGGCTTTCTTAGCCACCTGGAGAGATAACACCCAGCCCCAGCAGCAGCCCATCTCTCAGAGATGGCCAGATGGCTGCCTCAGCAAAGAGACAGGGCTCTGAAAGCAAGGAGTTGCACCAGTGGAAAGGCTCCTATTCTCCGAGAGACACCTTTTCTGCCAAAAAAATGAAGAAAGATTCCCCCAACACTTCTGTTCGCAGAGTTGACATGCTGAACATAAGAGCTGAGGACTATTTAGGAAGCTTGGCTGTTACTGGAGCATTCTGTGGAAGAGCAGTGACATTTCTACTGTGAAATAAGATTCCCAAGCCTTACCTACAATACTGGAATACACAAGCCCCAGAATTGAGTACTGCTAATATTGCTGGGATTGCCACAGAGTCTTGTCTTCTTCAAGTTAAATTGTATGAAGTGAATTTATCCTGCCCTGTATTTCAGAATTCACACTTCTATTTAGAGCAACTCCATGGAGTTTAGTGTCTCTGCTCTTGCTTTACAGCAGGGTAATAAAGATCATAATCAACCCTCTGTGCTCATAAGATCTTTCTTTCTTGTTTTTTGTTAGGAAAGGTATATTCCTCTCACCATAAAGGCATGCATAGTTAGATAGCACATTGTGTAAAGATTATTTCTCCTGATGTGACTGGCTTTGACTTTAACTGGGGCATTTGAGCACCCTCACAGACTAAACATGGACAAATTGTACTTCATAGATGAAAACTAATTTAAAGGCATCCATTTAACATGCATTTGGCAGTTGGAAGAATGCTGGTTGCTAGCTTGCTTTTAGCTAGTGAGGTTAATGGCCCTTCAATAACAACCCCAAAATATGCTGTGGTGGCATACCATAAATAGTGAGGGTTGGGAATTCCTTTTTAATTCCTTTTTAGTAATCAGCAGTAAGGGAAATGGAGGTTTCAGGACCTTATCTTCTCTCCCCCCTCCCGTGTGTACACATGAGTGTCACGTTTCATACAGCAAAGCAAAGCCAGGGTTGTACCAGCATTCTCTTGCAGCACTACTCAACTCCTTCTGCCCAGGGATTCCTCACCCAAATCATGAATAACTGGCTCTTAAAGAAAAAAAACTCAAAAAAACCAAAAAGCCCACACAAAACAAAAGACCATCATATGCTTGAGCACCTATGTTTATAAAATCATAATTTGTCTGTAAATAATCTGTAAAAGTTTGAGGTAAAGAAAATGAAGCTGTAAATGAAAAGAGCAGCTAAACTAGTGGGAAGATACACCACTAAAGTTTTTTCTTCTAATATTGATAGAAAAAGAAAGGCAACAAGCAGTGATTTGTTAGAGAAGTGTCTGTTAAGAAAGACTCACATTTGCAAGAGCAGCTTTTTAGACAGCCTTCTAAAGCCAAATTTCACATTTCAGTTTACACAAGCATTCATCAGGATCAGAATTCAACCAATTCCCTCAACCTTTCATCTGATCCTGAACAGCAGTCAAGATTGAATCTACCAGAAATTCAAGAGTTGAAGAAACAACCAGACCAAAAATGATGCCTCTGTTGTGACTTTGGCTGAGGAAAATCCCATTTTGTTCTTAACTTTGTGAGAGAGATTAACTCATACATGAAGAGATGGCTCTAATTATCAGGCTTCTAATTTAATTTGTTTTATTTTTAGACACAGCAGGCACCATCACCACAAAAATGTTTTTTGCAAGATTTGCACATAGGAAATACAAATGGTAGCCAGCTGATAGTTGGAAAGGAATCATAGTTTCCCATTATTTCTGATTTGCAAATCCTGGATTTAAAGTGAAAATGCAACAAAGCAGACATAGAAAGAGGAGGCTGTTTAAATAAATGTTGTGCTTTGAGAGCCAAACACATTCATCTTCAGATATGTAGCTGGCTAAGTTGGCCAACACGTATTTCTACTTACTTTTGAGGACTGCTAAAGACACATTTGATACTTATCCAACTGGTTATCAACATTTTGTCTGAAAAGATATTGACCATACAATGCACATATTTGATATTAAATTACACAATTCGAAAAACACCACTATTCTGGGAGATACTACCCTGCAGTTTCAGGGAGAGCTGAATAACTTTA
Source organism: Turnix velox (assembly GCA_013400935.1). NCBI lineage: Eukaryota > Metazoa > Chordata > Aves > Charadriiformes > Turnicidae > Turnix > Turnix velox. Next base: position 205,090 of record VZTY01009660.1, read on the forward strand.
ACTGAATTAGTACATGAGCAGTTCAGAGAGAAGGCAAGAAGTGTAAAAAAAAAGTTTAAAGGCAATAAAGCCGCTCAAAACTATGAATCACATCATGTACTACCAAAATCCATAAATAAAAGCATGGCAATCAGAACATGTCAACTGCTTTGAGCAAAGCTGCCAGTGGATACCCCAGGGAAGTGATCTGCTCCCAGGGCTGTGGCCTGGCTGCCCAGCAGGCAACTGCTCTGAGCATTCAGGGGAGCTGTGCAAGATGACAGACAGGCATGAGCACTCTTGCCAAGATTAGGTCAGGTCAAATATAGCAGATACTTGATTGCACAAACCACATCACTGGCAGTCTCCATCGGGGGTTGGAACTTGATGATCTTTAAGGTCCCTTCCAATCCAAACTACTCTGTGATTCTATTTTATGATTCTATGATTTAATTCTATGATTTATCACGAGACTGGGCATTGAGGGTTTCACTATTCTTGGGCAGATGCTCTGCTGAACAAATGGGCATGACCCACTGAGATCTGGTCCTGTAACTGCAACACTACCTGCAACTACCTCAGTTAAATGCTTTTCCTGGATGAAGGGAACACAGAGTAGCTCCTTCCTCAGATCCCACCTCCATCAGGAAGGGAAAAAAAACCATCATCACCATTGGGTTGACTTGGACAGGTTGATGCTTGTTGCCTTATCCCTGACAATGGAAGCACTGAGGTTTGTGCTTAAGTTATTCAAGCTCTTGCTAAAGCACAGACCCATAGTTCTCACAAACTGGTAGCAACCTGAAGTACCTCTCACTCAACAGTTACAATAGCTTTTACAAAAACAAAAGATATTTTAAAAAAAAAATCAAGGAATGATCTTCACCCACCATTTAGCTGGTGGTTACATTTTTGCTCAGTTCTAGGCAAAAAAATGTTAAAGACCAAGAGTCAGGAGCGAGCATGGAGAAAGGCATTGATTAACACATCTCTTATTATTCATTCCTTAGAAACTGTGTAATGCTCAGTAGCTGCTGCCCAGATTCAGTGTGACAAGACTCGGTGATGTGCTATTGTCAGTTAGTACACACACTTCATGCCTACTTGCTTTACTTAAAGTACAAATCATAAATAGTTGTATGTGACAAATTCCCCTGTATTGAACCTTCACGGCTGCCAAGCAGTGTGCTGCAGAACAGAACAAGGAGGGCTATAATTTTCTTTTCTTTGTTTTCTTCTTTGACCTTCAGTTTTTCAGTTGTCCTTGGATCAGTCTAGAACTAAATATAGTCCTTTCAGCTTTATTTATATGTTTAACACAAAGCTACCCAGGAGTGTCAAGGGACCATCATAACCTTGCTCTAAATTATTTTAACAGTTTATTTTAAATTGGAAAATGTGGTTTTGGAGAAACCATTGTTAATTAATTATGGTTCCACAAACTCCTACCAATTCTCCTGTGTTTTGTAACAATTTGCTCACAGCCCACAAGAAAAAGACTTCAACTTGCTCAGAGAAAGCTCTCGAAATTGTCCAGCCTTTGAAAATGCTGACTGATCTTTAAATTAATACTTTGATAATGATTTTGGCCACCAGCTATTTACAAATGCAATGCATTTTATGAATGAAATTTTTTAAAAAGAAAATAGATTTATCAGCTGCATCTTTGGGAATTGCCATCAGGGCTGAAATGTTCCTTGTTGCCCTATATCTCTACAAACTGTTTGGAAAGGGAACCAAAACCACCATGCTCAGCTGAAAGTCTTCATTGTCTGACTAGAGACAGTAATTCCTCCAGAACTGAGCAATATATTTTTCAGTCAAAAGGTCTTTGCCATGCAAGAAAAGGACAAAACAATCATTATAATGATCCATGCTGAGAACTTGAGAAAGGGCATTTTCCATCCCAAGTAGTGGTTCCTTAGTGATGTGTGTCAGCTTCAGAGCTAAGCAGGACTATGAAGAGTTGGGTAGGTGGGTACTTGGGCAGATAGATGGCTACACATACACACAAAATTTGTATCATGTACAAGCAGTTTCCCCTACATCAAAATTCTGCAACCAGCATCAATTTCCTTTTATTTACATAACCAGTACAAGCAGCTTCAGAGAAAGATTTATGGTACTAGCTGGGGTTTCTGTGTGGGTTGTTTTCTTGCTGTATCAATATTGTGTTTAACAGGATTTTTCAGTCAGGAAAAGGTTTGTAAAAGTGGGAAGGTGGAAAAATTATTTCTAACTGTTCTCGGATAAGAAAAAACAAAACACCAACGTTTTTATCACTGGTCCAAGCAATACAAGCCAAATTCAGGCTGTGAATTTAAAGGGCTTGCACTAGTAAAGCAGCTTACAGCAGTTATTTAAGAGTTCATCATCTCTTGGACAATGAATGAGACAAGTTGTCTACATAAACTTTACCAGAATGTTTTTAAATTTTACAGTCAGCTCTATAAGTTGATAAAAATATCATCACCCAGAAAAACAACCAGCTATTGCCACCACCAACTGGGACAAAATGTCTGAATGTTAATCAGCCCCATCAAAGGAAAAATATTTCAAAAAAAAACCTGAGCACCTAAAATATTTTGCTTCTTTTGAAAAAAAAGAAAAAAGAAAAAGTCACCTATATCACAGTAGTTGCCTTTCATTTCCTTAAAGATCTGAATTTGAATTCCATAGGTGCTGCAAACCTAAATTCTTTGGCATCATCTCGGGAAACACATTCCCAAATACAAGGTTTAAAAAATGGATTCACATGTACTAGACAGTCAGTGAAATTTCTACTGACCTTCTGTCCCTGCTCCCTAGCTTTACCAGAGCAATTGTACAGCGTAACCAAATTCACTCCATAGAGTTTGAGACCCTTTTTTAATTGTAGAGTAAATGAAGTTTTAGGGCAAGAAGCCTCTGCTTAAAACTATCCCAGTTACATGACCCAAAGCACTAATTAGGTAGAAACAAGCTCACATTTGTTAATATGGAAAGTGAATTCTGGACCAGATCAAGTACATCCTGTCTTCTCCTGGTACCATAGCAGGAATAGGACAAACTGTCCTGCTCACCAGCTAACTGAAGTTGTCTCATGTGCCCACCTTGGTCCAGATCAGATCTGCCTTAGAGAAAGATCCAGAGATGCTGAGTGTGAACCTGCAATGACAGTTTAGGGGAGTGCTGTGTGGAAAAGGCAGTTTTTCAGAAACACAGAACACATCAACAACAGAATGAAGATGTACAAGGCAAAACCAAGGCACTGTCATAAAATACATTCAGGGTCAATAGCTAACATCCCTGTTATAAAAGTTCTATTGGTTTTACCCAAGGTTATTTCCTTAGCTGCCAGAAGTCATTTGGCTAGAGATGGGATGAGGGGCTTGCTATGGGCACTGAGTGAGATCTATCCAAGGATTAGATCAGTTCTGCTGCTTTTTTAGGAGTTTTTCCTTCCAAGATGCTTGCTACATATTTATAAATATAAATATATTCTCATGGTTTATACATATATGTATACATATAGAGTATTTACATAAAAGCTCTTGGGATAAGAAACCACAGTATTTCCCTTCAGTTCAAAACCACGCTTTATTGAGACTACCAGAAGTCTTGACAAATTTTATTGCCCTCCTGCTAGCTCCAAGTTCCTCAGTGTCTCAAAGGCTACTGGCTATTTATGGCAAAAAGACTGTCCATTAACCTTGCAATGCTCAAACTTATACCAGCTTCCCCTACCCACTGCTTCTTCAGGCTCCATCTCCCTTAGATGAGGACAGGCTGAAG